>CM046436.1:57293768-57498768 GCA_025506505.1 Flaveria sonorensis | reverse complement strand
CATTTACTTATGGATGGGTTGATTTTGATATATTTATCTCTAACGGGTCAAACAGGTTAATTAAAAAAGTAGATTAAAAGTTAACAGGTCAAAAATCGCAATTCCCCGAAAGCGTATTATTGATGCATGGAACCTTCCTAAGCAGTTTGTTAAAAAAAATGAACATATAATAATTAAGACGCTAAAGTTCATAGAAAAAGTATCAACATTTCTGGACGATAAATGATTTCAGTCAACCCAATACCACCGACCCATGTCGATATTATCTGTTTCGACCCGTCACCAACCTCTGAATCCGCCTGTTTTTGCCACTTTAGTTGTGATCATAATCAAAGGGTTGGATTGCAGGAACCTGGGTGCCAATGGTGGTGGAAATCAGTTGGAGATTATGATCTTACGAGATTGTATGCATCTCAAAGAAGTATGAATTGCATTGTTTTAGTCTCTCCTTTCTTTCATTTATAAATTGATTAACACATATCCACTTAAACTTAAAGCATCTTTTCTTGGCAGATTGAAGTTGAGCACTTTATGGGAACCGTTCTTGCAGGAGAATTCAAGCACTTTAGACATCTTGTGCGTTAAAACCCAATTTAATTTCTAATCTTCTATGTTGTTGCTGCATAAATATGTCTATCTAGATGTGGCTATTTCATCCTATTTACTTATAAATTGGGTTTTTATCTCTTAACATGTCAAATGGGTAAAAATAATAATAACTAAAAAGGAAATGGCTCGAAACCTTTTAAAGTGTGTTTTAATGCAAAAAATTGTTTTGTTCAAGAGGTAGATTTTCTTGAAATAATATTAATTTTTGTAATCATATATGCCACCTCTATTTTTTGGTTTACAAATGGCCCCTCTAACGCATAAATTTCTTTAGACCTCTTGTCTGTGAAATATGCATTACTACTGTTCTCTGCGGTTGTTTCTTTGAAAAAAGAATTGGGTCAAATGTTCTAACGAGTTGAAAATCACCCAAAGTATTTATTTAATGTTTAAAAGTTAAAACCTCTTAAATCATATCATTTATAAATATTGCTAAAATAATATTAACTTTTGTAATCATATATGCGACCTCTGTATTACATGTTAATAAACGACAGCTTGAGTTTTCATTTTTTAATCTATACCTAGGTAAATTTTTATTTTTAATTTAAACAGGACATATCCAACCGGGAAGGTCTAGCATCTGATGGTGATTGGTTCCGTAGATGCTATAGTGCAAGGTATGGTGGTTTATTTTATATTGCCAGTTGCCACTCGGATAACATTGTGTACATATTTTCTTTGATAACTGTTATGCAATTATGTAGTTTCATTCCTATAAAGCAATTGCTGGAAGAGAGGCCAAATTTCACTCTTGTAGCCGAGTTTCCTAAAGGAAGGTAGGCGTACAACTTGGTAAATTACTATAAATATTTGGGCTGGCATCTCGTTTCGTGTGGGTTAGGTAAAATGTCAATACGTGTTTGAGTTAAAAGGCTTGGACGTTTTAGGGTGACCCACAACATTTTTACATTCTTTTTCAAGATAATATACGCATGGACTGCCCAAGTTTTCACTAAAGCTGCCTGAATACGAAAACAACTTTAGAGGACACCCAAGTGTCAATATAGTTATGATCAAGCCGATCCAACAATAAAGAACGGCCAAAAAGTTGTAAAATGTTAAAACACCCAATTGAAGGTCTGTCTCATTAAAACTTGTTAAAAAGACAAAAACGCTCCTGGGTCTATTTAAACGAATCAATTAGATGGATTTTTAAAACATACTTGAGTTTATTCAAGGGCATTTTTACCTAACTTTACAACTCCAGATGTTATAAACGATTTCAATTTAAGGGCGTTTTTGAAGCTGTCCAAATTTGCATAAAGGAAATCAGATTGATAAATCGCTTTACTATATGGGTGGCCTTGGTAATATCTTTTGTCTACTTTGATGGCTACGTATACATGATCTGTTCTTTTTCTCTGAGTTCTATAAATATTATTTTGAAACTATAATATATAATATTCTTTTATCATTTTAGAAATTTTTATGTTTTTATATACATTTCAAGTTACTTTCAATCAATTTAACCTGTTACCTTTTTAGTTAAATCTTTTAGCTTAATACTTGATCCATTAGAAAACCAAGTATGAAAATTACTGAAAGCAACCCATTCGTATATAGATGGATCAAAATTGCCACCCCTAATTATAGATGGTGCGTTGACTAATTAGAACTATGGTCTAACTTCATGTCACTCCTGTCTAAAACTTGCAGTTACTTTGATTTTGAACAAGCAACTCCCAGTGACTTAAACAGTGATGTGAGTTTAGCTTCTCAGTTATGCAGCCATGCATCTGATGGCTCGTTTCTCATGAGCGTGTCAGATAACAGTTCTGATAGTGGTAATGAGGATGGTCAAGTAGGTAGTTTTGTAACTTATGATGAAAGTTCGGATGAGGTTGACTTTCTATCTGCTTGACTTTTTTCACACCGAGAGTTAATATTAGGTACCTTTTTCACCTACGTCATCAACATTTTATATTCACAAACTGGTCTTATGCCTTAGCCAAGCTGTCTAGCAACCACCACAAAAATGTAACTTTCATCGCATCATATTGACGCTACGATAAATATATAAATTGCACTCTTTTTTCTACACGCTTTTGAAAAAATTCTATAAAATTGTTATATTTAGAGTAAATTACAGGGATTGTCCCTGAGTTTTGCTTAAATTTCATCTTTCGTCCTTAGGATTGAAAAATTACAGGTTTAGTCCTAAGGTTTGAAATAAAATAACACGTTTCGTCCCTAGGTCTAACGGCCGTTAATTAATTTCGTTAACTGGCTGCAAAATGACCATTTTGCCCTTATTCTTCCTCATTCAACCCCATCTGAACTACCACCACCATTCCACCACCTCCTCCACCACCACACACCACCATCTTCTCCGACCCGTTTAACTTCACCGCCAACTGGACCGACACCGACGTTTGCTCCTATGGCGGCGTGTTCTGTGCTCCGTCGTTGTCCAACGCCTCCAACCGGGTGTTTGCCGGAATCGACCTTAACCACGGCGACATCGCCGGCGTGTTTTGTGCTCCGACGTCTCCGAAGATGGTGGTGTGTGGTGGTGGCTTGTGGTGGAGGTGGAGTGGTGGTGGTTGAGATGGGGTTGAATGAGGAAGAAGAAGGGCAAAATGGTCATTTTGCAGCCTGTTAACGGAATAAATCAACGGCCATTAGACCCAGGACGAAACGTGTTAATTTTTTTCATACCTTAGGACTAAACCTGTAATTTTTCAATCTCAGGGACGAAAAGTGAAATTTGAGCAAACCTCAGGGACAATCCGTGTAATTTACTCTTACATTTATAAGTGCAAAAAAATATAACAGTTTTTTTGTGCAATCCTAAGAGTGAAAATTCTTGTGATTTGAATATTTTTACGCTTATAAATGTTACCATCCTCACTATTTGGTTATCTTTCATCTCTAATTGCTAAAATATAAGCTTTAATCTAAAAAGGAAAATGGTCAAAGGTCATCCAAAGGGTACTTTGATGCTTACAACCTTCTAATTAGTTTCTAAAAGAACTTGCAAAATGAATAAAAAGTGTCTGTGGCCTTGTGGTTCAAGCCAACCCGAGTACCTGACCCATTGCCACATGTACTATATAGTTACCCATTTCGAAGTTGCTTGGCCTGCCAGCCGCCAATAGCGTCTAATGTTATGTGTTGCTTACTAGTAGTTTTGTCTATTCAGGAAGACAGCTCGAAGAAATTTTTTGCAGAGAAGTATCATTTCCATCTAGACACGGCTTTCTTCGCCTCATAAGAAGTCATTAATGTTAGAACTGCATCAGTTCTGATCATTCTTAACATGAATGTAATCCAAGGGATTCTTTCCCAACCATAGCCATGATTACTCTTCCCTGGTAAATAGGTCTAAAACCGTAAGAAGGTATGCCAAGTGCCCTTAAATGGTAAACCGCCTTTGTCAAACGAGCTATGTGACAGCATGGTTCACAGAACCAGCCCTTAGTTGGGTAGCGGGTGGTGGTTAGGTAGTTCTATGGTCAAATGGCAATAGGAGTACATAGAAATCCAAAGAAGCTACGTATTATCTAATAAAGATGTTTGGTAATGGGTTAATCATGATAACCTGGACAATTTGTTTCTTGTATATGTAAAATGACGATTAATATTATGTTCGCTTGCTCAAAAAACGGAGTGAGATCGCTAACCCAAAGGTTTGGATATGCTTGCTTTTTGTAATCAAGTTTTACGTTTGGTTGTGAGGGGTGGTCTTCAAGAAATTGGTTATGAAGAAAATGTTCTATATACATTATCTTTATAGAAAAAAATGTTGTACTTGCTTCATTTTCTTCTTTTGGATTAAAAGGTTGTTTTATTATTATTATTATTTTTTTTAACAGCATTTCAAATTTCATAAAAAAAATGGGAACATGGAGTAGCAAGTTGCTAAAGCCATGAGACCCAACAGAAACAACCAAGAGATCACCAAAAATAAAATCACACCAAGTGCATCAAATAAGGCCTTTAAGATTCTATCTAAATTTCACCTATAAAAACAGTCACATGCCGAGCATAGTCCGGACACCATAAAAGGTTTGTTTTATAATTAATCAAAAAGCGTTATATAGTTATTGATGAAATGAGCTTGAATTGACTAGACATGGTCACCTATAAACAAAATCATATGTAACTAAAACTAGTTGGCTATGAAAATCTAAAAATTAAACGTATTCAGTCTTGACTCGTAATTGAATCATGCTTACCCCTACCACCTCGTTGAAATCTTATATGTCCAACAATTTGTTAGCCTTGTGTCAAATAATCCAAGAATGGTGAGCTCCTACCTGCCCCTCCTTATGTTGTGTTTAGTGGTCTTGCCACTGGCCTTGAAGTGCTTGTGTAGCGTGCGATAGGGGCCGCAACACCGCCACCCCTTCTTTGTGTCGTGAAATCAACCTTTGCACAATGAACTTTCGCAGTATTGTGCCAACCTTTGGTTGTGTTTAGCGATCTTGCCGTTGGCAACGCTGTGCTTATGTGGTGTGCGGTAGGGAGTGACAACACCAGCAACTTCGCGTTGTGCCATGAAATCAACATTTGCTTTATGAATTTTCGTAGTGTCATGCCAACCTCACGCCACATCAATTTAAACCATCTCCACAACCCCACTCCTGGACCTTTGAGTAATGTTATTGGTATATAATAAAACAAACTAGTAAACAACTCGCGCTTCGCGACGGTGTCATCTCTGCAACGAAAATTGTGATCGTAGTTTTGTAATTTCCAAATCAACTTTTTAATGCAATTGATAACCAATATCAATTCACGCCGACCAAAATTATTTTCTTCAAAAAAAGAAAACCAAACCACCTATGAGTTTTCTCCAAAACAATGCATGCTTTTAGTCTCTTTCTATACCATCGAAGATAAGCAAAATATCATCATAAAGTATAAGAATTCTGAATTCCCAAGACAAAACAATAAAAACACTTATATTTTTATATTGAAAACAAATAGATATAAACCCTAAATACGGTATTTTACATTTCCAAGCTTAATTTCAACTTATTTAGGTAAATTTATTTCCAAATGCTACATGCACATCCCTCCTTTATCCAAGAGACATAAAAAGAGATTAAAATTCCTGGCCTCATATTCCGATTCATAAGTTTACATGACATTTAGTAAATTGATAACATATATGAACAATAGGTCTATAATTCAAATCTCAGCTACATTTTCCACTGATATACTCAAAATACTGTAAAATTGTTCCACTTTTCACATACCTAAAAAACTGCTATCAACTTTTGTTTATGCTCACAAAGATGAAAGTAGTAAATGGTTTCTAAAAGGATTCAAAATTATTGCTCTCTTTTGCTTCGATATTCGCTGCCTTCGTCGTTGTACAAGTCCAGTGGAAGAGAGGCGTTAACGAAGAGCAAAGAGAGGGTGGAGGTTTCGGAAGTTGTAACGGAGGGAATAGGAGCAGGGGCGAAGGATAGTTAGGGCCGGGGGGGGGGGGCCGCCGCCCCCTCTCTTTTTTTCGTCGGTAGTGTTAATTTTTGGTCCGGTAGTGTAAATTTTTATATAAATATGAAGTTCGCCCCCCTTAAAAAAATTTAATTCCGCCCCAGCCCCCCTACGGGGGTGTTCAAGCCCCGCCACTTAATAGAAGTCACGTATCTGAGAACAATTTAAACTTTACATGTTTACCTCCGCCTAGTGTGAGTTGAAACATTGGGGGTGGGTGGGGCTATGAAAAGATTTTAGGATCATCATCATCATCTTTGTATGCTCAACTTCAACAACCGAATTTTACCTTTGTGCCTTTTAAAAAATATATAATTTCTTTTGTTTAATAATAAATTCAATTTAAACTCTTTATCTTTTAACATAAAAAAATATAGCGTTCATCTTATTTCACTTTGAACATTTGTTACCATGTTGTTGTCATCTCTATAGCCGCCCTCGTCGTCATCAAGTGAGGCTATCTACGTATGTATCGTATTGTATAATATGATTTTAGAAGATGTTCTTCAATACATTGAAACTGATATCTAACCTCCAACTGTTGAAATCAACGACTCAACAACCAAGAAAAGAGAAGCTAATAATTACATATTACATAACAAGGAACACATGACATTCTTCACGATGATTTGACAGATTATGTCTTTAGAACTCGAGGAATCATTCTAGAGAAGGGGAAGTGGAAGTTGAAGACCTAGACTAGTTATTTGCTTCATCTTTGAATCGTTTTAATGTTTTTTTTTTTTTTTTTTAAATAGAAGTTTATTTAATATTTAATATCAATTTTTATATATTAATCTTAGTTTACATTTTGTATCAATTTTTGTAATAAGAAAAAGCGATATACAAAAAGTCAGCGAAAGATAGTAAGACGAATGCAAAGTGAGTGAAACAAAAAGTGGAAGCTATTTATGTGACATTAAGATGACTCAAAATTATAAGATCAAAAGAAACCACTACAGATAGTCTTAAACTTTAAATAAAACCTTAATCATCTAAATGTAGAATCACTTGGTCCTTGGACTCGCACTAATCCTCCACATTTAGAACACAAGCGCCGATGAATCTATCATACATGACTCGGTAGATTTCATCTCCTGCATTAGTTTCGGTTTTCATTCCAACATGATCTTCTCTATACAATTAGGGTTTGGTATGTCCAACATCAAAAATTAACCACATCACTAGAGCTATATTATTACCAGTCATCCTATACGTCTCAACTTAGACTTGTTTATTTTTATATAATTAAAATTTGTTGAGTTTGATGGTAAAAGCAATTATTGTAAAAAAAAATCTAAATCTTAAATAAAAGAATGTTGTGTGTAGTAAAGATAAACTCATTGGTGTTCAACCCATTAATAAGGTTCTTTATTTTTCATTTCATCCGTTGGATCCCGTAAAATGAAACACAGCTAAATGGGTCAAACCAACCCATTTCGTAAGTAATAGATCAAAATTGACTGACTTCTACTATAATCAACCAAACTTATAGAACTCTTAACTTAAAACTAAAGGTTTTGTATGATCTTAAATGGTTGGAATGTGTTTGGCTATTCGGCCTGATTATTACTACGAATATAGAAGCTATAAGATAATCTTTTGTTATACATGCATGCCATGTAAACAAAAAGTGTCGTATAACACACCGTTCTCTAGGAGACAAATGGCACACTATATGGTCACTGTCCAGAAGATCACCACGCCTACGTTTGAGGTCTTGGTTTTAAAAATTACACCGCAAAAGACAAGAGGAAGGGTGTCGCACACCAATCCCATAATGCAATGGTGAGGCAGCTGCCTAATGGCTAATGCCACACATATCCCATCTCTCCGCAATGGACCAAAATCAAATCTTATTAATTGAAGCAGAAAACTCAACATAACCACTAAAACTACTCTTAAACTTAACCACCCGTTCAGGACTGGACTTGAACCCTCGCCACTTGAGAAAGACACCAAAACACCTTGCACCGTGGTAGGTGGTACCGTTGGGAAGTACGCCCTTTCTGTAAATCAACCCATTATCTACCGACAACTTTGCAAGTTACATTCAATCAACCACTTCATTTTATCATTAGAAACAGGCCACCATAGGATATTATAAAGTCAAACTGAGATCGACACTAATTGCAATAATCGATCACTGACTTTCCAAAATGAAACTGAATTAAATCTGGATTTTCGATTGACTTTTCAAACTGAAATGGAAATTTTCTATTAAAGAAACAAGCAGTTGGGTTTGGGATGAAGAAACAAGTGGTTATCCTCTTAGTTTTGGTGTACATAAATCTTTTTAGGTGGTATTCTATAGCTTTTTAGGTCGTGCATAAAGCTTTCTTTTCCTTTTATTATCTTATTTTTTAGTGTTCTAGAATTAACAAATTGGTTAATACTATTTATAGTTATAAATATTGCACGAATACCAGGTGAAGGTGCAGGTAGGGCTGCAAAAGAACTAAACGTTCAGCGAATAGTTCGTGAACCGTTAGGCGGGAAGTTCGTTTATGTTTGTTTGTTTAGTAAATGAACGAACACGAACAAGAAAATTTCGTTCGTTTAATTAAACGAACGAACATGAACACAAGCCGTGTTCATCAATTTATGTTCACGAACTACATTAGTGAAAATAAAGATAAATAGTAATTCCATTAATTTTTCTAGTGAAATGGATAAATATATAATATATGTTTTAGGAAGGGAAAATATGCAATTGATTTTTTAGCTTGGGGAATTAAGAGTGTTTATATGCCCTCTATTTATCTACTATAAATCCAAATCATGGTTTTCGCAAATCCAATGCTTCACTTGCACCTAGGTGGTTCGTTCGTTAAGAAATAAACTCGTTCGTGATTTGTTCACGAACACTTACCGAACGAGATTTCTTGTTCATGATCGTATATTAAGAAAATAAACATTTCATGAACTGTTCACGAACACTTATCGAACGCAAATGAACACAAATAAAAGCAAACGAACATAAACAACTGTTCATGAATATAACGAACACAAAAAAGCTCATGAACACAAATGAATACAAATGATCATAGATTTATTTTAGAATATAATTTACATTTTTATTACACACATTACACAAAATCCATCAAAAATAAATAAGTATATAAGATAAATATAAAAAAAATACTTGATATAATTGTTATGAAAATAACTGACACAAAAATTAAAAATATAAACGAACACATTAACGAACATAATCGAACACATTATCGAACGTTCATGAACGGACATTAACGAACATAAACGTACACATTATCGAACATCTCCAAATTCAAAAGTTTAAAACTTTATTTCAAAACAAAAATCACCGATAATCCAAGTTACATCTCTTAATACAAAAAAAAACAATTGTCAAAATTACAAACAATTACAATACCAAAAAATCAATAAGTGAAATTCCATAGTAAAAATAATGGTAAAATAGTCAATTAATCTATGTTGTCAAAAGCGTCAAAGGCGCACGCCTAGGCGCTCAAGTGACGCGAGGCGCACCAAAAACGCCTTGCATAGTAGAGGCGATCTTCCCGTAAGACTCTGCCTAAAAAACAACTTTTCTGATGAGATTCCGGCCAAAATCAACGTTTCCGGTGAGATTCCGGCCAGAAAACAATTTTCCAACGACTTTCTGGCCAGATTTGATTAGGGACCGTTGAGTTATGATTGCATAAATTTGAAGAGGAAACTAAAGAGAAGAAGATGAGAAAATGAAAACAAACTGAATTTAAAAACTTAACTTTTAACATTGCTTTTAACAGCTGCAGTTGTTTTTGCAGAAAAACAACCTTTTTTTGCAGAAATATTCTATTGACCATAATTAAAGAAAATTAGTTTTTCTTTAATTTTTTTTTTTATTTTATAGCCAGTACACAAGTGTATATATATTATAATAATATCTTTTACTTTGAATATTTTTAAATATTTTAACTTTTTTCATATTAGTTAGATGATTTTAATTGCTAATTATATTAGTTTATAAATATATTCAGAAAATCATAGTAGTTTTGTATACTACATATATATATTTCATATTTTTTATTATTGCACCTTTATTGTCTAAGGCTTGTGCCTTTTTTGCGCCTAGGCTCCGGACGTGGCTTATGCGCTTTGAGTGCGCCTTATGCCTTCGAAAACATAGCATTTAATAAGTTAACTTTTATGAATTGGATATATATATGTAATATACATGTTTTAGAAAGAGGAAATGAATAATTGACATGTAATTAGAGGTCTTAAGAAGGGAAATATGTAAAATATCTTTCATTTAGTTACAGGGTTCTAATTTATATACCAGGCGGTAAAAACCTATCAAGTAATGGTGTTCATTGTTCAATATTCGAAAGTAACTCAAAGGAACAGAAATTAGAACCAAACTGAAATCAAATTCTGAATTCGATTTTTAAAGTGAGTTACAAATTTGTGAGTTTAGAGTCCAACCAGACCAACCCAACCTGATTTCTAATTGTATGTATATATAGCGATTTGCCACCACTAATGTGACTCGCGGGCAATATCTAGGTCGTCTGTAGCTACTATTAAGTGTTCCTGGTTGGCTTGATAATCCGTTCACGCTTAATGGATCATGTATTTCTTCGGGATGGGTCAAATGCGTATTATATTGTTCTTTTTAGTCTGCTGGATAGAAAAATCGATCTAGTAATGCATAAATTTATAGGCAATTATAATTCACATGTGTTGCATTGATCTCAAAATAGTTTGCAATTTACATACCAATAGAAACTACCTCCTGGCAGCTGTGTGATGCACGCTTCCAGCCAAAGATTAAGGGCTGTTTCTAAAGCCAAACGTGTCTTCAACGCCGCTAGTAACTTTCTTTCTCCGCTCAGCAATCATTTCTGTATATGCCTGAAACAAACAAAAAATAAATATCATTACATTTGAGTCTACTCACCAGTTCTTTTAAATATAATTTGAGGGGTGTAGGCAAATCATGCAGGAGCTGCTTCAATATTAGGCTCGACTAGTGACTGGTTTTACAGGCTTAAACGTTATCATATCAAAGTTGCTTTCCACTCTTTTCCCGGGTGGTCTTTCTATTAGAGTCGTGAGCTTGTTGTACAGAATGGGGCAGTGAAGGCTCGCGAAGTAGATGCAAATGGTCAATGAGAAGGGGAAGGCCATAGAGTCATTTTATACCCCATCAAAGGTAAAATTAGTGAGTACACACATTATGATACAAGCTCATGTTTGGTTAGGCTCGTTATGAGCCTTATATGTAAAACTTGAGCTCAACTAGTGATTGGTTTTACTGTCTAGAGCTTGGCTCATCTGTCATATTAAATATTAGGATTAATTATATATACTTTTGTTTTTAATACGTTCAAGCTCCAGTCATGGCTTATTTAGCTTGAGATCAGATCATGGCTCGTGCTTTTTAAGCTCGAACGTTTAATAAGCCAAGCCGGGTAGCTCGACTAACTTACACCCCCACTTGATGCTCGCACTATGACGGATGAATTTGTCTTAGTTATCAATTTGTACCTTTGGGTAAGAATAGAGAAAGATGTACCACCAGGTGCCAATTAAAACAGAAGCTAGTGAAGTGGCTAAAATATTGTGCAATATTAGCCAGCTGCCAGCAACGACTGATGCTCCGGTCAGGGTTATCGTCCATGGTTGACACCTAGAAATAAAAAAACAGAAGGGCTTTAAGAACTTCGTATTAAATTGTATCATGTTATGTCTAGACTTCCCTAAAGATGATGAAAATACATGCATTTTGTTCCATTCACACATTCAAAAATCCTCCAATCTCTCAAGAGTTCTTCCATAAAGTATCTTATATGAGTCATAGACTGATAAGTTCAGTTGAATGCTTAAACTGTAGATATATGCAAAACTAGGAATAAATAAGAACACTAAATACACCCAAAACTAGAAGACTAAATAAATCTTAACAATTAAGAATCCCTAAAGACCGGTATAGTCTGTTACGCTACAGCATCAGGTATAAGCAAGGTATAACCATAACAAATACAAGTAGTGCTGGACAAGTATCCTAATTCTATTGAAATGAAACTATGACGCCAAAGCAATAAAGAACGAGTCTTTCTACCTAATCCTTCTGCTAATCCATAACTATTGACCCCTTTTATTTTCTATAGTTATCGTTTGACGATTATGGTTGAGATAAGCTGCCCCTTGCGTCCACGGTTTTTTTTCCCCCAATCATCCTATGTCTCCTCACATAAGGTTGAAGGCTAAAAACTTAAAACAGATAAAGCCTAATTCAGAAGACAATTACCCTGCAGTATAACAGATGAACAGATATCCAAATCAAAAGCATTGATTCATCGTCTACAATCACTTTCTAATTCAACTCCAAAATGCAACAATAATCTGAACTGAGTCTACCTACTCACACAATTGTAGTAATGAATGTTAAAAACTTGTTTAACTGCCATTAACCCAAACACTTAGAGCTCAACTCAAAACAGATCAAATCACTAATTCATCACGTTTTCATCCTTTCCGATATCATCCGATCAATACAACAACCGATTAAACAAATTGACCACAACAACAATAATAATCAACGAAGTTAAGAACAAATTAACGAAAGCTAGATTAACATTTACCACGAAGGTTTCGTATCCCAAACAGAATCATATTCAAGAGAGAGATAGTTGAGATATCCATCCATGTCTTCCACCACACCATTCTCATCCAGAAACCTGTTCGAATTCGATTCCTCTTTCTCCGGTTGTCCGTTTGAGGAACTGCTGCTGTGAAGTCGTACGGTTTTGTAACGGAAATTAGGTGTTCGGTGACGGAGAGTGTGTTCATGCCGGAATATGCCACCGGAGCAATGAGATTCCGGCGAAACAATCACAGGCGACGGTGGGGAACGAAGGTAGAAAGGAGAGAGAGTTGCCATTATCGTCGTTTCGTTTGGGCTTCTGAACTGTAAATCGTTAGCTTTCCAAAAATCTTGGTGGTTCGTCAGAAAATGCAAAAACGTCGTCGTTTAAAGAAACAGGAAATAACATACAGGCCCTTGAGACTTCAGAGTATGTCATTAACTCATTACTCAAAAAATTATTGTCTCTCAAGAGCATCTTGTGATGATCAGCCCACCGACCGGCGATGGCTACAACGTTTGAGGCGCAGATAAACACCAAGTTTGAATTGTGGGGCAGCGATGGAATTTCGAGCCAACGTCAGGCTACCTTTAAACTGTATAGTTCGTATTGTCTTCTACGTCTTGGGTTGGGACAGTCTGACGTAACTCAGTTGATGAGTCTGGTAACACTTATCATACATCAACAAGAAAGTTTGTTAGATATTTTTGGAAAATGTTGTTTATCTAGTTTTAGTTTGTATGAAATGTAATTTTTATGTTCCAAATAACCAATGAACATTACTTATGTTGTGAAGATTAAATTTGATTATTACAAGTATGCTTAAAAATCTTAGCTTGCAACACGTGAGAGTGCAAATGAATATGTACTTGAAAGTGACGTGGCCACGTACTTCAACCATAGATAATATGGAGCAATTGTAAACTAAGATTTTTAAATGTTTTAAAGACGGGTGGTAATGAATAAGTGATAGTGATAAAAATATATTGTCACGTAGACGACATGTCACGTAATATGAAGATGGACGTGATCCAACTTGTAAATCACTAATTAATTACATATACATATTTTTATTTTTAGATAAGTATTTTTTAACAAAATAAAGTTTAAATAAAACATTAATATTAGTATTAATAAATATATTACAAAATAATAATTAAACATAATGGGATTAAGACATCCCACATATCTCCCTAATCTCTTGCATAATCATCTCTGTTTTTACGATCCCGTCCTATCAAGTGATTGGTGTTTCATTCAAAGTAGCTTCATGTCGATGTTTTTTTCTTCTTGTTTTTTCTTATTCAACTTGATTTTCTCGGCTTTTACGTCATTGAAGTGATGCCATCCTCTTTGATATGGTGTCAAAGGTTTGTTTATATTTGGATTCTTTAAAAGATGTTGCTCGTTTACCTGTGTTATCTCTCCCATAATTGATCTTACATGTTCTACAAATTCACCATCAGGATTGTTGAGGTTTATTTGACAACGAACAATATGAGACTAACTAGCGTAAGTCGTTAGAGCTCGAGGCTTTTGTTTGTTTGCTTGACGACGATGCATGTCCTAGGGGCACGTTGTGAATAAACACTTGCTTGTTGAGTACGTTGTTGGTATTTCTAAACTCATAACCAGCGCCACCATAAACAATTAATTCATTGTCACTACTTTTAGGGGCACGTAACATTTTCGTACGTATAGCATAAAACTTTCCCACTTGAGGGCATAGGTCCCTCCATTCGCTAAAATGTCATTGTTATGGGGCCAGGGTGGTGTCAACCCATTTTCACGTGAAAACGTTCACTAACTCGTCTCTAAAAATCATGGCTTAAATGAATGCTACCAAAAGTAGAATTAAATATTAAAATTAAAAAAATAGATACTACACATAACTAAATAAATTATATCTATTTTTGAGTCTTCGTTGAAGTCGGTCTAAATCGCGCAAGTGCAACTCCTCCTACGAAGACAATTCACCCTTGTTGGTGCGTTTTCAATTTTTGGTGCCTTTTGTGTATACTATCTGGTGAAGGGGCATGTTGTATTTTGAGAAAAACCTCGACTTTGTGTTCGGGTTAAGTTTTATGAATAACGTCGAGTGGCTATGGATGGTTGGCTTCAATTAGCATATGTTACTATGTTAGCACGGGTTGTGTTGGATTCCTCTTTATTTGGGACTGGTAACATTTGTTCGGATCGAATAAGTTAAACATGTCGTTTGGGTTAAATGAGAGATTTGTTGAATCCTCAGTTAAACGGGTTGTTGCAAGGATTCATGATTTATTTTTTGAGTTTAAGAGCAACATTGTAGATTTTTTGAAAGAGAATAATATTTTATGGTTAAAAACATGTAAGTATTTATAGGTGTTTTGGAGTTTTTTTTAATTAACTAACATGTAATGGTTGCTTTTCTTTTTCGGGAGGGGGGGATGGCTCCACACTCATGGGACATCGGGAGGGGGGAATGGCTCCACACTCATGGGACGGTGTTCATGTCATGATAGGGTGACATGAAACCCCTGTAACGCCTCATTATGAATAGCTAAATCCCAAATAGAAATGACACTTCTACTAATAAAAAATAACATGTTAGTCAATAAAATCTAGCAACACTAAGGCTAAAAAATATCAACAACCTTTTTTTATAAAACAAAGGTCATGTGTTTTATAAGATATAGTCAAAATGACTATCCAAGTAAAATGTTTAGTCAGAATAACCAATTATTAAAACAATATAATTGTTACATGTGAATTTTAATGTGATTTTAGGACTCATTTTTACCCTCAAAGTTAATGGGTAATAATGTAATATGTAATGGGTACATGTCAAGTATAAGACATAATTTATAACTAAACATAAATAAATTATAAAAGGTTTAAATGACCAAAACCAGTTTTATACTAAAAATACCATGACTCAATGGGTTGAATAAAGTCAATAAACAAAAAAACATATTTAGCAGAACTACCATATAACTAGTGGGTATGAAGAGCGTGAGAAAAAAACAAATTTTACCTCCACCCATAGGATAGAAAGGCCAACCTGATAAAAGGAATGATTCAATCTCACCAATAAAAAAAGATTATCACAATTCATAAAAAAAATGTCATTTCATTTGGATCATCACAATCAAAGGATGAAACCATAGTCCAGAGACTATAAATATGCAAGGATGAGGTAATGTGTAAGATCCTATTCCCATTATCCTTAAAACAAGTATTAATTATCATAGTGGGGCCATAGAGAGACCCTCTTAACGAGTCTAATGATGTCGTTTTATAAGTGTGGTCTTATATCTGGTAAAGTTGTGATAGATGAGTAAATCCATCAGGGTACCATTAAATGTTGTTCGAAAAAGTTTGATCAGAAGATCATATTAAACCGTATAACCGACTAGTATTTTAAGTACAAGACATCAAAACCAGTCTTATACGAACTATCACGGTACCTACTAAACTCAAATAGTCTGTTGTCATGCAGAAGACTAAAAACCTGTAACTTTTTTTTTCTTCATAAATGGGTTGCTTTAAATATCAGCCCATTCACAAAAATAGTTTTAACCCGGCCCACTAATAGAAATGGCATATGGGCCTTATGGCCCCTTTCTACATGCCCGTTTATATATCGCTATTAGGGTTTTCTCACGTTCAACCAGTGGATTACTTGCAGAAGAACGTAGGAGAAGCAGAGGCCGCCGTCCACCGGTGTAGCTTAATAACAGGTTCGTATATTCCGGCAACACAACCACTGATCTGTTCATTCTTATTATTGTATCAATCCAATGATGTATTATTTCACTTTAGTATGAAATAATTATCGTTTGAAACTTTTCAAACGGCGATAACGTATTTGTTTTAGTATTTCTTCAATTGTTGGCGACACAAGTTCAATTGCAACAACATTGTGCCTATTACACTGAATTTAAGCTGTAATATTAGATAATGAGATCGAATAGATGTGCGTGTGCATTCGGAAGTAATTTGGAATCATCATTATGATTATTTAGCTTCTTACTTGCTGTTTAATGCTTTTGATCTAGTTTAATGTGTTTGAGGTTTGCTAGTGTTCCTTTGAAGATAAATGTTTATTTTCATTTTTAATTAAAGCTTTTTATGTGATAGTTTTTTTAATACTTTATTTTAGCTGTTCGTAGAACTACTTATGGAACTTGAGCATTATTATTAGAGGCTTAATCTTGATGATTTATTACCAAGGGAGCTAATAAATAACGAATTATTATATGTTTTTTTTATTGATCGTTTTTTTGTGGGATTTAATAGTGAAAATGGCGGATACTAAGGCGGTGACGATTCGTACGAGGAAGTTTATGACAAACAGGCTTCTTTCCAGGAAGCAATTCGTGAGTTCATGCTTAATTGTTGTCTTTTCAATTGTAGTAGTTTAATGGTAACATTGGTTTTAAGAATTGTTTTTCAATGATTATATCTTTTCTGTTTGTGTAGGTGATTGATGTGCTTCATCCAGGAAGGCCCAATGTATCCAAGGTTCTACACTTTTCTACTACCAATTAACACTAGTTTATATTTTCTTTGTATGTGTGTGTATACATATGTGTGTTTATACATGTCTATTTTTGTTGGTAAGCGGAATCTCACCATTTAGGCGACTGGTAATTGTGTATTAGACGACTCTGATCAATATGATTTGACTACCAGTTCTATTCCATATAATTTTGAATTTCAGATATATGTAATCGACTGAACATGATTAAACAAAATATTATCAAAATAGTTAAATACCGATCCAATTGAAGCAATCTAGTAGATTGTATTGGTATAACTTTAGACAATTTTTGACCAGTTGATGGTTTAATATTTATGTAGTTTTTAAGCTAATTTTTATGTTGTTTTTACACATTTGACCTGTTATTGATACCCAAGATGATATAGCTAAACATAAATGGGTTGCAATTGCAAGCTCTAGATGTGTGGTATCTGAAAGAGCTGTATGCAGTTTATACTTGTTGTGATTTGTAGGGAAAGGGTGGGAGGCTGATGTATTATTGTAGAAATATTCATGTAGTCATGTCTTCTTGAGCAGTTTATTGTTCTTTCCGGAGTTCTGCAATAGCACAAAAGTGATATTTTTTATGTATTTTTTTATTGAAGGCTGAATTGAAAGAGAAGTTGGCTAGGATGTACGAAGTTAAAGATCCTAGCGCGATCTTTGTATTCAAGTTCAGAACTCACTTTGGTGGTGGTAAATCGACTGGTTTTGGATTGATTTATGATTCTGTTGAAAACGCAAAGAAGTATGAGCCAAAATACAGGCTTATCAGGGTAACTATCTTGATCATCTTTGTTTGCTAATAATTTAATTTTAGGTTCAGTTTATTCATCTAGCTCAAACGTGTAATCTTTTGGATTGTCTGTTGAAACTTAAGTTTGCTGATAATTTGATTGACTGGTTTTGGATTGATTTATGATTCTGATAATTTAATTTTAGGTTCAGCTTATTTACTTTTTTGGTTTTGTGTAGAATGGTTTGGATACCAAGGTTGAGAAGTCAAGAAAGCAATTGAAGGAAAGAAAGAACAGGGCCAAGAAGATCAGAGGTGTAAAGAAGGTACATGGTCAAATAGTTATCAAGTAACACCAGAGGTGGAAAATTTGTGGCCGGGTAATGGGTTGGGTTCGGGTCAACTTTCAAACAAATTTTCATATAAATAATGAAGGTGTTATCATGATTACTGAATCAATAATGTTGCTATGAGAATCTAAATTTCTGAATAAAACAATATAGGTAGTTGCATGCATTAAAAATGGAGTTTGGACATATTTAACTCGTTTGCTCCCAGTTGTCCTATTTTAGATAAAATCACAATTCAAATCGACCCATATTATATAACTAAAAGGTTGAAATCACCATCTTCATAACTAAATGAGTTTGTTGTGATTTTCTTGTTTTGCAGACCAAGGCTGGAGATGCTGCCAAGAAGAAGAAGTAAAACCTTTGAGAGAATTTGCTGTGTTCTTCAAAATCATATTAGCATCTGATCTTATTTCTTGGTATTTGACTTATCACATCTTTCAACTTCTATAAGTTATTACCATTTTGAGATGAACATTAGGTTTTTTGAGCTTGATATACCAAGAACATTATCTGTAATTTTTCCCTGACTATTTGTTTAATTTTCGATAGTTTATTTTTCAGCATATTTAGTTTGTTGGTTGTCTCCAAGTGTTTGATTACCAGACAATTGTCAACAAAATAACTTAATCATATACCAATGACCAGTTTCCTAATTTGTTGGTCATTTTCTCTGTAGAAGTCGTAAATGTAACCGGTAAATTGTCTCGCTTTTGTAATGTTAACTTGTTTATTGTGTTGGTGTTGCATCTGGTGTTGTGTTAGTGTCATATAAGTTATTTTTCTTTATAAACTTTAAAATATGGCTTAGTGTAAACCATGGTTGTAAGAGCATTGATCTTTGACTCGAATGGCTAAAACGTGTGTATATACATGTCTTTGTATATTTGTGTGCATTTATATTATACAGTGACCCATTACAGAGCTCATTTGATTATATAACTGCACAGCTGTAATAGTAAAACATAATTATTATGATAAGTAATGCACTTATAACGTAAAATAACGTAGTTTTAGATGATAAACTAATATAGTTTTCTAGCTGTAAGTTTTACGTTTTCCGAAAAGATTTTTTATAAAAATTTAAATTCCTTTACTGTGTGTTTTGAGCCTGCGGCAGTCATTGTGACTTTTGGTTTGAAGCTAAATGAAGATTGGTGGACATTTAGGTGCCGTTTGGTTCGCAGAATGTTTTGCAAAGGAACTGAAAATGGAATTGGAATTGGAATATTGTTAACATTGATAACGTGTTTGGTTGATTAATTTTGAGTGAAATTGTAATGTTAATTTTGAACATTCTATTGAAATGTTAAACATTCTATGGGTAAGTGGAAGAAATGTGAATTCTAATGAATGTGAGAAAATTTTTCAATTCCAATTCTATCCGTTCACTAACCAAATATGACTTTGGATGGAAAAATTTTCAATTTCAAATCTTAAGAATTCTATGAACCAAACGGGGTTTTTAGAAAAGCGGTTTTTCTAATGCTTAGTTATTTTAATACAAGTTACATGCCAAGCTATTGAAGACATTCCATAAACCTTGAACTCCTAATTACATAGATCATAGGTTCATATTTGTTACATTAATTATCAAAAAATAAAAATGCGTGTTGTAGTTTTGAAGGTTTAAGTTTATAAAATTGTTGTGGCTGTGGATATTACCTTTGGTGTAACTCTTATCACGGCAAAACTAAGAATTTAACAATTTTGTTTTTATCTTCATGGCCTATCGAGAACATTACCACCTAACCATGGTCAATTAAGTTTCAGACTTATTATGTTAATAAAGCGAACCAGTTTAAAAGACAAATAATTACTAACAATATGTAAATGAGGAATGATGAAATATAGTGTGGTATGAATTGTTTGCAAAAAAAATTGGAAACACTTCTTTCAATCTTACATTGGTTTACAAACAACAGTATGATGTGCAGACTCATCACTATAGGACTCAACATTCAAAAATATAAAGGTTTACCATAAATATCAAAGATAATCACACTTATTCAATTCCCATATACAGACAATAGTTTTAAATATTCAGTGAAATTGAGGTTCACATGACAATATTTATCATCACAGCCCTTAGCACATTCAACAACATCAAACAACCACCCTCAAAAACTAAAAATTATAAGGGTTTACTATGAACATGGAATATTTATACCAGAGTCATTTAATCCTTTAGGCTCATGTGCAAGTAGGCATATCATCATAACCAAAATCAATTGAAGCTCAAATGAGTGCAAGTTCACCATTATAGCCCCAAAACACCTAACATAGTTAGCGTTTACTAACAATATCAAACAACAAGACTAGATTCAGGAATTGAGGCTTATATGAGTATGTACTCATCATCAAAGCCCTTAGCACCTACAACAACATCAAACAACAACCCACATATACCTAAAAGGCTTAGAGTTTACCATGAACATCAAAAAGCAAAGCGAAAGTCTCTTACATGTGCACATACCTGCATCATCATAAACAAAATCAAATCGAGGCTTACATGAATGCAAGGTCACCATCACAACCCTAAACACCCAAAAATGTTTACCAACTCTTCCTAAATTTATCCAATGACTGGATGGGTTCCCTTTTAAGTAAATGTTTTTGTTTGAACATTCCAATAAAATGTCTTAAATTCCATCACACGTGGGAGGGATTGTTAAATTCCCTTGATTGAGGAAAAGTTTTCCAATTCCATGTGTGTCAAACATGATTTTAAATGGAAAACATTTTAAATCTAATTCAAATTCCTTAGTATTCTGTGAACCAAGCACAACCTAAGAGCATTCACAATAATAGGTATTTTTGTGTTACTGTAAAAAAGAGAAGGTGACGTGAATGAGACGGATGATTAAGTGGAGAAGAAATGGGGGTATGATAGTTTTTGGGGAAAAAGTAGGGATGTGAGAGGAAAAAGATAGGTTAAAAAGTGTGTCAGTTAAATATAAGAAAAAGAATGTGTATGTGAGAGGGCGAGACAGAAGAGAAAAACAAAACACATAAGTATTCATTCTTTCATACTCTAGTATTGATGGTTTAACCGCTTGTGATGTGAAAGACGGTAATCAAGTAGAAACCGTCGGTTAAAATCTGTTAGAAACCTGTTTTGTTGGGTTGGTTAATAACCTGCTCCGTTATCGGTTAAGTTTTCATGTAAGTTATGTTTATCGACTTTTTCCCGCCTATACTTTTTTAAGTTTCAAACAATAAAAGCCCAAATTTATGTCGGCCCAACCAAAAGTAAAAATAACCCGCAAAACAAATTCAATATAACCATGAAACCCTAACTAGATCTAGGGTTTACACTTTCAATTTCATACACTCAGGAGCACCGGCCGCCGATACCTGCTACACCGACTGCAATCATGGTGACCACTAAATCATTCAAACTTTCAATCACTATCTTCATCACTGTTTCGATTATTTCAGTTGTTGATTCTTTATATCTTACGTTGTTGTGTGATTTGATTGATTATGTAGTCGTTGGTTGCGAACGAAGACTTTCAGCACATTCTTCGTGTGCAGAACACGAATGTTGACGGAAAGCAGAAGATTATGTTCGCTATGACTTCAATCAAGGGTATTGGTCGTCGTTTTGCTAACATCGTCTGCAAAAAGGCCGATGTTGATATGAACAAGAGGTAGTTTGCTTTTTTTCTAACATTTGGATGAATTAATTTGTGATTGATTTGTTGTTCATTGTATTTGGAGTTGTTTTGTTCAAATTCACTCGAGGATGATTTGTTGTTAGCAGTGCTGACTGTTGATCCGTTGCTTTTGGTTGCTATGATCTGATTCTCTGAATTACAGTACTTTAGGGCTTTTTTGTTTGCTTGTTGTAGAACTGCTAGATGATAGATGCTAACTCCTTCTGATTATCTTTCTATTGGACATTAAAATGTTTTTATTGTAAACAATGGTGAATTAACTGTATGCTGTTCTTGATTAGATCCTTTTAAATTATAGTTCTTTAGGTTGTTCTCATTTGTGGAGAATCGCTGAGTGAAAACTGTTAAGTTTCTTATTATCATGTCTTCTGTTCCTTGTTTTTTCTCTGCTTTGAAAGTGAATTTGTTTGATCTTATGCTTGACATGGTATTTTCTGTGAATGTTTCATGTAGGCATACTTTTTAGAAACTTGTCTAATTGATCATAGTTTTTGACACTTTAATGGTTTTAAAATATTGTCCTAGTTTATAACATGTGTTTGGATTAAGTTTACATTGATATTTTTTTTCCTGAACTCGTTTATATTTTAGGGCCGGTGAACTCTCTAGTGCTGAGATAGATAATTTGATGACAATTGTTGCTAATCCGCGCCAATTCAAAATCCCAGACTGGTTTTTGAATAGAAAGAAAGATTACAAAGATGGGAAGTACTCACAAGTCACATCTAATGCTCTTGACATGAAATTGAGAGATGACCTTGAGCGATTGAAGAAGATCAGGTTGGTCTTACGTTCTTCATAATTTGATCGATCATATTTGTTTATATCTCAAACGGGTCAAATTTTTGTATCATCAAGTTAATTTATTATGGGAAAGGGGTAAGTAAACAGGTCTATTGTGTACAAACCTTTTAATTCTGCACTCGCAAAAGATTTAGGTTATTATTGTGCCATTTTGTTGTTGTATCAACACCAGACTTATAAAAACTGTTTGTTTTTATATAAAGTGGTTCATACACAACAAGTCCTAAACGCTAAAAAATAGTTTTATTTTGACAGTTTTATTTATGCATTTTAAACAGTTTTTTTTTTGTTTGTTGTTATTTTACATATAACACTACACAAAGTGTATGTTTAGAATGTTATATTTTCTTCCTAAACAGACATGTATCATCTCAGAAATATTAATTGAAACATTTTTAGGGTAATGTTCTAAATCTGTTTATTGACAGGAATCATCGTGGTCTTCGTCATTACTGGGGTCTCCGTGTGCGTGGGCAGCACACCAAAACCACTGGTCGTCGTGGAAAGACTGTTGGTGTGTCGAAGAAGAGATAAGTTGACACTGTTTTAAAATTCCTGTTACATTCAGTTTTTTAGACAAGTTCATGGCATCAGTTTTGAATGTATGGGTTAAAAGCTTTTATCTTATGGTTATAGTCTTTTGATGTTTTTAATCTCGTGTTAGAAAGAAGTTGTTCTTTGAAACGGATAAGTGGTGAATTTTATTTGTTTATCTTTATTATTGTTATGATTTTTAGTTTGGTGAGGTTAAAATGTTAAATGTACCCTCTATGTCTTTAATGCATACTTCTATGAGTAAAAAAGATGAGAGATGAGTCGACTGATTTAGTAAAGGGGAGGAGTTACATCAAGTAAAATCAAGGGTGGTGCATGTTTAGCACAACCTTTTTTAATTATTTTTTATTGGAGTATGGTGGAATCATCTACATCAAATCGGCTACATTTGGTCATTGGCTACTAGAGATGGGCAGATATTGTTTGGAAAGCGAAATTGATAACCTGACTTGACCTTGTTGGCATATTGGTTTTATATTCCAACCGGGTTTTCCCAGACTCAACTTGTAGGTTTGAAATCTTTTGTGAACCCTATTTGGTGGAACTAGTTTAAACCTAATAAACCCTGAATTGAATCGGTTTAACCTGGTTCCAAACTTGATTCAACCCAATCTAAACTTGGTCATTCCTCTTATCCAAACTAGTTTCAACCTACACCTAGGGGCTAGTGTTGCAAACGAATAGAATGTTTTGCAAATAGTTCGGGAACTGTTTGGCGGGAAGTTCGATTATGTTTTGTTCCTTTAGTTATGTATATGAACACAAGTTGCGTTCATTCATTTATGTTTGTGAAAGTTCAATGATATGTTTGTTATTGTTTGTTCATGAACGTTTGATAATGTGTTTCTTTATGTTTTTAATTTTCGT
This sequence comes from Flaveria sonorensis, assembly GCA_025506505.1. Classification (NCBI taxonomy): domain Eukaryota; kingdom Viridiplantae; phylum Streptophyta; class Magnoliopsida; order Asterales; family Asteraceae; genus Flaveria; species Flaveria sonorensis. Next base: position 57,474,574 of record CM046436.1, on the reverse strand, counting down.
GTTAGTTATTTTTTTGGTAATTATATCAAATATTTTTTATATTTATGTGAAGAACTTATTTATTTTTTGATGGATTTTGTGTTATTTTTGTGATGTAATTACAGAATTTATTTTAAACAAATATATGATCATTTGTATTCGTTAGTGTTCGTCATGTTCATGAACATTTGTTTGTGTTCGTTTGCTTTTGTTTTTGTTAGTTTGCGTTCGATAAGTGTTTGTGAACAATTCAGGAGCATGTTCATTTTCTTAATGAACAAACATAAACAAAAAATCCCGTTTGATAAGTATTCGTAAACAATTTATGAACAAGTTTATTTCTTTAATGAATGAACACAAACAAGGCTTCGTTTTGTTCGTTTGGTTCGTTTGCATCCAAACCTACACCGCTTTCAAGAAAACTGGTTTTGACTTTTGTTGACCCAACATGAATTGATTTCAAATAAAGCATCGTGTTAACACTCTATACCTAGAGCTAATATCGTATAATCCAATGAGATATTGTAGAATAGGCTAAACCACTTTTAATATCTTTTGAGCAATAGTTACAAGTAGTTCTAGAAAAAACTATATCTTTAACAAAGAGAAAATTCTCATTATGCATCATTATTATGTGAGATGTATCTTAAAACAGACACAAGTCGAGGTACAAATTTTTTTTCCTCGATGCTACCTTTGTAGCAACATATATAACACAAGGACTTAGCACAAATTTTAGTGGCCTACATGACCACCTTCAAGATCTTTAAGAATAAAACTTATTATTATATTTTAAGATTCGAAAAATTATTGGCTAGAAGAGAAACAAAAGAAATAGATAAACGTAAAAAAAGGTCTAACTTGCCGTGCCACGCCACCATCTCTGTTCATGACCTAGGTGATCTGATAAGATATGAGAATGGGGCAATTATATCAACCAACTTAATCAACTTTAATCATTTAGTAACAACAATAATCACATCAAAACAATAATAAATCTTTCTTTGCAAAGTGGAGCACTAATCCACCTTTTCGATTCTAAATTCATAAGAAGTCACATAAGATGTTATGTCGATCAAACCATAAGCCGATGGCGTGTCAAAAGAATAAATGAAAACCTACTTTTATCACCATGAGGATACGAAGAATAAACAAAGCAAATCCTAGCAAACAACCATTTCCTCCACATCATAAGTCTTCCAAAAGGAGAGATTCTTAACACAATAAAAGATGATAATAATCACTTAACTAGACAAAGAGTTTTATGAGTTTAAACACACATTCAAACACCTTTTAAATTGCACAATCCAAAATATAAGTTGGTCCCACACCCAAAAACATTAGCTATGTTTTGGTGCCAAGTGACAAAATATTAATAACAACCCATAGGAACAACATATATTCTATTTCACAAAATTGGTTCATTATTGTAAGAAGCAAATTAGTATAATCAGGAATCTATCTCATGTGGTTCTTAAAGAAGGAAAAGTTTGAAGCTTTTCTCAAGGAACCAACATTTAAAGGTTTAAAACAAAAGTAACTAAAACCCATGTGCTATAGGTTGCTAAGGACACAAAAAGTTAGGCAGATTATGGGCATCAAACAAAGTGGTGTGGGAAGATAGAGACCCGCATCCGATGACTAGAAGAAGTTGAACGGGTTAGAGTTAAATCTAATGGTTAAATTATTTGGAGTGATTAAACTCATATTGTGATTAAAGGTTCAAGTCACATTTACGACTAGTTGGTGTAACCTAATTGTTGGGTTAGTACTTAAGATGAATATTTGAGTTGTCCTATAAAAATTAAAAGAAAAAATTAAGTTTTTTCACGCTTTATAATAAAGTTAACATGACTTTCTATCCTTTTATTCTTATAAATGTAAAACAAATTACCAATTAACCATTCAAAACAAACTTTTGATGAACAATATGTAAACTATTTGATGGAAATTTTGTTATTTAGTAAATGAAAATAAATAAACTTACTTAGTTAAATAAACGAACTAAGATGAACATGAACACGAACACATATCTTATTCATTCATATACGCTCAAAAACGTGTTTTAGCGTTGGGTCTTGATTGTTGATTAATTATTAAAGTTTATTTTTTGTATTTGTTTATATTTATTTAGAAATTTAGTCAAAGAGGTTAAGTTTAACCTATTTTAAAAATATCAGCTGTAGTTGAATCACATTATGGATTAAGATCTGCATCAGAACTAAAGATTACTTCACAGTAACTTTGATACAGTCAAATTTGATTGACAAGATATGGACAAGACATTCCATACAAAATAACATATATACAAAATAGTTTTTTATGATATTAACATTTAAATTAAATTCATTAGTTGTTTAATATATCACATAACACGTTAATCGAGTAAAAAATGATAATGACCACTACACGCAAGAGACACGTTCAAAACAAACGCGATTTATTACATCAAATTTTATGATTTTGACGCGTTATGGCGTTAAATCACTTTTCAACACACATAACCAACGCTTCAAATAAAATACAAAGTTTTATGCACTAAAATGACAACTTTGTGCTTTACCCTTTTGAATGATTAACATCAAATCACAATCCAATTGAAGATAATAAGCTTTTCATGGACATCATTAGCATGAAAACCCCAGTAATTAACACCTAATTAACCTTTATCCATACAAAAACACTTGAAGAACTAACGTAGAAGAAGATGATTTCATCGTAAGTACCAGAAAACGTCAAACATATTTCTTGAAGAGGTAATTTCGCAGTGTATATGACTACCGGCAAAATCAACTAGGTAGCATTCCTCTTATAATAACCCCACGCATGTACGAGCTAATGCGAACGAGTTAATCATTTTTAGATAACGCTAAACAAAAGGCTTATATTATATATACCGCTCGACCTTCACTGTAAACTCACATTTTACAACATGATAAACTACAGTTTACCGACACCTAATGTTAAATGTCTAAATCCAGAATAGACGATCAGAAATCATCAACACCATAACCAATTGCATCAAATTTGAGCGATTTGATTCAACGAACACAATCAAAACCACATAATTTCATCAAATTTCAGTGATTCGATCCAACAAACACAATCAAAACCACATAATTTCACTACTGTACAAGAACAAATCGTCCAGATCCATTACCTTCACCCCAAATCTCCCCATGATCTCCGATCAAATCACCGTCCTTCGGCACCACCACCACCAGCTCACCGTCACTAAACGACGCCGTCGCAAGCTCCGGCACCGTACACGGCGGCAGGCGGAACCTCCATACATCAACCTCCAGCTCATTAACCGTATTAACACGATTATTATCAACACGATTATTATCAAGACGATTATTATTAACATCTCGCATCCCTCCGACGACGATTTTAGTCACACCGGGGTAGATCTCGATCGTGTGAGCAGCGATATCGGTGCCGATATCGTCGTCGGTATCGACGACGAATTTGAGCGATTCAGAGGTATCTACGATGGAAACATCGGCGTCGGAGTAGAACGGGAGTTCGAGGACTTTGGCGAAGATGTGAGGGAGTCGCCGGAGCTTCTTTTGCCGGCAGTTAGCTCCGGCGGAGGTGGATTGAGGGGTGAAACCGTAGCGGACGGTGATGTTTCGTTTATTTGGCGCCGGATGGACCTTCATTGTTTGTTGATTTGGGGGTGGTATGAAAGTTGAAACCCTAGTTGTGGAAATTGGAATTGGGGATTTTGTTGTGCAAATTCTGATATGGTGAAATTTAGGGATTGAGTGGCGATGATGATTGGTAACTGATTGGTGTGTTGTGTGTTCGTGGGATGTGCTTACAGGAAATCTGTATCTATATGTGTGTGTTTGATTGTCTATGGATTTATGAGAGTTTGAGTGAGGATTGTGGTGAGAGAGTGCCCAAAAAACAAAATAGAAAGAAAAAAAATATATGCCTCAAATATCAAAATGGTGTTCTAGTCTTCTCCAACCTTGTATTTATAAATTAATTTAAATTTATATCTATTCATAAAATTTGAGTGTTTTCTATAAAGCTCCCACCAATGGATCTTTATATTTATCCCCTACATTATATAATAATAATACCGACTTATGTATTTTTAATTATTTTTTATTTCTTTTACTCATAACTACTCGGAATAGATATATAAAATAATTTCAAGGGTTAAATAGTGAGTCCTTTGTAAATTCACCTTGGTTTTTCCTAAAAATTTAGAGATGAGAAATGAGATGTAAAAATGAAAATGAAGACTTATATATATTTTCTTATAAATTAAGGATATGGATAAAAATGGTGAACCTATTATCAATTCTCTAAGCGATGTACATGTGGAGAGTTTAAATACTTCACGGTGGTTTTAATGTATATTAGAAATTTTGTAATTTCATAGATTTGATTGGTTTGGGTGAGATTAAAAGAAGGTGCAAACTGGATCAAATTCACAAATAAATCAAGTTATATTTATGCGATAATTTCGTCATCCTAATAAACAATTCGACGAATTCTATTGACTTTAACGTAAAAGAGAGTTGTAATCGTGTTTTAATCATTGACGTATCTACTTATAAGCGATAGACGAGAAGTATCAGTTCTTGAAATACGTTCAAGCTTTTAATATTTCATTAATAAATATTATGTTTTAGCAAATATATACAATATTCCTTTCAAATATCATAATACACATCTTTTGTATCGGTAAACGGATCCCTTACTCTTGAACTTCAAATAAAAAGATGATCAAGACAAGGAGGTCTCTTATCCCTCTTTTTATTCTAATCATTATGGAGGTATTTCATTTAACCCTACACAAGATGTACTCCGTAGTCTATAAGACTCCTCGTAGTGGAAGCAAAATAGGCGTTAAATATGGTGATGTGGCAAGCCTATAAAATGTCAATCCCACTACAATTATATTAAAATTGAGCGTCATTTACAAATTCGCCAACATTTTAACGGCGCCATACTCAAAATTGTCTATATATATGTATTTTAATGTTCTTAATATTTTCAAATGCTTTCGATTATACTCTTTCATAATTCACTCAATAATTTTCTTATATTTTTTAGAATATGAACCAACTACTCAAAGATTTAGGTTCTTGTGTGGTGGATGAGGCGGCAGTTGTTGAAGGTGTTCGAGTGGGGGTAAAATTTTTAGTCGAGCACGTTCAAACGTCACGACCGAAACTGCGTAGACGACAACCGCCACTAGAACGGGATCGTGCGGAGGCGTATAACCGTCTGATGCAAGATTATTTTATTGAAGAACCTTTGTAAATTCTAATAACTTTTATTTTATTGAAAAACCTTAGTCGAGCACGTTCAAATATTTTTTTTCTTATTTCAAATGCCGTCTTTTAATTATATATTCTAATAACTTTTATTTTATTAAAATATTATAGTATTTTATTGTGTAATTTTATTTGATTAAAATGATAATATTTGTTGAATATTAAATAAAAAAGCAATTTAGTAATCAGTACAATTAGTTAAACCACTACACTTGATTTGAAAGAATTTTTAGTGAAATTAATTGTGCTGACATGGTATCTACGTGTCACTTTAACTAAAAAACTAATGTCAACCACTACACTCAGTCTAAGTAGGAATCCGACTACCTATTGATCGTTTCGGTTTTATCTTAGGAAAAATTACCAAAATAAACATTTGATCAAACTAAATTACCAATATAACTATTAAAAATTAAATTTACAAAAAAAACAACCAATAAAAACGAGTCACGTATCCATTCCTAGCCACTTGGGCGAGGGAATTACATAATCCCTCGCTGACGTGGCAAAATTTTAGTGGTTCCTCGCTGACACGTCTCATTCCTCGCTGACTAGGCGAGGAATCATGGTTTTTCTCGTCCATAATTACCAAAATATCACTCATCTCTTAAAATTTTTATTTTTTTAAAATACAAAATTTTAAAAAAAATATTTACCAAAAATAAAAAATCGTTAGTTTTATTAATTTTTTTTCATTTATTGTTTATTAAACACTTAAATTTGTTATTTAATGTAGTTTTCCCCTATATAATACAAACTTTCCTCTTAACAAAATTATCAAATTTTAGTTTTCTACTTTATTCATTTTACTAGTTTAAAAATACGTTTTTAGCACGGGTTGAATTAAAATATTAAATTAATAGTTAATATTTAATATTTAAAAAATTTAAAATAATTTTTTAAATAAGATATGATTCGAATTACGTATAATCAACTTTTTTAAGTAATAACAATATTTTTTAAACTTTTATCGTTAAAAAACTTTTGTTTAAATAAATGAAATTTTTTATGTTTAAAATGCATTTATTTAAACAAAAGTTTTTTAAAGATGAAAGTTTAAAAAATATTGTTATTACTTAAAATAGTTGATTATACATAATCCGAATCATATCTTATCTAAAAGATTATTTTAAAATTTTTAAATATTAAATATTAATTATTAATTTAATATTTTAATTCAACCCATGTTAAAAACATATTTCTAAACTTTCTAAACTAGTAAAACGAATAATCTAACACGGGTTGAATTAAAATATTAAATTAATAGTTAATACTTAATATTTAAAAATTTTAAAATAATTTTTTAGATAAGATATGATTTGGATTACGTATAATCAACTTTTTCAAAGTGATCCCTCGTTTATAACCTTGCCTCACCTTGAACAAGTAATCATCCCTTTGTTTACGCGAATTAAAAGTAAAAATAAATAAAACATATGGAAAATCCTTCAAACTGGCCTCCTATATTTAACGGTAGGTTTATCAAAACACTTATGATCTATTATGGATATACTTTATAGTTGAAAGAATAAAATATATATAAAAAAACAGGGACTACAAGATGGTCTAGCAATGTTCTTTAAACCGGATCGGACAGCGAACCAGTCATTTTACTAGTCGACTGGTCGGGTCGGATTTAATAACCGGATAACGTCATAATTATATATATTGATATTATATATAGTTATATATATGATTCAATATACGTATTTTAGATGTATATTTTATAGTTATATATAAAACTTAACAATAATTATACATCCAACACTGAAATTAATCATCCGACCTACGCGTTAAACCGATTAAAATAAAAAAAAACTGAAATTAAAAAAATGGAAAATCCGGTCCGAACCGGTTCCCGGTTCAAACCGACCGGTTCGTGAAGAAAGAAACGATTTGAGATGGATCGGACCCGTGGCCCAACCGAATTCCGGTCGAACCGGCCGATCCGATCCGGTCGTGAAAACCATGTCTAATAGTAAGGCATGTGAGAGGTTCTACGAGAATTTCAGACTCAAATCTTTTCTAGGTAATCTTAGATGGCCCCGTCATTAACTAAAATGGAAACAAGCAAACCAATTGGCAATATCAACCTCAACCTCATATGTATTATTTATTTATTTATTTTTCCGTTTAATATATAACCAAATTTAAAGATTGAAAACCTTAGTTTTAACAATGGTATAGAATTTCTTTCTAACTTCTATTATATATTTTTTGTAATTCTAAACCGATCGCTTTTGGGCTGACACATTTACTAAATTAATTCTGTTTTGATTGATCTGTTTAAGCCATATATAAAAACAGATCGACCATCAACCCATAATATTAATTATAAACTAAAAAATATATTTTTTTTATAAAACCAACAAGCTATTTTACCTGTTTAACCCATTTATTACAGTATGTTTACACACTTTAACTCATTTATAACCTAACTACACCTCGTCAACTCATCTGACATATTTAAATTGCATAGATTGTGTTCAGGTTATATTTTTTTAAGTATGTTTGGGTTAGAGTTGATCTCTTTAACATAATTAAATATATGAGTCATGTCCAGGTTCATCTATTCAGCTCGAAAGCACATAAACTAAACCCTAAATCACAATTCCCACCCCTGATTTTAACATATTACAAGAGCCGTTCCGTCTTGGGTTTGACTTCTTATGTGACAAAAAAGTCAAAATTCTAATCATCACCTTGGTGTTTTCAAGTTTTCTGCTATAAACCAAATCCCCAATGAAAACTACAAACGTATAGGCATACAAAAAGAGCCCCAATTAACTGAATGATACTTGGATACTAAAAGTGACAATATGGGCGTGTCAAATGACAATTCAAAACAGATTCAGGTTGAAATATCTTACTTTTAAGCACAGGTTTAAATAGACGGGTGAGCCGTAAAACACATCCTAGCTACATTAGTTATCATTATCATATTACAACTATCATAATAAAACATAGCAAAAATTTTAAGATGCATGTCTTAAGAAATATAACATCTTGACTTTCGACTTGTTTAACCCAATACATCACACTGTTGACTCGTTCAACCCATTTGTCTGACTTCCTCTGCACCCCTTTCGCTGAAATGAACCATATAACCAAACCAAAGTTCATTGGTTTGGTTTAGTTTGGTTCGGTTTCATCTAAAACTTCATACTTCATAGCAATGCGAAAGTTATTCACGGGTTCACAAGAACAACATATGATTTACTATTTAATAGTTGAACCAGTAAAGAAGACCAGCTAATTTCGGTTTCTGATGGTCAAAACCTTATACAACAGTATTCAAGAAAAACAGATAAAATGTTAAATCCCAAAAGAAAACCCCCTAAATTCGCAGCTCGGCACACCCAAGAATAGTCCCCCGACACCGGGTCATGGAAGCCGCTTTCTGCCACACGGGCTTCTCATTCCTGAGGGTCAAAACATCAACATCCGACACCTTTTTAATATCCGAGTTCCATCCTTCGGGCCCGAACACGCCACCAATCACATAGATATCATCCTGAAAACCCATCATAGCAAACCCAAATCTCCTCTTGAACCCCGAAGCCGAAGTCACCACTTTCCTCGACTCATGGTCTTGTTTATATATAAGCCCATGACTCATCACATACAACGAACCGTTAACCATGGTCATCGGGCCTTGAGCCCACGAGTGCTCATGAACCCTCCACCCATCCTTGATCAACACCTGAACTGTGGTCAAACCCTTGTGCACCACATGCACCTCGCTCCCGATCATTAACCCAGTACAAGCAGAGTTATGGGTGTGGTAAAGATCGGGTATCGAAACCCAAACGTCCTTCTCGGGGTCGTAAATTTCCGCTTTTGAGATCGATTTCCGGCATGTTGTGAACCCACCTGCCACCAGTATCTTCCCGTTTACCACACAACAAGCAAACATGGCCCGAGGAAGAATCATGGGAGCCCGTTCGGCCCACTGCCGGATCACCGGATCATACGCCCACACCTCGTTTGTTGCAAAGCTCCCATCTTGGTCACCGGTAATCGGGTCAACTGCATCACTACCGCCACCCAGAACAAACAATTTTCTTGCAGTTGAAACAACTCCAAAATGGGCCAAATTTCTAACTTTTGAAGGGAGTACAGGGAGAGTGATCCAAAGGTCTCTAGTCGGGTCATAGAGTTGCCACACGTTTTCCGGTTCGAACGCACATACACATAACAGATTTTCACTTGATTTGACTTCTTCACGGGCTTTATACAGCTCGGTACTGTGAACTGCTTCCCGCCAAGAACGACAGATTATTTCTAGTTTTGGGAAAAGGTAGTAAGGGACCCGTGCTAGACATCTGATAGCAACAGAGTCAGGAAGACCTTCGATGAGAGCCGACATTACTAACAGCAACCTGTTAAGAGCCAAAAAAACAAAAACACCCTTCAATTCTAGGACTCGATACATCAATTGCCACAATAAAAGAACATTGTACGCGAATTTAAGCAGTTCTTTTTCAAGAAAATTGAAAACCAAGGTTTCTTTATTTTGTTTATAAGCATTTGCTTATTCAAAACAACTTATCTCACTCACATTAGTTAGATAAGCAATTTGGATAAGCCGGAGCAGCCTCAAACCAGCTTATTGTTGTATCAAAAAAGCGATAAGCAGAAAAAGGTTTGATAAGCAATCCCAAACAAGATAGAATCAAAAAAGAAGGAAGCGGAACAGTAAGTAGGGATATAAAATGTATAACACTCATGAACAGACAAGATAACAATAAGAAAATAGAAAACCAAGAAAGAGCAATTAACAACTCCAAATTCCATTGCTACCAACTAGAAAAATCAGATTTACCTCCAAGATTTCGGATTTTGTAAGCTCTTTGAGACTACAAATTACAAACAGAAATTTGAATACGTAAGGGGGGATTTGGAACTGTGTTTTGAATTGAAACTACATATAGCTTACTGAAATAAGCAGTTTAGATAAGCAATCCCATACATTCTCAAAACTTATTATCGATATATTGGAACGCAATAAGCAGAAGTAATCCTAAACACCCCCGTCGTTCTAAACAAGTACTAGATTCACATATAGTAATTCTTGGATATCTTGATTAAATCATTGGACAGAACATCCCCAAAACTGATTACTGTCAAAAAATACAATAAGCAGAAGCAATTCCAAACACCCCCTTTGCTCTACACAAGTACAAGATTCATATTCAGTAATTCTAGGTAATCTTGCCAAACTATTGGATCAAAAATTCTCAAAACCAATTATTGTTGTATCAATATACAATAGCAGAACTGCAGAAGCAAACACAAACATAAACACAAACACTAACAGTCTAACACACTCTTTGTTATACACAAGTACAAGATTTACATTCATTAGTTAGAAGTTATCTTGATTCTTGAACAAACCATTGGACCCAACATCCTCAAAACTGCTTAGTGTCATGTCAAGATATAAACAAACATCCTCAAAACGCAATAAGCAGAAGCAAACCAAACACTCCCTTACGCAATAAGCAGAAGCAAACGCAAAGAGTAAAACGAAGATCGTTGCAATTGACGAATAGAATAGAAAAAATAAACAGTTAACCTAAACACCCCCTTACACCCTTAGTTGATACTTCTAAACAAGCACAAGATTCACAATTGGTATATCTAGGTTATCTTGAACAAACTACTGGAACAAATATTCTCAAAACTGCTTATTGTTGTATCAAAACGCAATAAGCAGAAGCAAACGCAAACACAAACACCCCATTGTTCTACACAAGTGCAGGATTCACATTCAGTAATTCTATGTTATGTGAACAAACTGCTGGAGCAAGAACTTAAAACATAAACAGAAAAATGAAGATCATTGCAGATCCATTGAAAATTTGATGAAAAAAAAAGAGTTAACCCAAGTTATACTCTGGCAAAATTTGGAGGTATTAGACCACAATCCATCAAGAACAGAAACAGTACTACAATGTACAGTCTAATCCCTTGGCTGATAATAAACCTATCCTCAAAACACATTAAAATCGTTGTAAAAACTCATATATCTCTGATTGTGTTTGTAAGTCCAGATGACACAATTACAAATCATCAAGTTTCTATAACCGTTCAACAAAACCTAAACAATAAAACACCAGTATCAACAAAACTAACGAAAAACTGGATCCAAATGATCAGATTTTGACAATTTGCGATCAAAATCACTAACCCATGTTCCCAAATGCATGACGATCAATTGTACAATTGGGGTTTCAAAACAATGCACAAATCTTGGTCAAAGTGGTAGCAAGAATTGATAATTGAACGGATGAAAAGCAAAACTTACTTGAAAATTTGAGATTTGATGTAAAATTGTTCCCTAATTTATGAAGAAAAGTGGTTGTGTAGAAGAGGGCAAATTTTAGTTTTGTCGATTTTCTTTTGAAGTTTTTGTAGAGTTTAGATGGAGAGAAAAGGAGAAGGGGTAAGTGGTACGGAAACGCGAAGTGTAGGGATTCCAACGTGTTTTATTTCCCTTTTTTTACACCGGGTGTGAACGAGTGATATTGTAAGATACGTGTTATATTATCTTTCTTTCATTTCATTAGTTTTTTTTTTTTTTAAATTTGGAGAGTGTTATTATTTTGTTCCCATATTTTCTTTGTGTGCAATCTTAGATTCTCTTTGAGCTTCTTGGCTCAAATTGCTACTCACCAACTTCAGCCGGTAGTATCGATGAATAAATTTCACGAGTCATGGTTATTTTTATGACCAAAATGTCCCTATTGTGCATCTCACGTGACCTAATTAACTGGTTAAAATAACTGGGGTTAGAAACAGGGACCAAGTTTGAAAGTAGATTACGTATTTAAAGACCAGATCCATAACAAAAAAGTTTCAGGGATCAATTTCAAAATTTATAATAAACCATAGAGACCATCAGTGTAATTCACTCTAAAATTTAAAAAATCATCAGAATTTTATAATTAGTAAACAAAATCATTACCTTTAATATCATTGTTACTTAATAACTAAAAATATAATTGTTTAATTTCATTGTTATAACATATCATTACTAGTAAAATTATTATTTGTTAGGGATAGATCTTTTGTACAGGTTTAGATGATAAAGATCACTCTTATAATCATGATTGTAATTATTGTTCTTGATGATATAATATGAATATATTTGATTATCATTGTGTTTTTGAATTAAATAACAATTAATTTGCACTTCATAATATATATTAATCTGTGATATGATGTATTTCAGAATGTATATGTGAATGTGCAGTAAACATTAAACTCTGTCAATTTGTAAAATTGACCAAGTGTTGGAACAACTGCGGATGAATAAAGTGTTCTTTCGTAGATGTTCACTGAAGAATGTACATCCGTGGATCTCATGCGGAAGAACAACTTCAGCTGAACAAGAAAAGAAGTGAAGCTGCTGAAGGAGGGATTGCTGCGAAAGACAAGAACACCTGCGGAAGCACAAGAACAAGTACAGTACAACAGTTTCTGCGGAAGACAGACTACCTTCGAAAGACCAATTAACTCAGAAGTCAACATCAAGTCAACAAGTCAACGTGGCAGAACAACAACAACATTAATGACGATGGAAGACATATTATTCAAGCGGATATTTCACGTCACATCAACAAACTTTATTCATATTAGATTCGTTGTAAATCTCAAATTCCTAAGCCGATAAATATGGCGAGGATTTGGATAAGTTTAATTAGCTTAATTATAGCAACAAAATAACTAGTAATAGAACAGAATTAGATCTCTATATATATATACGAGATCAACAACATAGATCATACATAACAACAGTTAAGAATCATTGGAATCATCAGTATTCATTATCTGAATCATTGTATTCAAGATCAACAACATCAATAGCAACAAGAAAGCATTACGATCAACATTATTGAGTTCTCTCAGTTTGATTATTCTTATTTTATTTGTTTGATTGGTTGATTTTAGTATTATTAATAGATTAAACACCAAGTATTGATAATTCCACGATCAATACTTGTTCAAATCAATTCTTATAATTCCTGAACGATCATTGGATTCACATTATTTAATTAGAGAGAAAAATGAGAAAAACAAGAAAAAAGAGTGACGATGCACTAGAGAGTAAAATGTGTTTTCCTTTGTTAATTTTTTTTAGGTATAAATATTCGATAAAAATAATGAATAGAGGGTCGAGAAGCCCTTGCTTGCTACCCTCATACTTAACAACCCCTTCCGATGACCTTCTCCATCCTCGAATTTTTAGCGGCCTCATGTCACGGCTGTATGATTCTATAACGACCTTCTGAAGTTTCTCAGTTTTTATACATTCTCTACTTTCTCTCTCATTTATGTTACTTAGATATTTTTGATAGTATACAATATTTTTCACGGTTCATATCGAGTTATCGTAACATCATTTGAAAATTGTTGGTTAACTCATATCGGTTTACCAATTGAATGTTCTTGAATTTGAGATATAAAATTTATATGGCTCAGAAGGTGTAACAATTAAGGGTTTAGGAGGATTGACATGCAATAGGTACCTTATATGCCATTCTTAATGTTTTTTCATAAATAAAAAACTTATATAAATATGAACAAGCTTTAGTAATGAGTCACGGAGGACCTGTTCTTCTCATGATAAATGTCGGCAATATTGTTTTGATTCAAATGTTAGATTGATGTAGAGACGGTATTCTTTGTAACCATTCATTGCTATTCTCCTATCTTCACTTTTAAAATATTAATTTGTCCATTGGTTTTGAAAAGCATGTCTCTAATCATTAGAAACATTCAAAAATCGGTCTTGATTTATAAAAACGTGTCTCTTGACTATCAGAAGACTAACTACGTCTTGAATAATTTCGTTTTTGCTCTTTGTATTTTGTTTCAAATAATGCTTTTCATCTAAAGGTTTCAAAATTTTGCTTTTACTCCTTGTGGTTTTCTATTTCTCTCGGATAACTTCAAACCACTAACTCTATTAAATTTTTTCTGTTAAAATCAAAAGCATTTTGATCTTTTACATGCAAGTGCTTATTGTGTTTAATGTATCTTTTAAAGGGATTAGTTGTGTAAATTATTTAATTTAACCCAATCCCACCCACCCACCCCACCATTCTCTACCCAATTCATAGACCTCTTCCACCACCACCAACACCCACTAACCACCACCATCATCACCGTCGTCATCAGTTCCACCGCAAACGCCTTCAAGGGCCACGAAAACCCCCACAATCACAACAACCACAACAAGAATTTTTATTCGCAAGTAATGTCAGAGGTTTCTTCAACCATTATGAAAATTCCATTGTCTCTGCGATTAATCTCTTCCCTAGAAAGAAAGCGGGTAGTGAAATCCGATAATTTACAATTAATTCATTCAATATTTTCTTTTTTAGAGGACAACTTTTCAAAACCGAACAAACACAATCGCCACCACCACCACCACCCACCTTTGAAATGAAAGATTGGAACCACCACCACCATGTCGCCACTACCACCACCATCGCATCGCTCCACCACCATCGGACTTCCTTTATAATCTCATCCGCGCAACGAGCATCACAACACCACCGCACTCATCATAACCACTAGAAAAATAGAAATCCTAACAACAAGCCCAACCAAACTTGAATCTGGTTATGCCCAAATTCAAATCTTCATCTTCTAGATTCAAACTGTAAACCCCTTTCTTCAACCTTGAATTGAGGTGCTCGATTGAAACATAAACACTCTTAGATGGAGGCGGGTCAGATCTAAGCCCCTCACTTTTTCACACCCTTAATCGAAGCCCTGATTTGGGTTTTTGGTTCGCCAGTTTCAACTAGTAAGTGTGATGCTTCTCACGATACTTCTTCTTTTGATATTCTATGAGAGAGAGAGAGAGAGAGAGGGTGGCCGGCGGTTGAGGCGGGTGATTGGAGGTGGAGGTGGAGGCGGGTGGCTAGCGGTGGAGGCGGGTGGCTGGCGGTGGAGGTGTTAGTAGGTGGTGATTTCGGATGCTAGGGTTTCTGTATATACACGCATAATAAATTGATAAATATATCCCATATTAGTTTGGATAATTACATAAGTAGTCCTTATATATAAAAAAACTAAAATACTTTTGATTTTAACAGAAATATTTAACGGAGTTAATGGGTTGGAATTAACTGATACAAATTTAAAACCACAAGAAGTAAAATTAAAATTTTAAAATCTTTAGATAAAAGCTTTATTTGAAACAAACATAGGGAAAAAAAAAATTTACTTTAAAAAGTTTAAAAGATAATACCTACCTATCACATGTCAAATTCCAAGAGGTTTCATGAGGGACTTTCACGCATTATCAATATTATGGAAAAAAAGATGGGAAAAAAGATAGAAAATGTGATTTTTCAATGTTTATGACAAAAAAGCACACATTGATTTTACGAGAATAATATTTTACGAGATGAAGTATTTTCACACATTGAATGTTGAGTGAAATCGTTGACTGTAATATATTTGATTATGATTCCTAATTTTTTTGTGTTGTGAGAGCCTCAAATCATAATAGATTTTATTATGACTCCCATATCGTATCGTCTATTTAATGTTTTAATATATAACTACACTAGGAACTCATGTAATACGTATTTGACCAAAAATATTAAATTAAATAGTTTTGTTAAATTAATATAAAAAACAAAAACATGTAAATACGTGGAATTGTGGGTTGGAAGGGATGATAATTGTTTTTTGATTGCGATGAAAAAAAAGTAATTTGGTTAATAATTATAAAAAATAACATGTAAATATGAAAAGATTGTAAAATAGAACAAACAGGGTTAGAGAGAAATGATAGATGATGACGAGAATGAAGATAAGATGGTTGACTCTAAAAAAAAGAAAATCAGAATTTAAGATCATAGAAAGAGGATCTGTGCCCTCCTAAATTCTTATGTGATTAATAAAGATAAGTAAAATATTAACTTAATTAAAGGTCCTGCTTCAAATAATGAATGGATACATTTGCTCTCATTTAATAGAAAAAGAAATAATACATTACAACTGTTAGGTATTCGGTTATTAATCAACACGCAAACATAATCGAACCGCGAGAGAAAAAATTAAAGCAAAAATGAACACGAGATTTTACGTGGTTTGATTGATATGACCTACGTTCACAGGGTTACAACCAGGATATTCTTTTTATTGTTTTCTGTCTCACTCATGAGAAATTACATAGTACAACATATGAATAAATAAAGACTAGTCTAGGTTTTTTTCCTTCTTAAATTAGTGAACAAGAAAAGATAAATGCTAACAATAAAAGATTAGGGCCACCCACTACCATCCTTTGTGATATCCATATAGGCCCAAAATAATTTTTACTTCAACAAGCCCAATTAAGACTCCACAAACCCAACAATCTTTCATTTAGAGGCTTGATTATCTTCAAACTGCCTTTCGTTATAAATACATGTACCTCTTATAATCTTACACATCTTCTTGGTTGCAGCAGCCTTCTCATCAGTTAACCTGAAGGCCCATTAAAGCTCCCCCAAGCTTTAACACATCAGTCATGACTGTATCTGCCCATGACCCGTTCTCTGGCCCTACCGACTCCCACTGAAACAAAGTGCCAAATCTCGAAACACCCATAGAACAAACAATCACCATAGTTAGCAAGCAACCATCTATAGAGATTTTGTCATATGGAATATTAGTTCTTTTATGCACATTCACTTCGAATCTTCTTTGTGACTTTAGGTTTCTTACTTGCAAAGAAAACCTTCTTCTGCCCATGAGATTCTGTGAACCGGAATTTAGTTTTCTTTTGAACTAGAATGTCACTTTCCTCAGACGATATACTGACGATATATAGTGAGTCCCTTTCTTTCCATCAGCCATGACAAGATCCCCTTTAACAACTTTCCACTGTCTGTTCCCGAGCTTAACCTCATGCCCCTGTTCATCCAACTGGCTGATAGAAATCAACTGTTTCCTCAAGCTAGGAATCACCTTAACATTTTTTAAAGACAACGAACCAATTGAAGTCTACAAGTCTATGTCACCCATGCCTGTAACCTTAAGAATATCATTGTTTGCTAGTCTTACCTTATCAAAATCTTATTTCTTTAGATTGTATAATGCTTCGCTGTTGTGGGTAGCATGAAATGATGCCCTAGAATCCATGACCTAGGACTCTACACTACTCGTCAGGCTACAAATTAAATCATCATCACCTGAGTGGTCTATTGCAATGTTAACTTCTTTATGATAATTCAAACAATTATCCTGAAGTTTCACACATGTTTACATTTCCAACAAGTCACATCATTTTGAGCCATAGACGTCAACTGACTATTTTTCCTGTTCTTGTTCCCACTACTTTTGTTATTCTTTCTTCCTCTACCAATATTGGATTAATTCACTTGAAGATTCATCATACTTTCTTGTTTAATGTCTTCGCCCAGAATAAGATTTCAAATCCCATCAAAAGTGAATTTGCTATTAGAAGTAATAATCGCTGTAATAGTCACTGATCAGCTATCAAGCAATGATGATAATAGTAATAGAGCCTGAATCTCATCCTCGAATTTGATGCTAACTAACTTAGTCTTGACAAAATCGAGTTCAAGTTATGTGCACTGTAACTGAAATTCCTTCTTTCATCTTTGTATTAACCAACTCATGAATCAAGAAAATTTTATTTGTTTCCAAAAGGTTCTCGTACATATTAAGTAACACATTTGTGCCTTTCGCTGTAATTTCCTTCAGAATGTTGAATGCAATATCATTTTTCAATAACAACCTAATAACCTCCTTGGCCTTTTTATCCAAAGTTTCCCACTCACTTGGTTCCATCTTTCCTGATTTATCACCCAAACTAGCATTCAAGTCCTTCTAAACAAGCAAATTCTCTATTTGTATTTTTCACCACTCAAAGTCTTTTTCATTAAACTTCTTAATCTAAAGTTTACCGCTCTCAGCTATTGTCTCAAACTATAATCTGTTTACTAATCAAATCAAGATTGAAAGTAGTGCCAAATATAATTGTGATCTGCTGCATGAACTTGTGTGTTGTTATATTAAACGCCACCTTTTATAAAAAAGTAAACAAACGAGTTCAACAATACACCTGAAAATTTCCGACTTTAGATCTCGTAATTATATCAAGAATACATGTATAAACAAAATAAACCCCGACAATCAGAACAAAACTATCCGGCTACACTGCCTGACAACTGCACCAGAACGATCGAATGACCAATAGAAAAACCCTATGATCAAAACCGAAGCCAAAACCATGAACCAACCAAAAATTTACTTAAAACAACCCAAATCCTAATGAATAATGAGAAAACTGAAAACGAAATAGAAACGCAAACCTGTTCCTCCTGTATTCTTCTGATCAAGATTAAGCAATAAAAAAAGTTAAACCTTCTTTTTATTGTTGTTGCAAGATGGTATCACAAGTAATTCCTGCTTCGGTGAAACACTAACTAACAAAGTTGTTTTCTCTTTTATTGATGCGAACACAAGTTATGTTGCTTCCTTTCCTTCTTGTTCCAAATTTGTGGGTTAAAAGGCAAAACAATTCATTCTTCTTGTTTTCCTGGTATTGGACGAGAAACCAAAAACAATAATACAACACATCAATAGGATCACAAAGAGATAAAACATAAAGTCTTTTTTTGTTGAATTGTGAACTTCAAAGAAAAAACAAACAAATCAATTGTCTTTTATTCGGTGATGTAACTTGGGTGGGGTGGCGGTGATGAATATGAAACAGTGTGATACGGACCCAACTCATATTTGGACCCACCTTTTGACCCAAGACCAAATCAACCTTCATTTAGAAAATTCAGGAAGCGGGAAGGCGAAACCCACGAAATCAGGAGATGGGGGAAGAACTGCTCTCCTTCTTTCTTAGTTTAAATAACTTAGTTTTATGTTATTTGTGTTGTCTTTGATATTGTTATCCAGTTTGTATTAAGAATTAGGAGACTAGCCCTCTTGAATCGGGCTGAATATCTTGTTTGTTCTTGTTTCTATGGAATCAGAAGTTTCAGTTTGCATCACAGTGATCATCTAGAGACGGAGAAGGAGTATTGGCGGCTAACCCTAGATCTCATTTTTCTCTCGTGATGTGTTTCTCCTGTGTGTAACAAGTTGTAGCTCTGATACCACTTGTTAGGGACTTGGTTATTGATCAACACACAAACATAATCAAATAGCGAGAGTAAAAATAAAAACAAAGATGAATGCGAGAGATTTACATGGTTTGGTCGACATGGCTTCATCCACAAGCCACAACTAGAATATTCTTTTATTGCTTTCTACTTCACTCGTGAGGAATTACATAGTAGAACATATGAATATATAGAGACCAGTCTAAGATGTATTTTTTTTTAACTTAAGTGAACAAGAAAAGATAAATGAGCTCATAATAAAAGATTAGGGCTGACCCACTACCACCCTTCATGATTTTCATATAGACTCAAGGCGATCTTTACTTAAATATGGCCAATCAAAACTTCAAAAACCCAACAGCTTCGAGAATTTTGAGAGAACACACAAGTTCTAAATAAGACGATTTCTTGATAAACACAAGTTTAACAGTACATATATACAACTTTGAGCAATATATTAAAAGAGAACCATGTCAAATACGCACATCAATGTTTACTCTTTTACAGTTATCATTGTTCCTCTTCTATGCAGGGGTGGAACTACAACCATGGGTACGGGGTCAAGTGACCCCATTGATTTTTTGAGCGGGTAGTGTATCGTATAATATCAAAAATTTGGGTGAAGCTATAGTTTTTTAGGTGGTGAACCCTGTGAATCCAAGGATCATTCAGGAATTATCAGGTTTGATTTGAATAAGTATTGATCGCGGAATTATCAACACTTGCTGTTTAAGAGATTATCAAACTAGAAATCAATCAAACAATAGAACAACAAGAATATAAGAATAATCAAACCATGAGTGTTCACGAATGATAATCGTAATACTTTCTTGTTGCTATTGATGTAAATGTTGCTTATGTTGCTTGATCGTATGTTGATCGTCTCTCTACATCTGATCTTGATCTCATGTTATACAGAGATCTTATTATATTCTGTTTCTAATCCATTGCTAATCTTTCGCTAACTTGTTGCTATAATTCAGCTAACTATAGTTATCTGAATCCTCACCATATTTATCGGCATAGAAGTTCGAGATTTACAATGAAATAAATACATATAATATTGTTGATGTGACGTGGAATATTCGCTTGAAATATATGTCTTCCATCACCATTAATGTTTTTTTTCTGCCACGTTGACTTGTTGACTTTTTGTTAGTTGACTACTTGATGATATGAAATCATACAGGTGTTAAACAGTCTTCCGTAGGAATTTCTTCTTTCGCAGGAACTTAGTCTTCCGCAGTAACACTTGATCTTCATCGCTTGTTCTTCTGTGATTGTGCTTTCGTAGGAGTT
Source organism: Flaveria sonorensis (assembly GCA_025506505.1). Classification (NCBI taxonomy): domain Eukaryota; kingdom Viridiplantae; phylum Streptophyta; class Magnoliopsida; order Asterales; family Asteraceae; genus Flaveria; species Flaveria sonorensis. The sequence continues at coordinate 57,453,843 of CM046436.1, read as the reverse complement.
CTTGAACTTGTTCTTCCATGACAATTTCTCCTTCAGTAGCTTCACTTTGTTCTTTTGACTTGTTCAGCTAGAATTGTTCTTCCGCAGGAGATCTACGGATGTTCACTTCAGTTGTATTCCTGAGAACATCTACGGAAGAACACTTTATTCATCCGCAGTTGTTCTAACACTTCCAAATTGACACAGTTTGATGTTCACTGCACATATTCACACATACATTATGAAATACATTATTTCATATATTTATAACATATATAATAAGATGTAACATTATATTGTTCACTTCATAAACACAAATGTAATCAAAATCATTCATATCATATCATTCAAATAATAATTACAAAGTGTGATTACAAGAGTTGATTGATCATCTAAACCTATACATAAGTTCTAGACCTAACAATACTTCCCCTTAGATTTAGACTCTAGTAATAATTGGTTTAGGTCTTTAAGTTCTTGAACTCTTGACAAAATCTTCATTTTAAAGTATTCTACCCATTCTTTTTAGTGTTTTATATTTCAGCCCCAGGATGTCCTCTTCAGTGGTCAGTGTTATAACAACACTGTTATTGGATACAACTTCTAATTCGTTCTGGTCAGAAATTCTTAATTCTGTTATGGGTTTTATCTCTGACCCAATCAGCTGTCTAGATTCATACTTCCTCCTCTTGTGAGCTTTGGCATGCAGTTTGTCATTGACTTGAATAAGATGGACATATAAGCATAAGTCATTTTGAACAGTTTGATCTTGCAGCCTTGGAAAGTGTTTGTCATGTAAGTAAGAGGTGTAGCTTGGATGCAGCAACTTCATTTCAACTGGGTCAAAAAGTCTTATGCTTGCAGCTCTTCTTTGAGGATCATTCCTCAACAAAACTAGTTCTTTGTTTTTCTCTAAATATCCCCAGTCTGTGATAGGGAATGTAAATTGATTGCCTTCTATTATCTTTATTGATGTAGTAGCTCTGTCTTCAGCTCCAATTCTCATTAACAATTCATCATCAACCAACTGAGACTTAGACTGAGACCTTCTAACTTTCCTTTGGTAATGCTCAGCATCTACCATTCTTGCTTCCCTCAGAACATCTCCCTTGAACTTGTGACTCAGTTTAGTCACATGTCCGGAGAAGTCTCTTCCTCTTGGACTTATGGGGTAGTTGATGATAGGAATGTTTTGTAGGACATTTAGGTCTACATCTGGCAGTGTCAGTAAGGATTCCACCCCTGTGAAGTATTGCACCATGCCAGATGCCCTCTTTATCTTTGCACAGTCCCATTCTCCATCATATTTCCATGCTATTATATGATGGTCTTCCGCTTCTTCTGGCGTTGTGATTAGATCAAAGAATTGAATCAATGTAGCTTTTCGCTCAGTGATCTCTCTCACAGCAGTGCCTAGAGGCCAGATCTTGTGTGGAACTAAATCCCTTGGCTTTCTGATCAGTTTCTCTTTTCCCTGATGCATATCTTTTGCTTTAACTATAGTGGGCTCAATAGAGGTTTGTGCTGATCGTTATTGATATGCAAGATTTAGGGCTCCAGATTTGAATTTTACACCAATGTCTAGCTCTACCTTCATCACGTATTCCATCATCGCCCTTAACTCTCTTGTTTTTCGTCCTTTTAATTCATGCTGTTCATGATTGTGACTTTGCAGCCAACAGATCATGTTATACCTTATGAGTTGTCTTGTATCACATTGACCTAAATCCTTCTTGATTTTCTCTATAGCCTTGAACTTAGAGAAGGTGTCATAATTGCACACAGGGATCATCATTCTGACAACATCAAATTCTTTCAATGTTTGGACCATCTATCCCATGTTCATCTTTTCTACCAAGTCATATGGGAATCCATGATTGGTCAACTGCATAAACATGGATGACTATGGTCTTTCCTTTACTATGTCATCAGTTGTCAGTAGCTTTCCTTGTTTGGCTTCTTCAGACTCTTCTTTGGTCAGCTCTTCCCATTCAGGGTCACTTCTTCTACACTTTGCATCAATGGGGTTTGATGCTCTGGAGAATCTGGTTTAGATCTCTTTGATGATTCTCCAGCTGCATCAGCTGTCTTCCCCAAGTATTTCCTCTTCCTGCTATAGGTGATCAATGCTGATCCACCTTTATTTTGTTCAGCATCAGTCAACTTCCTTTTCAAATTCACAATCTTAATCTCTTTCTCTTTCAGTTGAGTTGCTTGTTCATCTACCAAATCATTCATGTCACACCCCAACCTTAAAGGCGGAAACGTCGAGATGTGAGGGTTAAGATTGTTCACAGCCACATAACACTACCATAAATTGTAAATATAATTATTCATAAGTTGAAATAAACATTACAACCAATTGTCTCAACGAAATAAAGTAAACAAAGTTTAACTTCCAAGTTTCAAGATATTTTATTTATTTTTCCTAGGTCCAAATCCTAAGTGTAAGCATGCTTTAAAAGATAATCATCAACCTTGTGTATTTTCTGAAACATCTTAAAAATAAAGGTCAACTTTGAAAGTTGGTGAGTTTCCATAGGTTAAGCATACATATATATATAAAAGTTTACAAGTAGCAATTCATGTCAATGGTTACAAGTAAAGCAAGTTTATAGATAACATATAGCTACAATCAAACCTTGACCAAGAATATCATTTACAAGTTATAACGATTAAATAAGTGTACTTGGTTCCCATGATGAACAAGCATACGCCAATAGGAGCCGGTAATAACCTCGGTTTTAGCACCAAATAGGCTTGTCAGGCCCGTAGATCTATGACGTCGCCAGGCTAGCAATAGTTAATGATTGTCAACATATAATGTCCATCATATAAGACTCACAATATTATAAATAACCATGACAAAAAGTAAAGATGAATTGCATGTGCATTTACAAGTACCAAGATGTTTACAAGTGCAAGTTTATAAAGTTAACATGTTTCACCCCAAAAGGTGTGAAATAAAGTAAAAGAGGGGTATGAAAACTCACATGATATAAGTTGGTGTTAAAGGTAATATCAAGTAATGTAAATGGTGCTCCAACGATTTCTTTTACAAGATACCTAACGTATATATTTCAAGGTTAAGTTTAAAGGTAATATTAACGATTAAACGTGAACTAGGGTTTCAATAGAGATTTTGGGGGTTTTTGATATAGATGGAATTCAATAATGGAATCAATTATATTTTATTTCAACGGAAAGTATTATACCATTTAGATAATTTAACGAAATTAAAGTATTTATAATAACGGTAAAATTAAATATAAAGTGTAAATAATTTCTATAATTATTTAAAATAACACGATTAAACTAAAAGTAACATTTGGACCAATAATAATTTATTAATTTAAACTATCATTTTAAATCCATTTTTTTTAAGAACTAACTAAAAATAATTTTTGTTATATTGTTTTATTAAAAGAATATTAAAGTATTTAAATTAAAAAATTTACAGAAAACAATTTGGTGTCTTTAAAAATAATTAAAGTTTACAAAAATAATTTTTATAATTATTAAGATTTTTCTATAATTAAATTTGTTAAGAAAAAGCCTTTAAAAAAAATGTGTGGTGCCCGGGTTCGAACCCGGGACCCCAAGGATGAAACATGAGCTCTTAACCAGTAGGCGAGGGCGCCTAAGCCTGGTAAGAGTGTGGGTTTTAAATCTTAAAAACAAAACAATGAAACCCCCAAACCAATGAACCCTAGATCGATTGAATCCAAAATTGAGCATCGATTCAAGTGTTTCAACCCGATTAACCTTAGGGCTTTTGATCCCTAGGTATAATCGAGTATAATGGTGTATTAAACTTACTTGATTAAGAACAAGTTGGTGTAATTACGTCCGGTAAACTTCGGTTCACACGCAAATGAAAAAGGTGCTTGAAATCGATGATCGAGTGGATTCTTCAAGCAATTGGAGGTTCAGAAAGTTGAAACGGGTCGAATGGAAGCTTTCCCCTCTGTTAAATAGTTTCAATTTGTACGTTAAAGTGCCGGATGGGTTTCGATTTTGATTCGACTATTTCAGTTATGATTAAGTGAGTAATTGATTGTTTAACTCGAATTAAACTACGCATTTAGCTTTGCAATGATTATACAAAGGTTTTTGAAAAATTAAATGACTTAATTTGATGTAATTCCTGGTGTTGAATCGATTAGGATAAGCTGATGTTTCGGTTTCGATTAAGGTTGTTAAACGTGTTCTTTAAGCGAATTAATTGAGGTATCAAGTTCGAATAACACCCCCGAAGATGTTAGAGCGGTTTAATTGAATCAAACTCGACCGATTTGGGCGTTTGGAGTGTCGCCGGAGTGTGGCCAGTGGTTGGCCGCCGGAATCATGGGGGAAAAGAGGGGAGGGGGTTTGGGTTTTGAATATTTACAGCTTTAGTCCCTGCGGTTTTCAACTTAATATTTTATATACAAAACTTCTATTTTAAGTTTGCAAATTGTCTTAAAGGCCCCCTAACTTAATTAAAATTTAAGTTTTAAACATTTTAAACTTGTTAATTATTTAACTTTTATAAATTATTATTTCTATTATTATTATTATTATTTTTATTATTTTATTTTTAGTATTCTTGTTATGAAAAGTTATCATAATATGCAAAAGTTATAATCATTAGCATTATTATTATGGTTATTATTATTATTATTATTATTATTATTATTATTATTATTATTATTAATGTTATTATTATTATTATTATTATTATGTTTATTTTAGTAAACCCAATTATTAACTCTTAATTTAATGAATTAATACAACATAAAAGAAACATTCATAAGTAACCCACATAGTTTCATAAATGACAGAAAGGCCCTTACAAGTACATAACAAAGTTAACTTTTATTTAACAAAAAAAAAAAATACGAAAGGTTACAATTCAGGGCATCAATCACCTCGTTGTCAATCATAATATATTCTCTCAGCTTTTTCAGTCTTCCTTCTAGTTGAATGATTGTTGTATCTTTCTCAGCTATCAGCTTGTCTTTCTCTTTCAGCTCCTTCTTCAATCTTCTAAGCTTTTTCAGCTTCTTGTTTCCCTTCAGGATGAGGTTGTTATATTTTGCTACTAAATAGCTCTTACTTACATCTATCTCCTCATCCTTCAGGTCATCCTCATGATAAGCTTCAATCATAACAAACTCTCCTTGAAGCACATCCTCACCATTCTCTTCCTCAGCCTCCATACACATCTCCTCAGTAGTGCCTTCTAGAATTTCTTCATCCTCTTCTAGATGGAATTCTTCAGTTGAGGATGGGCTTTCTAAGGGTTCAGTAGGTGTAGGAGAAGTGGATGGTTCTAAAGGTATTGGTGAGGTGATTGGTTCAGTAGGTGTTGGTGAGGCAATTGGTTCAATTTGGCTTGGATGTATGGGTGTTGGCTGAGTCACCTCCTCATCAACTACTTCAGTTGAAGCAGTATTGATAGTTGTTTGTGATGGGTCAAGGGAGATTGGTTGTCTCTGTTCACTAGAAGAGGAGATCAAATGAGTTATTAATGTTGATTGTGGCTGCGGTTCTTGGTGATGGGCAGTAGCTGGTTCAGCAGCTGGTGATTGCTGTTGAGAGTGTGCAGGGGATTCAACTGGAGTGTTCTGGTGTTGAGGTTCTTCAATCCATAGGAGTTCTTGTGGGATGTTCTCAGTTTCATCCACCACATGTGTAAATAAATCCACACCTCCTCCTTCATACTGCCCTTTTACCTTATTGAGGAGAGATCTTCCTAGGTGAGTTTGCACACAAACATCACCATCTCGTTCAATTGTTGGTAGTTGGTCATTGATGATCAGCTGAAGGAATCTTGGAAACATGAACATTTTGTTCTCTTCCTACTCTCTTATGTGGTCACACAGGCAGTTGAGTATGTACTTGGAGTAGTTGTGCTTCCTACCCTCGAATATCCTAATAATCCCAGATGAAATATGCCTTGAAAATCTATCCAACCCAGACTTCCGGTTGGATATACACTTAAGATAAGTGTGGCATAAAAAACGATAGGGCTTGCACAACCTGCCCTTTTTTATTTCTCCATGGTGGTAGTCACCATCATAGCCCATCAGGGTAAACACCTTCTGAATGTATTCATGATCGAATACATCAGAATGACCTTCTTCTTCTTCTCCCAACTCTAACGCACTGCGTATTATGCCTTCATCTATCCACAGTGGTAGATTCCCAATGGTGGCAGTGATGACAGATCCTTCACCTTTATCTCTTACTCTTGCGGAGCTCCAAAAATCTGTCATGTGCAACAGATAGATGAGTGGGTCAGCAGTTAGTGCATAGAAGAGTCGTGTTCTCCTCAGGTAGCGGATGATGACTCTACACTCGTCTTTTACATCCGGATTTAAGAACGCACAGACATTATGGTTCTTTACGAATCTGTTTGCCATGATGGCAGAGATGATTTAGTGAGAAGTGTGAAGATTGTTAGCTTATAGTGATCGATTTCGGTGAAGGTGAAATAGGTTTTGGATTAAGAGATTTCTAGGTTGATGGTAATTTTAAAGTGAATAGAAAGGCCAACAGTCGAAGTGCCTTTTTATGTCTTTTCCAGACCAGGTTGTCTCCCTTTATCCTAATCACGTAGGACCTATTTACACTTTTTAGCCCTTCTAGGGTATTAATTATAAATTATCAAAACAGTTAATATACTACACAATTATTAATCATGTAAGGCAAGTTATGTTCTCTTCCGTATAACATCTACGGAAGTTAGCTCATTCTGTCTTCCGTAGAACATCTGCGGAGGAATAGATTAATTATAACCAGTTAATATTCAAACAACTAGATATTCATACAAGGCAATGTATAATATCTACCGAAGTCAAAGATTTCTGTCTCTTCCGTATAACATCTACGGAGGATGATTCATTCTGTCTTCCGCAGAACATCTGCGGATGAACTAATTATCATAACTTCCAAAGGTTATTGATCTTTCTGTATGAGTTAACACATGGTTAAGTTAACACATGGTTAATCCATTTGTTTTTTTTACTCTTGGACCTTATGTCATTGCATCATAGCAATTGTGCATAAGTAATTGACTGTTTCAGATATCCTTTGCAGCCAAGTTAGTGCTCAAGTTCCAATTTTTCTTCATTTTCATATCATTGTATTTGAAATTAGTTAAACTCATTTGAATCTCAATTTCATACTTTGACTACGCCCCCTAAATTTGTGATTAATCATAGACTTATGTATTTATCAAAAATTTAAGAAAATAGCATGAACAGCAATTAATTTGTCCAACTAATAATCATAGAGAAAATAAATGATGTTCATAGCTTGTTACAGGCAAACATAGGATATACTAGGGATCATACGATAATCTAGACATTTTCCTGAATATTGTGTGAGATTATTTACTTGATCTAGTGCTGATTGCAAATATGTGGATCCGCAGAAATTCAGTCAAGAGTGTAGTTTAAAGTATCATGATGTTTATCATGTTTTGGTAAGAATTAAAGGTAACAAAGATGAACTCATCATTGAAATTTAAGTTAGTCCTCCAGAAGTTAGTCAAGTTATCACTTTATCATACTGAAACTATGTTCTGTAGATTATAAGCTTTATCTTAAGATTTCTTTGAAATCTTATTAATGCTGAGATGATTTGCATGCTCTGCAATAAATGATCATATTTGATTCTTTGAGATTAGTTCCTTTTGGAACGTTTGATGATTAGCATCACGTCACCAGGTCTGTACTCATGTAAAACAGAGGTGCCCGTTGACCCAGGTCTTTGCTTACGCAAAATAGAGGGTCATGATGAGCAAAGATAGAGGTTATGAGGTGTTACGACATAGTAAGTGTGCATGGGTGTTATCCTGATCACATCCGGATTAGACTTACTTGAATGCTTCTCTCAATGACTTGTCCACTCTTAGTCACCTTAACTTTATGTTATGCATGACATTGTTAAGTTTCCACTCAAGCTAAACCTATTCACATATCAAACACATCTAATCAGTAGGTAGTTGTTGATTGAAGAGCAGGAGTGAATGTCAAGTTATAGTGTACTATCATATCCTTACAATATCAACTGCCTTAGGTAGTTATTTAAGAAAACTGTTTGCCTTTCTCATATGATTACAGGTAATCGACAAATATTGCTGTTGTTGTTGTGAACTAATCTAGGTTGAGCATGCCTAAGGATTCAATTAAGAAATTAAATCTAACTGAATCAAAGGCTTTAGTGAACAAATCAGCAAGTTGATTTGTTGTGTCCACTTTGATCAACTTGATTAGGCCATTTTCTGAACAATCTCTCAGAAAATGGTATCTGATTTCAATGTGTTTAGTTTTACTATGTTGAACTGGATTAGCAGTGATAAACATAACAGCTAAGTTATCTATGTATATTGGAGTTTGAAGAAAATTGTAACCATAGTCAAGTAATTGGTTTTGCAACCATAGAACCTGAGAGCACCCAGCTGAAGCAGCTATGTACTCAGCCTCAGCTGTGGATACTAAAACATTTGTCTACTTTTTGCACTGCCAAGACATAAGCCGTGGTCCTAAGAATTGACATCCTCCAGTTGTTGATTTCCTGTTGTTGTTACAGCCTTCGTAGTCACTATTTGAATATGAGTAAGTTTGAAATCTCCTTCTTTGGGATACCAGAGACCAAGTGTTGGTTTCCTTTTGAGGTATCTGAAGATTCACTTTACTGCATTCAAGTGAGACTCCTTTGGATCTGCTTGATACCTAGCACAAACACACACAGCAAACATTATGTCAGGTCTACTAGCAGTTAAGTACATTAATGATCCTATCATAGATCTATATAATCTTTGATCAATAGACTTCCCTGATGGATCTGGTACAATTTTGTCTATAGTAGATGCTGGTGTTTTGCATGAGGAGGATTCTACAAAGTTGTATTTCTTAAGGGTTTGAAGGATATATTTTTCTTGATTGATGAAAATGCCATCTGTTTTCTGATGAACTTGTAATCCTAGAAAGAATGTTAATTCTCCCATTGAACTCATCTGAAACTCAGATTGCATTAAGGCTTCAAACTCTTCACACAGTCTCTTGTTTGTTGATCCAAATATGATGTCATCAACATATATTTGTACAACTAAGAGATCCTGATGTTCATGTTTGAGAAAGAGTGTCTGGTCAATTGTACCTCTTTTGTACCCATGTTTCAGTAGGAATTTGGACAATGTTTCATACCATTTCCTTGGTGCTTGATGGAGACCATATAAAGCTTTATCAAGCTTGTACATCCTGTGAGGATAATCTGGATCTTCAAAGCCTGGTGGTTGAGAGACATAGACCTCTTCATCAATCTTTCCATATAAAATACATCTATTTGGTAAACTGTAAACTTCTTATATGAAGCATAGGCTAAGAACACTCTAATTGCCTCAATCCGTGCAATTGGTGCAAAGACTTCATCATAGTCTATGCCTTCCTCTTGTGTGTAGCCTTGTGCAATTAGTCTTGCTTTGTTTCTGATGATTATTCCCCTATCATCTAGCTTATTTTTGAATAACCATCTTGTACCAATAGGATATTGGCCTTCAGGGAGATCAACTAGATTCCACACTTTCTGTTTCCTGAACTGCTGAAGTTCTTCTTACATTGCTTCAATCCAGCTGTTATCTTTCAAGGCTTCTGTTATATTGGATGGAACTACTTGTGAAAGAAAGCAGGAGAACAAACAAATGTTTCCTGCTCCCCTTTGTTTTCTAGCAGTTCTGCTGTTGATGTCACCTATCATGTTATCAATTGGGTGATACTTATGTGTTCTAACTATTGATACATCATTAACTTGTATGGATGAGTCCAGGTTTATGATGTTGGTTATGGGTAATGGGGTCAGTTGTGATAGAGAGTCAACAAAATAGTCCATCTCATTTTCTGGTGCAGCTGAATGAGTTTCCGCAGGAATAGGTATGCCTTCCGGGGTTGTGGACATGCCTTTCGTAGCATGTAAATGATCAGCTGTATTCTCTGTAGCAAATATATCTGTATATGACAATGGTGTGAGGTGGTTTGAGGTGATTTGGTCCTTGGGGGATTTCAGACCATCATTTGTGGAAGTAGAGACATCTACGGAAGTAGATGGTACTTCTGCTGATGTGCATGGTGTAAGATCATCCGAACCATCTTTGCTTGTTTGAGCTGATGCATCTGGATCATTGTCACTTTGGAACTCTGGAGGAATAATTCTGGGTGGATCAGCTGTCAATGGTACACCCATATTTGGAGGAACATAGGGGTAACATGTATCTGCAGCACCTGTCATATTAAGATAACCAGAGTTAAATGAGTTAGTTAATGCATCTATATCAAACAGCCAAGATGATCCTTTCACAGACTGTGGAAATAAGGATTCATCAAAGGATACATTAGGAGTTTCTTCCACTATGTTATCATGTGGAATGTATACTCTATATGATTTAGATGTTGATGAATAACCAACAAAGAAACCATCATATGCTTTTTTAGCAATTTTCCTAACTATTCTTTTATGTTTAATACAGATAAGTGACACCCAAAAGCTTTAAGATATCCTATAAAAGGTTTTCTTTTAAACGGTAGTTCATAGGGTGTTTATTATGTTCTTTGACAATCAAAGTTCTGTTTTGAATAGTGCATGCTGTGTTCACAGCTTCTTCCCAAAATGTTATTGGCAGCTGTGAGTCAGCTAGCATTGTTCTTGTAGCTTCAATTAGAGTTCTGTTTCTCCTCTCAGCAACTTCATTCGGTTGTGGAGTTCTTGGTGCACTGAATTGTCTGGCTATGCCTTTGTCTCTGCAAAAAGTATCTAAAACATAGTTAACAAATTCAGTTCCATTATCACTTCTCAGTATCTTGATTCTTAGATCAAGTTGATTTTCTATCTTAGTGATGAATTCCATTAAAGTTTCTGATGTTTCACTTTTATGTTTTAAGAAAAATACCCAAGTGAATCTAGTGAAATCATCAACAATCACCAAACGATATTGCCTTTTACCAATGCTTAACACATTGGTTGGACCAAAGAGGTCCATGTGTAGTAACTTCAGTGGTGTTGTGTTTGTGTTAATTGTTTTTAACTTATGTGGGACTTTATGTTGTTTTCCTTTATAGCATGATAAACAGTGATTAGAACAGTAAAATTCTTTCTTTGGAACATCAATGACTAAGTCATTTTTCACCAATTTATTCATGTTTTTCAAGTTTGAATGAACCATCCTTCTGTGCCACAGTTGTGCTTCATCTTCTGATGATTTAGAAATCAGGCATGTTTCTTTGCTTGTTAATGCTGTGTTGTTCATGTCCAGCACATAGGTGTTACCTTTTCTTGGTGCTTTAAGAAGGATCCAGTCTTCTGGAATGTTGAAACCTGGCTTAAGAATATAACAATCAAAGTTATCAAAGAAAACAGTATAGTGTTGGTCACAGATTTGAGATACACTTAGTAAATTAAACTGTAAGTTTTCACAAAAATTAACTTTATCAAACTTTAAAACTCCATTTGTTACCATTCCTTCACCAGTGATTTTATCTCCCTTCTTATCCCCACCAAATGCTACATATGAAGTATTTTTATGTTTGAAATCCTGCAGGAGGGTACAGTTTCCTGTCATGTGTCTGGAACAGCCACTGTCAACATACCATTTGTTGTCAGCCCTCCTTGGATGTTCCTGCAAATAGAATAAACTTAGTTAGACTTAGGAGCGCAAGCCTTGATATTGCCATTTTTATCTAATATAGTGACTTTCTCATGAATGAGTCTTGAAGTTTCTAACTTAGTTTTGATGTCATTTAATTCATTATGTGTTGTTTTGGGTGAGGATGTTTTTGGTGATAATGATGAGGTGTTTTCATCTTGTTTACTACTACCTTTGTCAAAATCATCAAAGAAGTCATCATCTTCTTCAAGAGCTACCTTTTTGTGTGGTGCATTCCTTTGCACTTGTTGTTTTTCCTTCTTAATTTCTAATTGCACCTTAGCAACTGTTTTCTTTGTCTTAGTAATTTTCTGTTTTTGTTGCTGTTTCTTTTGTTTTGCACCTCTAGGATTATCATCCTCAGAAGATTTTGACTCTAACTCATTGGACTCTGCATACTTCTTCTTAAGGATCTTTGTTTTGTTCTTCTTGTTAAAAAAGCATTCCTTGGTAGAATGGTTGTTTTTGTTGCATATTGCATAATATTTTTTGAAGGAACAATCTGAAGTCATGTGATTGTTCATATTACATATTGAGCAATAGCTGCTGAAGAAGCAATCTTCTGTACTGTGATTATGCATGTCACACCATTATAGTACTTTTCTTTAGCATCACTGTCTGATGCAACCTTAGCCTTTTTCTTATTTGAAACCTTATGGTTCTTTAATTCTTTGTCCAATTTTGCTGCTGATGATATCTTACCTCTACCTGACATGATATCAAAGGGTTCTTGTTTAGCCTGCAAGTATTTCTTCTGAGCTTTGTCTTTGCTTAATGATTATGCAATTTCTTGCTTATTCCGTATGACTTCTATGGATCTCACAGACTTCTTCCGCAGATGATCTACTGAAGTCACAAACTTTTCTTCCGAGGCTCTATTTGCTGGCTTTTCCTTGTTAAGTTTATTGAATGCATGTATGCCTTCATTTAGTTGCTCAATCCTTGTGTGGATTGTCTTCAGCAGGTTTCTTTGTTTTGGTGGGTCGGGTAGTTTAAGTTCATTTAGTACCTTTGGGACTGAGTATTTAGTTAAAACAGTTTTACCCTTATACAAACCAGCATTATCAGACTTATCATCATCAGGCAAGTCATCACAGTTATCATAATCAAATTCTAATTTACTTTGATTTGAGTGTTCTGATTCTGATGAATCAGATTCATATAATTCAGTGTCATTAGTTACATTACTATTATTTTTATATGTTGACTCACACATGTTACTGGACACAAAGTGATTAGATAAACTGTTGGTCATGGACTCGGGCAAAGAATTAGTTATCTTTCACTGATGGTGGAATTGCATGAAATCCCAATCCTGACTTGTTCTTTGACTCAATATGAGAGGTTAATAGTTTCTCATACTGTTGTTATGACAATTGGAATTTCTGCAATTTCATCTCAGTAGATGCATGATCTGACATAGACTTGGTTAAAGATGTATTCAGATGCTCAACTTGTGCTTTTAGGTTGTAATTTTCAGATACAATTTTATCTAAATTCTTTTGTAAAGAATTAATTTTGACTTGATAAAGTTTGTGTTCTCTAACATGATATTCATTTATAAGCAGTGTTTCTTTTACCTTATCAGCCAATTGTTGAGCATGTGTTCTATATCTTTCTACTTCATCTATGCAAGTGGGAGAACACAACCTTTCTCTTACCTCAACGGCCATTGGAGGAACTTTGTTTTCCATGTTGGCCATTAAAGCTTGATTCTCTGCAAGTACTTCCTATTCATACATGCTCCAGTCACAAGTACCATCCTCCAAAATAATTAGACCAGTTTCTTTAACATTAGTGATACCTGTTTTATTGTTTGTTGTTGGTGGGGATGCATTGGTTAATTGAGGTTGTGTAAAGTTCTTTTGACTAGGTTGTCTTGAGTCAGTTGACTGCTGTTGATTGCTGTTGCACTCCCTCGAAAAGTGTCCATATAAGTTGCATTTAAAGCATCTTACTTTGGTCTTGTCCACATCGATTTTTGTTGATCTTCCTCCCACGGACAGTCCTTTGTTTCTTTTCATGTACATCTTTGCTCTATAGGCGATCATTTCCATTTGCCATTGCAGATCCATCTCTTCTACCTCATCAGGATGATGTTCTTCTAGATCTTGTTGACAAAAGTGAGCAGGAGTCAAAGTACTTCCTAGATAAGCCTGAAAGCTTGAACTGAAGGCTGCAAAGGCAGCTTTCTATTCTTCAGACTCCAGAACCACAGTAATTGGTTCTGTTTGATTGTTATTCTTTTTGGTTTTGGACTCATCAGCTTTTCCTTTAGTCTTTTTGTTCTGATTGCTGTGATTACTTGATTTTGAAGACTTTGCAGTATAGAAACTTGTCTCTTCTTCATGTTCACTCTCATCACAAGAGTTGTCTTCATCTTCATTGGAGATGAATGCACTTCCAGTACTTTTCAATTCTTTGAATTGATAAGGAGCTATAGGTGCTTTCACACTTTTGTTTCTTGTCTTTTCATCCAGCTCCAATGCTTCTACCTTTGCCACTAGAGTGTCTAGTCCTATTGCTTTTAATTCAATAGTGTTCTTAAACATAGACACAGTTTGTGTCCAGTTCTTAGGCAATGAATGAAGCATCTTTTTATTCAGCTCTTCATTGTTGTACTCAAGCTCAAGTATGTTCATGTTCATCTCTGTAACAAGTTGCATGAATCTATGCAATTGTTTCCTTCACACAAAGTGTGTAGGATTTTCTATAACAAGTTAGCTGTTTTATATGATTCACACCTGATCAAGAGTTCTTCAGGCAAAGCCATGGTAAGCATACTATAGGCTTTGATGTCAATCTTGACTTTCTTAGCATCATCAGCTGATAAATTCTTTAGACTTATGGGTTGATTTTTATCCTTATAGTCCGCACCTAAAGCAGGTGGAATATAAGGTCCTTCGGTAATCAAAGCCCATAGGTCTGAATTTGTATAATTGACATGATTCCTGAACCTAATTTTCAATGTTTTAAAATCAGATTTGTTTTCCAGTTTAGGAGGTTGATAAGCACCAACAACTGAATTACTCATGATAATTAATTTTTATTTAGAAAGCAACAGTTTTGTTTTAGCAGTAATCGATTAAACAAATCAAAGCTGATAGATCAATTGATCTGGATCAATGAGCACCAAGCTCTGATACCACCTGTGAATCCAAGGATCGTTCAGGAATTATCAGGTTTGATTTGAACAAGTATTGATCGCGGAATTATCAACACTTGCTGTTTAAAAGATTATCAAACTAGAAATCAATCAAACAATAGAACAACCAGAATATAAGAATAATCAAACCACGAGTGTTCACGAATAATGATCGTAATGCTTTCTTGTTGCTATTGATGTTTTGATGTAAATGTTGCTTATGTTGCTTGATTGTATGTTGATCGTCTCTCTACATCTGATCTTGATCTCATGTTATATAGAGATCTTATTCTATTCTGTTTCTAATCCATTGCTAATCTTTTGCTAACTTGTTGCTATAATTCAGCTAACTATAGTTATCTGAATCATCGCCATATTTATCGGCATAGGAGTTCGAGATTTACAATGAAATAAATACATATAATGTTGTTGATGTGACGTGGAATATTCGCTTAAAATATATGTATTCCATCGCCATTAATGTTGTTGTTCTGCCATGTTGACTTGTTGACTTTCAATTAGTTGACTACTTGATGATGTGAAATCATACAAGTGTTAAACAGTCTTCCGTAGGAATTTCTTCTTTCGTAGGAACTTAGTCTTCCGCAGCAACACTTGATCTCCATTGCTTGTTCTTCTGTGATTGTGCTTCCGTAGGAGTTCTTGAACTTGTTCTTCCATGACAATTTCTCCTTCAGTAGCTTCACTTTGTTCTTTTGACTTGTTCAGCTGGAATTGTTCTTCCGCAGGAGATCTACGAATGTTCACTTCAATTGTATTCCTGAGAACATCTACGGAAGAACACTTTATTCATCCACAGTTGTTCTAACACTTGGTCAATTTTCCAAATTGACACAGTTTGATGTTCACTGCATATATTCACACATACATTATGAAATACATTATATCATATATTTATAACATATATAATGAGATGTAACATTATATTGTTCAATTCATAAACACAAATGTAATCAAAATCATTCATATCATATCATTCAAATAATAATTACAAAGTGTGATTACAAGAGTTGATTGATCATCTAAACCTATACATGAGTTCTAGACCTAACAAACCCTTAAGTAAGTATTGTTAAGTTCTAAACACAACTAATTCTTTGAAGTTGGTTCACTGGTCGCCCGTGTGTGCAAGAAGTTCTCCACTCACTTCAGGAAGGGACAAATTTTTTAAAACTCTTTTTTAATACCTAAAATTACCATTTTACCCTTAAATCTTCTTTACATTTAAACCCTAACCTAAAAAACCCCTCCCCCGACCATCACCAGTGTTTCTGAGCATCTTCGAGACCTCCAGCCTCCGGCGGCGGCGACCACCAAGCTCCGGCTTCTCCTATCGACGACTCCTCCATTCAAGGTTAGTTTCCTAGATTGTGTTCAAGACTTGAAGCCTTAATTGGGTTGTTTCTTTGTTTATTAAAATTTTTTGTCTAGATTAGAAGATTCAAACCCTAGATTTATACCAACCATAATGGTTATATTTAACATAATAGAAAACATTAATGAACCTTTTGTATGGAGGAAGCTTTAGCAGATTCATACAAGTTGCTGATGTTGGTAACCGCTCAAGAGCTTCTTTAGAGGCACTACCAGCAGCTCTTTAAAAGCAATGATACAATAAACAAAAATCAGAACAGCATAATAAGTTTCATAATCAAAGGGAGGCATCGTACCGTTGTATGCAAAATAATGGCTCCAAGTACTTGAATCCTAGCAAAGGTCCTCTTGAACATCCAGTCACAAACTTGGCAACACAGCTTATAACCCTTGAGTTTAAATATACATGAAACAAGTTAAAATTGATTTCAATGCAAACTGGTAAATAATTACAATAGTCAATGACAACTATGTTTGGTGCAGGGAGGTATACAATCTGAAGCATTGAAATTTAAGAACTAGCTAACAAATAAAGATGTAAACAGAAAAGAGCTAAAAAGTAAACAGGTTAAACAATTAGTTTACCTTTTTAATGAATCTTCATAAGATCATTAGTTGTTATGCTCTTTTTTATTCATGTAATGTTGGTATGTTGTATTATAATCTGTGATTTTTTCTTTCTTCTTGTTTGTGATAGAGAGTAAACATTATAATCATCATAGATTCTTTGAAGACCACCATTGCTCTAACAAAAGTGAGGTGGAGGACTGCCATTTCTCTTATGCCCATCATAGATTATAAAGAAACCACAAACACTAAGCCCTTCTTCAATTGATGCCACCACCAGGTTTGCATTCTTATTAAGATGCTTCTTTCATGTTTACTATAAATAATGTTGTTCTTGAGTGTGTGTGTGTGTGTGTTTCTTTTTTGTGCATTCCTATTTTTATTGGGTTCTTTGATTGTTATTGGTTCTAGTTAAAACTTGAACCAGCTCAACCCGACTTGAAAATAGGTCAATATTTTAAAAAGTTTCTCATCCTTATATATGATCACAATGACTTGAACAGTTGGTTCAATTCGACCCGACCCGACCCGACCCGACCCGAACCGACCTAACTCGATCGGATGACCCGAAAATTTGATGTTGTTTCATTATATATCTAATCATAAAAAATTAGTGACCCAATAGGAAAAAATTCCTGGTTCCGCCACTACTTCTACGTAAATCTATGTTCTCAAGTTATTTATCAATTAAATCACATTTACAGTGGTGTTATGCGTTCCTAAATTCTACAACAAAAATACACTCCCCATTACATGTTTGAAGAGAAAACATCTTAGAAGTTTAAGAAAGTTCTACTTTTATGCAACACTTTTTTCATACAATCATATTCTAGAAATTTACATCTTAAAGTGTCATCAATCTTAATATAGTTTAGGTTAAAGCACCTAAATTAATTCTTAGATACCTATCATTAGCTAAATACATCATATTAATTCTATGTTAGAAAGGTGGTCATGCACATATCTCGGTATCTACTAACAAGACCATCAAATCTCCCACATTTTAGCGTTGTCACAAGATTCTTATAAGATTATAAGCAATCGCATAAACACCAACTCAAATTATACAATTAAATCACGTACTAAAACATTACAAAAAACCAGGAACAACGAAAAGTTTGATACCGAAAATCAAAATTATTCCGTTTTGTAACTTGCTTTCTGTTCCAGTCTCTTATGATGAAGATGGCATCTACGAAATTGGTTGCAACCCTCCTTGTGTGCGTTGTCATTATGGGTTTGGCGTTTGTCAGCAACGCTCAAGATCAAAATCAATGCTATGTCGATTGTGAAAAGACTTGTGTGGATGAAGGCAACGCTAGTTCTTTCTGTGATTTGAAGTGTGAGAAAGAATGTCGAAAAGGAAACATATGTTCGTAATTCATTTAAACTTTCTAATTAAATTTATCTAATGCTTTGATCTACATTTATATTTCTTTTATGTTTGCAGCTAGACGTTTTGTGTAGATGAACCATGTGAACGCTAAACATGATCAAGATCCAAGCACATGCATGTATGTTGATTCTTATGGAGGTCTTTATAAACATGTTATTATGGTCATTTGGTAATTAACTGACATGTTAAATTAGTTGTTATGTTTGTTGTTGGAGAAATTGCTATAAACCGCGGATATCAGAGAGGCGTGTGATCACTCTCAGATCAAATTATTTCGGTGGTTCCACCGAATAATTCAATCGGATACAACTCTGATCGAAAATTTAAACAAAAGTATGATCTTTGTGTAAATCGTCTGAACCCAGAATTTGTGACCAGAGAATCCCTTCTAAATTGGGAATTAAAAGGGGGTTATCACTGCCAACCGGCAGTTATCTTAACTTCAAAATCTCCAAAACCGTCAATCGTTTTTGCATATAAAATTAGGTTTAATTTTATAAAAATTAAATTTCTAAGACATTTTAATACAACAATTTAACGGAAAATTTTCTCCAAAACTAGCCAGAGGCTCTGCCCCTTGGACCCCGTCAGGGCCTGCCGCCCCTTGGACCCTGCTCCCAGGGGCGGTGCCCCCGGACCCCCTCCAAGGGGACGTTGCCCCCTTGGAACCCCCATTCGGGACTACGCCCGAACACTTGGAATTATAAACATCTAGAACAAGCGTGTACTCCCGCACCTCCTAACTTGTTCAACGTATGTCATAATTCCCTTTGGTCACCAAGTCAATCCCGATTACACTAAAATATCTAATATTTGTGTGTGATGTTAATCATATGAAATCATATATTATACAATCTTTCGTTTATACATTTTAATATTCTCTTTTTGGTTTCCATGGATCCAAGATAATTATTCTCTTATACCCTATGAATCATATAAGCATCACCATAGCTATGGATCCGGGTTATATATTTCATACCGTTTAGGTGATATAGCTTTAAACAAATCGATATTAATGTTCAACAAGGTAGTGAACTGTCACGGGGCCATCTTAATGCTAACGTTTTAAAAATGTCAAACCACATGTGCAATAATAACATTAGCCACTACAAGCAGTACTAAATGCTAAACCTTACACCCTACTTTCGCAATAATAATGTTTAACAAAACACGTAATAGCTTCATATGCTTAATATACAAAATATATTTATAAAATTCACATTGTGATGTATGTCGCTACGCCATCTTTAAGAAAAAAAGGTGTACCGACAACATCGGACCAGCAACATGCAATCCATCATTCATCTTAATCACCTAATAAATATAACATTATTTAATGTTGTAAAAATTTCTGACTTCACTTATTGCATATAGACACTTACATGATTACGAGGTTAATGTGTGGTTAATCGCCTATGAAAACTCTAGGAACGATGAATGCTGCATCGATACTTTGACATGATAAGAGAAAACGAAATAATTGAAAATTTAGAAATAAAAAGCCTTGTGGATTTGTGTTAGAGTTGCGTGCTTTCGTCATGACGGTATAAACATAAGGCAAATTGGATTTTAATAATCTAAACTATTACTCATTGGCCGATAATAATCCATACTATTGATTTGGGCGGTAATAATCCCAACTTTTATTTTTATTACCAACAACAGTCCTAATAGTATAATTATCATACATTCACACTCGACTTGTATTTATTTTAGTCTCGATTTAGCTTGTATGTTTTTTCATTTTGTTCATATTCATTATTTTGAACGAAATCGAGTCGAAATCAAGCGTAATTTTTTTATAATTATGTTACTGAGATTGTTGGTGGTAATAAAAATGAAAGTTGAGATTGTTACCGGCCAAATCAATAGTATATTATCATCGGTCAATGAGTAATAGTTTTGATTATTAAAACCCAATTTGCATTTGCCTAAACATAACTAGATGATCGTCTTATTGTTTAAATCCACTTACAACATCAACAGTTTTGTTTCCCAACATGTTGCAACGTATTTCTAACTTGATTAAACTACAACTGACATCATTAAATGTTTTATATCAAGAAATATGTATCTGTTGTAATGTACAAACGATATACATGTCTATAATCAGATGTCGAAAATACCAATACTAGTACTAGTCTCATATATAATAATAATTCTTTATTTAATTTAATGCAACAGCTAACAAGAAAATTCCAAATGACGAAAAAAGACAAAATCATACTCTCAACAAAAGAAAATTTACACACCAGCTTTAAAATATCGGTACATATGTTTGTTGTCTTCCTTCAATTTCAATTCTTACCGTACATCCACGTGATCACCCTCTTCTTCCCACGTGCACCCAACTAACCATCATTCGCCCTAAAGTACAAATCTTTATCCATAAAGTACTACCATTTTGCCTTATCATCCTTGCTGGCACCTTCGTGCTGACACGTATGAACCCAATTCGACACGTGGCTTCATGCATGCTCTCTGTTCATCCTCCCACCCGCCACCTCAGCTGATGATCTGTCAAACGTAGTTATAAATGACCATAAACGGTGGCTCTCCGGTGAATTAAGAGTCAAATTAGTTGATCGGAAAAATGGGGGTTTATGGGAAGATTTGCTTTGTGGTGTTGTTTTTTGTAGCTGTGATTCTTGTATCAGCTACTGTGAGTTTTGGGTTGAAGATATTTGGACTTCATGGGTGTGTGTGGACTTTTGTTGATGAAAGTCATTTTTGTTGATAGTTGGTATATATTATTTTTGGCGTATCTTACATGCTCTATTATTTGTTGATTTAAAAAGGTTGAGTAGCGGGTGGACTCAGGAATTTCTTCCACTGGAGTTGTAATTTTGCGGTCAATCTTTTTCATATGAAGGTACTTTTACCATTGGATCGGGTCGGATTGTTGTATAGGTTTGGTGTGTAAATGAGCGAGTCAAGGCCGGGCGTTGGGGGCAGAAAATAATTTTTTTTAAGGAACAAATCGAATATATATAAAAAAAAATTAAGAAACTGGAGCAAAAATTTAACAATATCGAGACTAAAAAATTAATACCACTGATAGAAAAGAAACAGAAAAGGGGTGGTCTCCGCCCTTGTAATGGCTTGTCTTAGTCGACTTTTAGTTTTAAGATTGAATAGTGAAGTAAAAGATATCCAAATCTTTTAAACCATTTCTCTATTGGAAGTAATAGATATCCAAATCTTTTAATCGCATCTCTATCGGAAGATATTCAAATCTAATTTAAACTCATTTCTATGTTGTTATTCAGATTTCTTTATTATTATTTAGTTGAGTTCAGATCAAAATACCTTTTTCTTTATCGATTAAATTCTAATAATTAATCGAGCTAAAACCGGAGAATAGTCCATTCTACAAAATCGAGCCAAATCGAAGTTCGAGCTAAAACTGGCATAGTCCATTCTACTTCAAAATCGAGCCAAATCGAAGTTCCAGCTGGCTAGGCTTGTAAACAGTCTAATGTTTGTTTTTGTGTAGCCAGCTTGTAAACAGTCTAATGCTTGTTTTTGTGTGTTGAAGTGTGAAAGAATTTCAAAAAGAAAACATTTGTTCGTAATGCATTTGATCTTTTCTAATCTAATTTATTTTTGCACCTTTTACTAACTAATATACATTTATTTCTTTTACCTTTTGCAGCTTGATGTTTCAAGTACTACATGAACCCTAAACATGTTCAAGATACGAGTACACGGATATGTGTTGATTGTAGCTATGGGAGTCTATATAAACATGCTAGTATGGTCATTTACGAATTCACTTGCATGTTGAAGTTGTGAAGTCTAGCCCTTGACGCTAGATACCTAGATGGAGGTGTGATGTTAGTATGTCTTCATAAAACATATATAAAATCATATTCTAGATTGGAGATCATATATTTAGATAAATCGTTTTTTTTTTTTTTTTTTTTTTTTTTTTTTTTTTATCTTCTTGTTATCATATTTTAAAGTTTACCTCTTATCACCCGTAGATACGCAACACACACCAACAAACATAAAACTTAACACCGAAAAAAAAGGACTGGAGAAATGAGCATTTGATAATTTGGGATATAAAAACGCTCATAAATTTGAGGACCAAATGGCGTAAAATTAATTTGTTTAACTAAACTTATCTACGAACTGAACGTTTAGCGAACAGTTTGTGAACTGAAGTTCGTTTATGTTCGTTCGTTTAGTAAATAAACGAACACGAATAAGAAAATTCCGTTTGTTTAGTTAAACAAACGAACATGAACACAAGTCGTGTTCATTCATTTATATTCGTGAATGTTTGATAATGCGTTCGTTTATATGTTCGTTAATGTCCGTTCGTGAACGTTCGATAATGTGTTTGTTTATGTTCGCTAGTGTGTTTCTTATATTCTTAATTTTTGTGTGAAGTTATTTTTGTGACTATTATATTAAGTATTTTTTTTTTTAATTTTTATGACTATTATATTAAGTATTTTTTCTTAATATTTATGTTAAATATTTATTATGTTTGTAATAAAAATATAAATTTTATTTTAAAATAAATCTATAATCATTTGTATTCATTTGTGTTAATGAGCTTGTTTGTGTTTATTATGTTTATAACAGTTGTTTGTGTTCGTTTGCTTTTGATTGTGTTCATTTGCGTTCGGTAAGTGTTTGTGAACAGTTCATGAATATGTTTATTTTCTTAACAAACGAACACGAACAAAGATCTCGTTCGGTAAGTGTTCGTGAACGGTTAATGAACAAGTATCTTAACGAACGAAGACGAACAAGTTCTTGTTCGTGTTCGTTCATTATTTCGTATGCAGCCTTAGTCGCAAATATGGTATAAACAGAATGTATACTAATATAACAATAGGAATTTAAATTTATACTAATAAAGCGATATAACTTTACCACTTGTTATCTTCTTATATTATTATCACATATTATCTTTTCACATTATTCATGTCACATGTCACCACTAATATAAAAATGTAACTATTTAATGATCAAATTAAATGTTAAAAGATCTTATTTATATTCTTTTTAAATTATCAAACATATTTTATTAAAAATTAAAAAAGCATATTTAAAAATAGATAAATTTGATTTTTAAATGACATTTAAAAAACATTTAAAAAAAATCTGAATGTTTAAAATCATTTTTTAACAAAATCATTTTTTAATGTATGTAGTTTATCATGCGTAATTCGAACATATTTATCTAAAAATTGTAATATAATTCTTAAATATTAATTATTAATTGATATTTTAATATTTTAATTCAATCCGTGTAAAACACGGGTTTCTAAACTAGTTAGAAATAGATCTAGAGTATGGAAAAATAAAAATGATAAGATGGTAAAAAGGAAAAAAAGAAAAAAAAATCATAATGATTTGGCGTTTATATAATTATTCGAATATATTTCCCAAGGTCAACAATATATTTTTAAAAGTTTTGTCACATCACGAAACAAATCAACAGCGGGTGGTAGGAGAAAACGGTCTCAGATGAGTAGGCTGTGAAACGGCTACGTGAAGCGTAAAAGTAGAAGGAAAAGAGGTCTCAACTAAAATAGTGTGTAGTGAAACGGAATGCATAACTAAAATAGGTAGGAAACGAAGTCTCAGATGTTTAGGTTGTGTAACGGTTATATGTAGCCAGTCGTAGATATGTCACAAGCCGGTTGTAAATGTCACAAAGCTGTCGATGAAAAACAGATCATAAGAGTTGCAACTGTAGTTCTGCCGTACAAGATTCAACAATGATCATCTTGCGGACTCTCACCTTTGCAAACCTTGTTACGAATCATCCTTCTTTCAAATGATAAGGTTTGGAGACATACCATAAGAATTGCAACAACAATACTGGTTACAGAAATTTAAATAAACCTAGTACGTATTGCAACCGGTTAAAACTGGTCGCGGAAGCAGAAATTTAAATAGACCTTGTTGTGGAAGTTCAAAAAAAAAAATGATTGCAAAGTGGACATAAAACGGGATTATCAGCGGATTTTTTTGTCATCACATATTCGGTAGCAACAAACGCAAACCTTGCTAAGCACTTCCTTTTTATATGTATTTTTTATTTTGTTTAACCTGAGGTTAAGTAATCTTTCTATAGATCTGTCTCATCTTATCTTTTATCTGGATCACAAAAAGGTTTAGTTACTTTTGCATGTCATTTGAACTCGATTTAGTTCAGTTTGTAAAAATTTAGATATGATTTTCAAAATAAATCATTCAAAATAAAAAAAGAAGGAGGAATCGTATACACATATTCGGTAGCAACAAACACAAACCTTACTGAGGGTGGACAGAGCACAAAACCGGGTATCAGAAGTGGACATGGCACAAAACTGGGTATTAGAAGCAAATGACAGGATCGCTAATTGTACCATTAAACAACAGTGATATTATCGTTTAAATAACTTTTTTTTAATTAATCCACTATATATAAAAAATAACTCTAACAATCCACACACCCAAAATAAGTACGTACAAACCACAAACACTTCAAAAGTATTTACTATGGATTCTCAAATATTAGAGGGTTGTTGGAAGAAAAAAATACGTTAAATCTTGAGGCAATCGAGTGTGAGAGGAGACAGTCCGAGCACGAGAAGGTATGAATCGTAACCGCCATCACAAGGGTATCCACGTACAAACAACATTATGGGTAACCACCACACAAGTATAGAGCGTAACCGCCACAATCTCAAGGGTATCCACAACAACATTACAGGTATCTACCACAAGGGTATAGATTGCGAGAGAACATGTTAAACGGGCCAGGTCTCGTAATGGATGAAGCGTCTGATAGTTATTCCGACAAAACGAGAAAGTCATCGGAACCTGGCAACTACTATTCGACGACACCCAACAATGCTTACACTTCCCACACGACTAACCTCAACGAAAACGCAGCACCTACAAGGCCGACTTGAAAAGATAAAGGGCCAACCGAGTTGGTCGAATGTATAAAACAACAATGTAAAAAAAGTATAGCTTTGTTGGACTAGCAAAGAGAGGCGGTGAGGGTGAAGTGGTTGGACCGGGACTTGAAAAAACATTTATGGAACTGTATGATCACCTGACTTGTCCGACGTTGCAAGTAATTCTAGACCTGAAAGGGAAAATAGCGGAAAAATATAATTGGCCTTATGATTTTTAGATTACTGCTATTATTTAACTTGCCTTCTAGTTATTTCAATTATGTAATGTTTATGTTTCAATGAAAATTTTATTTGTATATTTTAAATATATAGTTTATTCAAAAAAAATTTAAAAAATAGGCTAATCCAAGGTTTTATTGCCCGTGATTATAGTGTTTCATGATAGTTTTTGATAAAAATAACATGTCAGGATAGTGAATTTGGTGAAAGAGCTCCACCCTCCCACCCCTGAGCGTTTGTAGCAGTGGTATAAATTACTAAGGATAATTCGGAAACATACATTACCAAACAATATTTAAAATATATATTCAAATCAATACCAATCAATCTATATTAATAAATCAAAATGTTATTAATACACATGTTATGTTTTTACAGTATCTATCTAGGATCCACCTAAGATTTCTATACGTGACACTATTAGAATAAAAGTTAATCATTTAATAACACATTAAATACTAATGATTCTAAATAGATTTTTCAAATTATAAAACAAATTTGTGATATATTAAAAACATGTTTCTTTAATTATAAAAAAAATAATTTTGTTAAAATCAAAGGTTAGGAAATATAAAGTATTTTTTAATAAAAAAACTTTTAATAAATAATATTATTAAAAAATTTTTTTAAAACTTTTGGAGTATTAAAAAATAATTTTAAAGTAAATGTTTTTGTTAGGGATAGAACTCATGTATAGGTTTAGATGATAAGATCACTCTTGTAATCATAATTGTAATTATTATTCTTGATGATATAATATAAATATATTTGATTATAATTGTGTTTATGAATTAAATAACATTTATTTTGCACTTCATTTAATATATTCATCTATGATAAAATATATTTCAGAATATATGTGTGAATGTGCAGGAAACATTAAACTGTGTCAATTTGGAAAATTGACCAAATGTTGAAACAACTGCGGATGAATAAAGTATTCTTTCGTAGATGTTCTCATGAACATAACTGAAGAATGTACATCCGTGGAT
Organism: Flaveria sonorensis; assembly: GCA_025506505.1. NCBI lineage: Eukaryota > Viridiplantae > Streptophyta > Magnoliopsida > Asterales > Asteraceae > Flaveria > Flaveria sonorensis. Next base: position 57,427,532 of record CM046436.1, on the reverse strand, counting down.
CTCATACGGAAGAACAACTTCAGCTGAACAAGAAAAGCTGCTGGAGGGATTGCTGCGGAAGACAAAAAATCCTGCGGAAGCACAAGAACAAGTACAGTACAACAGTTGCTGCGGAAGACAGACTACCTGCGGAAGATCAATTAACTCGAAAGTCAACATCAAGTCAATAAGTCAACGTGGCATAACAACAACATTAATGACGATGGAAGACATAGCGGATATTCCACGTCACATCAACAACTTTATTCATATTAGATTTGTTGTAAATCTCAAATTCCTAAGCCGATAAACGTGGCGAGGATTTGGATAAGTTTGATTAGCTTAATTATAGCAACAAAATAGCTAGCAATAGAACAAAATTAGATCTCTCTCTATATATATACGAGATCAACAACATAGAATATACAGAACAACAGTTGAGAATCATTAGAATCATCAGTAATCATTATCTGAATCATTGTATTCAAGATCAGCAACATCAATAGCAACAAGAAAGCATTACAATCAACATTATTGAGTTCTCTCGGTTTGATTATTCTTATTTTATTTGTTTGATTGATTGATTTTAGTATTATTAATAGATTAAACACCAAGTATTGATAATTCCATGATCAATACTTGTTCAAATCAATTCTGATAATTCCTGAATGATCCTTTAGATTCACAGGTGGTATCAGAGGATCAGGAGAAAAGTCAGCAAAAAGAGGATCAGGAGAAAAGAACATAACTTCCGCAGATCATCTGCGGAAGAAATTAGAACAGACTAAGAAAAGTTCACAAAAGATACAACACAAGAACCTTTTGATATCATGTTTGGAAGAGAAAAAGACTCATTAGCAGCTAAATTTGAAAGGAATTAAAGAAGCAAAAACTGATGAGCAAGAAGAAGGCAAAGAAAAGGAATGCTGATGTTGAAGATGAAGTCTAGAAGAAATGGTGATGAGCAAGAAGAAGGCAAAGAAAAGGAATGCATCTGACAGTGAAGATGAAGTCTACTATAAATGGTGTGACATGCACAACCACAGCACAGAAGAATGCTACTTCAACAGCTATTGCTCAATATGTAACATGAATATTGTACAATATGCAACAAAAAACAACCATACTACAAAGGAATGCTACTTCAACAAGAAGAACAAAACAAAGATTGTCAAGACAAAGAAAGTAGATACTACAAGGAATGCTACTTCAACAAGAACAACCATACTACAAAGGAATGACTTCAGATTGTTACTTCAAAAAACAAAAAACAGTCACATGACTTCAGATTGTTAATTCAACAAATATTGTGCAATATGCAACAAAAACAACCATACTACAAAGGAATGCTACTTCAACAAGATGAACAAAACAAAGATTGTCAAGACAAAGAAAGTAGATACCTCTGAGTCAGACACACAATCTTCTGAAGATGATAAAGATTCAAACCAAAAGAAACAACAACAAGAACATAAAGTTACTAAGAAAAACAACAAAGTTGCTTAGGTGCAATTAAAGAATAAGAAGGAGAAATCACAAGTGCAAAAGAATGCACCACACAAAAAGGTAGCACTTGAGGAAGAAAACAACTTCTTTGATCACTTTGACAAAGGGAATGATGTGCCTAAGTCCAAAGCAAAGGATGCAGAAACATTTTCTGGCAATTCCTCATCATCCACATCAAAGAAGAAGTCTCAAACAAAATTGACTAACCAAGTCAGTATGAATCAAGAAGACATCACCTCCACCTCATCAACCATTACATCCTCACCCCAAACTAAACATAATGAATTAACTAACTGTACAGCTAATCTAGAAACTTCAAGTCTTATTCATGAGAAAGTTGATACATTAGATAACAATGTCAAGCCCAAGACCAGCAAGGCTTGGGCTCCTAAGTCTAACTAAGTTCATTTTTGTTTACAGGAACATCCAAGGAGGGCTGACAACAAGTGGTATATTGATAGTGGTTGTTCCAGACATATGACAGGAGACTGCACCCTCCTGCATGACTTCAAACATAAGAATGCTTCATATGTAGCATTTGGTGGGGATAAGAAGGGAGGTAAAATTACTGGTGAAGGAATGGTAACAAATGGAGTTTTAAAGTTTGAAAAAGTTAACTTTTATGAAAACTTACAGTTTAACTTACTAAGTGTATCATAAATCTGTGACCAACACTATACTACTTTCTTTGATAACTCTGATTGCTACATTCTTAAGCCAGGTTTCAAAATTCCGGAAGACTAGATCATTCTTAAAGCACCAAGAAAAGGTAACACCTATGTGTTGGATATGAACAACACAACACTAACAAGCAAAGAAACATGCCTGTTCTCTAAATCATCAGAAGATGAAGCTCAACTCTGGCACAGAAGGATGGCTCATTCCAACATGAAGAACATGAATAAATTGGTGAAAAATGACTTAGTCATTGGGGTTCCAAAGAAAGAATTTTACTCTTCTAATCACTGTTTATCATGTTATAAAGGCAAACAACATAAAGTATCACATAAGTCCAAAATAATTAACACAAACACAACACCACTAAAGTTACTGCATATGGATCTCTTTGGTCCTACCAATGTGTTAAGCATTGGCAAAAGACAACACTGTTTGGTGATTATTGATGATTTCACTAGATTTACTTGGGTATTTTTCTTAAAACATAAAAGTAAAACATCAGAAATTTTAATGGAGTTCATCACTAAGATAGAAAATCAACTTGATCTAAGAATCAAGATACTGAGAAGTGATAATGGAACTGAATTTGTTAATTATGTCTTAGACTCATTTTGCAGGGATAAAGGCATAGCTAGGCAATTCAGTGCTCCAAGAACTCCTCAACAGAATAGAGTTGCTGAGAGGAGAAACAAAACTCTAATTGAAGCAGCAAGAACAATGCTAGCTGACTCATATCTGCCAATAAAATTTTAGGCAGAAGCTATGAAAACAGAACTTTGATTGTCAAAGAATACAACAAAACACCCTATGAACTTCTCTTTAAAAGAAAACCATTTATAGGATATCTTAAAGCTTTTGGGTGTCACGTATCTGTATTAAACACAAAAGAACAGTTAGGAAAATTTGCTGAAAAAGCCTATGATGGTTTCTTTGTTGGTTACTCATCAACATCTAAATCATATAAAGTCTATATTCTACACGATAACATAGTGGAAGAAACTCCTAATGTATCATTTGATGAATCCTTATTTCCACAGTCAGTGAAAGGATCACCTTGGCTTTTTGATATAAATGCATTAACTAACTCATTTAACTCTGGTTATCTTAATGTGTCAGGTGCTGCGAATACATGTTACCCCTATGTCCTTCAAAATATGGGTGTACCATTGACAGCTGATCCACCCAGAGTCATTCCTTCAGAGAACCAAAGTGACAACGAACCTGGTACATCAGCTCAAACAAGTAAAGATGGTTCGGATGATCTTACACCATGCACATCAGCAGAAGTACCATCTACTTCCGCAGATGTCTCTATTTCCACAGATGATGGTCTGAAATCCCCCAAGGACCAAATAACCTCAAACCACCTCACACCATTGCCACATACAGATATATCTACTGCAGAGACTACAGCTGATCAAGTCCTTGTTGCGAAAGACATGTCCACTACCCCGGAAGGCATACATGTTTCTGCAAAAACTCAGACAGTTGCACCAGAAAATGAGATGAACTACTTTGTTGACTCTCCATCACAACTAACCTCATCTCCAACAACCAACATCACATACCTGGATTCATCCATCCAAGTTAATGATATACCAACAGTTAGAGCACATAAGTATCACCTAATTGATAACATGATAGGTGACCTCCACAACAGAACTTCCAGAAGACAAGGGGAGCTACAAACACTTGTCTATTATCCTGCTTTCAATCACAAGTAGTTCCTCCTAACATAACAGAAGCCTTGAAAGACAACAGCTGGATTGAAGCAATGCAAGAAGAACTTCAGCAATTCAGGAAACAGAAGGTGTGGAATCTAGTTGATCTCCCTAAAGGACAATATCCCATTGGCACAAGGTGGTTATTTAAAAATAAGCTAGATGACAGGGGAATAATAATCAGAAACAAAGCAAGGCTAATTGCTCAAGGCTACACACAAGAGGAAGGCATAGACTATAATGAAGTCTTTGCACCAGTTGCAAGGATTGAGGCAATAAGAGTGTTTTTGGCTTATGTATCATATAAGAAGTTCACAGTTTACCAAATGGATGTAAAGTGTGCCTTCTTATATGGTAAAATTGATGAAGAACTCTATGTTTCTCAACCACCAGGATTTAAAGATCCTGATTACCCTCACAGGGTGTACAAGCTTGATAAAGCTTTATATGGACTTCATCAAGCACCAAGAAAATGGTATGAAACACTATCCAAGTTTCTCCTAAGACATGGATACAAGAAAGGAACAATTGACCAAACACTCTTCCTCAAATATGAACATCAAGATCTCTTAGTTGTTCAAATATATGTTGATGACATCATATTTGGATCAACAAACAAGAGACTCTGTGAAGAGTTTGAAGCCTTAATGCAATCTGAGTTTCAGATGAGTTCAATGGGAGAATTAACTTTCTTCTTAGGATTACAAGTTCATCAGAAAACAGATGGCATCTTCATTAATCAAGAAAAGTATATCCTTCAAACATTGAAGAAATACAACCTTGCAGACTGTGCATCATGCAAAACACCAACATCTACTATAGATAAAATTGTACCAGATCCAACAGGGAAGTCTATTAATCAAAGATTATACAGATCTATGATAGGATCATTAATGTACTTAACTACTAGTAGACCTGACATAATGTTTGCTGTGTGTGTGTGTGTTAGGTATCAAGCAGATCCAAAGGAGTCTCACTTGAATGCAGTAAAGAGAATATTCAGATACCTCAAAGGGAAACCATCACTTGGACTTTGGTATCCCAAAGAAGGAGACTTCAAGCTTTACACATATTCAGACAGTGACTACGAAGGATGCAACAACAATAGAAAATCAACAACTGGAGGATGTCAATTCATAGGAACAAGACTTGTGTCTTGGCAGTGCAAAAAACAGACAAATGTTTCAGTATCCACAGCCACGGCTGAATACATAGCTGCTTCAGCAGGCTGCTCCTAGGTTCTATGGTTACAAAATCAATTACTTGATTATGGTTACAATTTTCTCCAGACACCAATATATATAGACAATTCAGCTGTTATGTTTATCACTGCTAATCCAGTCCAACATAGTAAAACTAAGCATATAGAAATCAGATACCATTTTCTAAGAGATTGCTCAAAAAAGGGACTTATTAAGTTGATCAAAGTGGACACAGCAAATCATCTTACTGATTTATTCACTAAGGCCTTTGATTCAGTAAGATTTAAGTTCTTAATTGAATCATCATAATCAACTTAGAATAAGTTCAAAACATTAACAACAGGTAAATAGGCTCATTAACTGTGCTCATATGAGGATACAACATAAACTTATGTGTAAGGCTTTTGATAATCTACGGATATGATAGTAGGCTATAAACATGACATATATCCTGCTTGGACCCATCCAACTAACTACTGATCTGATGTGTTGAAGATGTGAATAGGTTCATCCTGAGTGGAAAATAAGCTATGTCATGCTCATCATAAAGCCAAGATGACTTGGTATGGACAAGTCATTGTGAGGAGTTAACAAACAAGTCTCATCAGAAAGTACACAACTCATCACTTATGCACACTTACTATGTTGTAACTCCTTATAACCTCTATCTTTGCGCATCATGACCCTCTGTTTTGTGTAAGCAAAGACCTGGGTCAAAGGGCATCTCTATTTTATGTAAGTAAAGACCTGGTGACCTGATGCTGATCACTACAAGTTCCCAAAAAGAACTGCTCCCAAAAGAATCCTAAAGGATGAACTACATGGTATTCAAAGAACATTCATAAAAGGCATTAATAAGATTTCAAATAAATCTTAAGATAGAGCTTATAATCTACGGAACATGGTATGTGTGATAAAGTGATGACTTGATCACAATCTGGGAGACAGACTTTCATATACCTTGCATGATGCATTCATCCTTGTTTATCTTTAATTCTTACCAAAACATGATAACTAGTCGGACATGCCCAACATACACTCTAGGTTGAACTTCTGCGGATCACCATATTTGCAATTTGCACTAGATCCAGTAGGCTTTTCACTCAACCAAAATAAGCAGGAATGTGTCTGATTTATAGTATGATCCTTAGTTTCTTATCCAATTGCCTGCCACAGAACACTATACTCATGTGATTTTCAGTTACACACTCACTGATCATGCGATCTTCGTATAAATTTTTGATAAACTCATCCGTAGATGATTAATCACAAATTTAGGGGGAGTAAGTATAAACGATCAATTAATTCTCTTAATCTGAGCAGTATAACCAATCAATTAATTCCCTTCGGAACTGAAGGTGTAATACGGAAGACATGAAGCTATCTTCCGTAGATACAGTGAAATCTGTTCATCCGCAGATGCTTCTGTGGAATTCCGTAGATAAAGTACGGAAGAAACAGAAAAACTATGATTTCCGTGGACATTATACTTTGCTTAATTATATGATTATTAATTGCTATTAATTATTTATTAGGCATAGTTAATAACCTCGGAGGGGTAAAAATGTAAAAAGGTATAAAAAAGGTACTCTGACCGTTGGCCATTCTATTCATTTTCAAAACACTTAGACCTAAAAACTCCTTCATCCAAAACCCTCTTCTTCATCATCTACGTTGAACACTAGGCTAACACCACTGAAACAATGACCAATCGGTTCGTAAAAGACCACAATGTCTGTGCATTTCTGAATCCAGATGTGGAGGTTGAATGCAGAGACATCATAAGATACCTTAGAAGAACACGACTTTTCTATGCGCTGACTGCTAACTCAGTCATCTATCTATCCCACATGATAGATTTCTGGAATACAGCTGAAATAATCGAAGAAGATGAAGGAACCATGATCACTGCGACCATTGGGAACTTACCCCTTTGGGTAAACGAAGGAATAATTCGCAATGCCCTAGAAGTGGGAGAGGATGAACAAGGTCATCCGGATGTATTCGTCCATGAATACATCCAGAAGATATTCAATCTAATGGGATATGATGGTGACTATAAACATGGAGAAATCAAGAAGGGTAGGCTATGCAAGCCTTACCGGTTCCTCTGCCATACTTACCTCAAGTGCATCTCCAACCGGAAGTCCGGGTTAGATAGATTCTCACTCCACATCTCATCTGGGATCATAGGAATCTTTGGAGGAAGAACCTATAATTATGCAAAATACATCATGAACTGCCTTTGCGATCATGTGCAAGTGCAAAAGGAGAACAAGATGTTCATGTTCCCTCGGTTCCTCCAACTGATAATTAATGAACAAATCCCCGAAGTGGAAAGAGAAGGTGATATAGGTGTACAGAGCCATTTAAACAAATACCTTCTCAACAAATTGAAAAGGCAGTATGAAGGAGGCGGTGTGGAGATGTTTGCTCATGTACGAGATGAGAATGAGGACATTCCTCAGGAGCTGCTGTGGGTTGAGGAACCACAAACTGAAAGCTTATTAGCACCATTTGCCACACACTCCCAACCTGAAACACCACAACATGCTTCACCCAAATCACACCAACAGGAATCACAACCACCACTATCACCCATCCACTTGACTTCTTCAAGTGAGAATACTGAACCCATCTCTCCTGGCCAATCACCAATATCAATCAACACTGCTTCTACTGAAGTAGTTGGTCAGGATGGGACTCAACCTTCACTCCCACACTCACCAATCTCCATAACATCAATTGATACTGGTGCCATAGAGCCCATATCTTCTTTACCACCAACTGAACCAACCATCTCACCCACTTCCACTGAACCTTTTGACAGCCCAACCCCTACAAAAGAAATCCATCTTGATGAGAAAGTCGATGAGACTGTGTATGATGGAGATACAGAAGAAATCCGTAGTGGTGAAGAAGAAGGGAAAGATAAAGAAGAGGAAGTTGAACAAGAAGAGGGTGATCACATTGATGTCATTGCTTACACTGAGAAGGACTTGAATGAAGAAGAAATCAATGTAAGCAAAATCTATTTAGTGGCACAATACAATAATCTTGTCCTGAAAGGCAACAAGAAGTTGGAAAAGTTGAGAAGATTGAAGAAGGAGCTGACAAAGAACGATAAACTCATAGCAGAGCAAGATAAGGCAATCATACAACTGGAGAGTAGATTGAAAAGACTAAGGGAAGATGTGTTGATTGACAATGAAGTAATTGATGCTCTGAATGACTTAGTAGATGAACAAGCACTTCAACTGAAAGAGAAGGAGATTGAGATTAAGAAGTTGAAAAAGAAGTTGACTGATGATGAACAGAATAAAGGTGAATCAGCATTGATTACCTACAGTAGAAAAAGGAAATACTTAGGGAAGGCAGCTGATGCAGCTGGAGAATCATCAAAGAAAACTAAATCAGATTCTCCAGAGCATCAAACCCCATTGAATCAACAAGTAGAAGAAAGTGACCCTGAATGGGAAGAGCTGACTAAAGAAGAATCTGATGAGGCCAAACAAGAAGATCTGCTGTCAACCAGAGACATCCTAGAAGAAAGACCCCAATCTGCCATGTTCATGGACATAATTAATAATGGTTTTCCATATGACATGGTAGAAAGGATGAATATGTCTGAGCTGATGTAGACAATAAAAGAATTTGATGTAGTGAGGATGATGATCCCAATGTGCAATTATGAATCATTCTCAAAATTCAAGGAAATGGAGAAAACAAGAAAAGAATTGGGTCACTGTGATACATCCAAGCTGACCAGTTACAACATGATCTGTTGGCTGCAAAGTCACAATCATAGCCAACATGAGCTTAAAGGAAGAACTGTTGGAGAATTAAGGGCAATGATGGATTATATGATGAAGGTAGAGCTAGAAACTGGTGTTAAATTCAGATCCAGAGCCCCCAATCCTGCATATCAACAACAACAATCAGAAATCCCTGCTGAGCCTACTGTGGTTCAAGCACATGACATGCACAAAGGAAAAGAAAACTTGATCAGAGAGCCAAGGAATTTAGTCCCACACAAGATCTGGCCTCTAAGCACTGCTGTGAGAGAGATCACTGAGCAAAAACGTACATTACTACAATTCTTTGATCTAATCACAAGACCTGAAGAAGCAGAGGTCCATCGAATAATTACTTGGAAATGTGATGGGGAATGGGATTGCACGCTTATTAAGAGGGCATCTGGCATGGTGCAATACTTTCCACGAATAAAATACCTTCTAGCACTGCCAGATGTAGACCTTCATACACTACAAAACATTCCCATCACAAATTACCCCATAAGTCCAAGAGGAAGAGACTTTTCCGGACTTGTGACCAAACTGAGTCATAAGTTCAAGAGAGATGTTCTCAGGGAAGCAAGACTGGTTGATGCAGAGCACATGAAGAGAAAACTCAGGAAGTCTCAGCCCAAATCTCTATTGGTTGATGAAGAATTTTTGAAGAGAATTGGAGCTGAAGACAAAGCTTATGCATCAGTCAAGACAATAGAAGGCAATCAGTTTACTTTCCCCGTTACTGACTGGGGATATGTAGAAAAGAATAAGGAACTGGTTCTGCTGAGGAATGATCCTCAAAAGAAAGCAGCTAATATAAGGATTTTTGGCCCAATAGAAATAAAGTTGCTGCACCCAAGCTATACCTCCTATCTGTACGACAAATATTTTCCAAGGCTGCAAGATCAACAATCTCAGAATGACTTGTGCTTATATGTACATATTATCCAAGTCATAGACAAATTGCATGCCAAGGCTCATAAGAGGAGAAAGTATGAAGCTGGTCAGCTCATTGGGACTAAAATAAAACCAATAACAGAGTTGAGGATTTCAGAACAGGACGAACTGGAGGTGGTGTCAAACAATAGTGTTGTTGCAACACTCACCACTGAAGAGCATGTCCTGGGTATGAAATTCAAGACATTGAAAAGGATGAGCAGAAGGGCAGATTAAATGCAAGTATGAAGATCAACAAGCTGCTGCAGACTACTTCAAATCTAAGATTTTGGCAAGAGTGAATGAGCTTAGAGTGCTAAACCAATGATTACTAGAGTCTAAACCTAAGGGGGAGTACTGTTAGGGATAGAACTCATGTATAGGTTTAGATGATAAGATCACTCTTGTAATCATAATTGTAATTATTATTCTTGATGATATAATATGAATATATTTTATTATAATTGTGTTTATGAATTAAATAACATTTATTTTGCACTTCATTTAATATATTCATCTATGATATAATATATTTCAGAATATATGTGTGAATGTGCAGGAAACATTAAACTGTGTCAATTTGGAAAATTGACCAAGTGTTGGAACAACTGCGGATGAATAAAGTGTTCTTCCGTAGATGTTCTCATGAACATAACTGAAGAATGTACATCCGTGGATCTCATATGAAAGAACAACTTCAGCTGAACAAGAAAAGCTGCTGGAGGGATTGCTGCGGAAGACAAGAACTCCTGCGGAAGCACAAGAACAAGTACAGTACAATAGTTGCTGGGGAAGACAGACTACCTGCGGAAGAGTAAATTCCTGCGGAAGATCAAATAACTCGGAAGTCAACATCAAGTCAACAAGTCAACGTGGCAGAACAACAACATTAATGACGATGGAAGACATAACGAATATTCCACGTCACATCAACAAACTTTATTCATATTAGATTCGTTGTAAATCTCAAATTCCTAAGCCGATAAACGTGGCGAGGATTTGGATAAGTTTGATTAGCTTAATTATAGCAACAAAATAGCTAGCAATAAAACAGAATTAGATCTCTCTCTCTCTCTCTCTCTCTCTCTCTCTATATATATATATATATATATATATATATACGAGATCAACAACATAGAATATACAGAACAACAGTTGAGAATCATTAGAATCATCAGTAATCATTATCTGAATCATTGTATTTAAGATCAGCAACATTAATAGCAACAAGAAAGCATTACAATCAACATTATTGAGTTCTCTCGGTTTGATTATTCTTATTTTATTTGTTTGATTGATTGATTTTAGTATTATTAATAGATTAAACACCAAGTATTGATAATTCCGCGATCAATACTTGTTCAAATCAATTTTGATAATTCCTGAATGATCCTTTAGATTCACAGTTTTTAAAGATGGAAATATTGCTATTGTTTTTTTTATTACCTAAAGTAGTTAATTATAAGAAATTTTAATCATATTTATCTCAAAAATTATTTTATAATTTTTAAATATTAATAAATAACTATTAGTTTAGTAGTTTTTCATCCCATGTAATACACAGGTTTCTAACAAGTATATATCTATCTATTTATTCTAATAAAAGAGTAACTAGGGATGTCACATGGCAACACCATATTTATTTTTAACAAAATTTTCGCACTTCTCTCTTTTATTAAATAACTTTATTAATTACTAATTATATTATTTAATTCTCTTTTTAATAAAATTTTTTTTTATAAAATTAATAAATAGATATTTTAATGTTTATTTTTAGAGAAACAAATTTTTATATGAAATTTTTTTCTAAAACATCATACTTTTTTTAAAACTCAAAATATTTTAAAAATTACAATTATTTTACATTTTTTGTTTTGAAATGAAATGTTTAATTTATTTTTTGGGAAAACAAAAAAGTTTAAAAATAAAATTTTAAAAAGTTGATATCAATGTTTTATTACTTATAGTCCTTACTCATACATAATTTAAATCGTATATTATTTTATAATTAATAAAATTTTATTTTATTTAATATTTTATTTATTTAATCTGTGTAATACACGGATTTACTAAATCTAGTAGTATATATATGACTATTACTTGGTAGAGATATCTTTAAGAGAGCAAAAATTTTACCTCTTACAAGAATATCAAGAAACATTAAGCATTTTCTTTTTATTTCTATATATCCAAGCTAATTAATTTCTTTCATTACACACTAACCTGAATCCAAGTTAATTTTTTTTTCAGGTGATAGTAGCCTTCATAAACTAATATTATTGTTCAACAAAACATTGAATGCTAACGTATAATTTACAATGCTAACGTATTACAAGACTTTGTGCCTTACTTGTGGTATTATAATAATGTTTAACAAAAACAAGTAACATCACACATGATTAACTTGAAACATATTTATACAAATTTTAGTTTTGTTAGAAGAGTTTATATGATAGCTAATAAAATAATGAACAAAAATAGATTGGATTGTTTTAAAGAACAACATGACTAAGAAAACCTTGATGTGATTGGATTGCTTTGCAGAACAACATTAATAATAAAACTTGGATTGTATGATTAGAAAAGTTCAAAGTATTTAAAAATTAATACAGTGTTTGTGTATGATGGTTTGTATATTTTTGTGGATAATTATACAAAATACAATGTTGTGTTTAGATTTTATCTATAAAGGGAACCTGGACAACATTGACAACTAGTTCGGTACATCGGTTCACATATAAATCAAAAACTATAATATATTATTCCTAAAATTACATTTTTAGTATTTTTTTTTGTTTGAAAACTTTTGAAATATTAATTTATGTTGTATATTTTAGGTACTTATTTTCATATAATTATTTAAAAATATGTATATTTTAAACATTACCAGTTTAAAACCGGTTTTTGGAGCCAAACCAACCCACACCGGTTTCAACCGGGTTAGGTTTTCACCTTCTCAAACCGAACTAGTTTTCCTTCCCAAGCCGGTTTTGAGCCCACAGGCCAAATACTTTTGTCAGCCCAAACCAGTTTGTGTTTTCTGTCGATCTTCTTCAATCCTTCAGTGGGCTCTTTCCATTTGAGTTAATGGATCAAATGATCAAATCAATGTGTTTAAGTCTTCAAATCAGCCCAATAGATATTGATTTAATTAGTATTGCTGGTTGAATATAGCATTATAGCCCAAAGATTAATTTGATGATTCTTTTACTCCTTAATATGTCATTAAGTCCCACTATTTAAGGTCGTCATAGAAAATATATCCACGTGTTGTGGTGGCGCCGTACACGTCGTGATAAATTATTGACTACAATTGTCTCAACTTGTTTCCAAATTAAATTTACTTCAAAAGATAGAGTTGTTCGAATTATATCGTTGAATGAAAACATATAATACTTGACCTCACTCGTTTTCAAACAAACGTGTTATATTTGATCCAAGTCATGTACAAAATTTATGTCAAAAGCTAGAGGAACTCAAATTTACATCGACACTTACACAAAATTAAGAACGTAAGATTAGTTTTTTCTAAGTAAAAATGTACAACGTGTAAACATAAAACTTTAAAAACCCGAAGGGAGGTCAAAGTGATATTTTTTTTAAAGTTTCATAAAGAAAATTAGAGGTTAAAGTGTCAATTCAATAAACTTAAAAAGAAGCTTTGGCCGGTGACAAAAGCCACCGACCTTACTTTTTAAATATATAATAAAGTGTTTGACACGACTATACAAAGAATAGTAGATAGTCGTGTTTTTTCTTAAATACATACATTTAAGAGTTTTGTAATAACAACCAAATCCACCTAAATTCATTTCTGACACTTAAAACACGAAAAGCTTTGTTCTTAATATAGTATAACGTTTTTATCACGAGAATTAAACTAGCAACAATATCATTTGACCACTTCCATAACCATTAACAACCTACCTCTCTCCTCCTCTTTTTCCATTTTCTAATCGACATAACTTTCTCTTTTTTTTTTCCTGGATTCCTCATTCGAGTGACTTGACTTCATTTATCTCGATGTAACTGTCATATATTTTTACCATCCGTCAATAACTCTCATTCAACAATTATTCAAATGTGAAGATACCACTCATTTAGTGGCGGAGCTTGAACCACACCATAGAGGGGCGGGGGCGAATGTAAACTATTTTAAGGGGGGGCGAACCCTATATATATGAAAAATTTTACGCTATCGGGCCGAAAATTTACATTACCGAGTTGAAAATTCACACTACTGACGAAAAAAAGAGAGGAGGTGGGTGCCCCCCTAGCCCCTACCAAGCTTCGCCATTGCACTCACTTAACTGACTTCACTCATCTAATAATATATAATTCTATATTCAAAATAATATAATATAATATATTTATATAAATACTAATTACCAACTTAGTTATGCATTATAGTTTGTAATTTATGTATTATAGATTGTAACTTACTTTGTTTTTTGTTGACTTTTTTTACTTATAACGTTATAGTTTTCATCTTTTACATTTAACACAAACATTTTTTTTTCACTTTCAACTCAAGTCTAATTTACTTTTAATCTTTTACGATATTTTTCATTTTATGTCTCGGTTTAAAGTATTCGAGCTGACATACATCAACATTCTTATATGATTCAATGTTTTTACATCTATTTTTACTGTTTAACAGCCATGTTATGTTTTACTTTTCTTTTCAATTTATATACATTAACATGTCATAACGCACGTGCATAGTTCAATCTTTTTAAGTCTATTTTCTGTTCGGTTTTAATTTTTTTATTTTACGAGTTTTCATGGTGTTGATGGTCGCTAGCAACATTGTAACATTAATGCTACTTGGTACGGTTTTACGGGCCTACTGTAATACGTGGGGCTGAATGACGATATTTTTTGATAAAATTATAAGCAAAACTAGAAGAGTCCAAATGACGAAAAAAAGACAAAGACAAAATCACATTCCCAACAAACAACATTTACACACTTGACTCTCGCTGCATCCCTATATTTGTCATCTTCCTCACTTTCCTACCGTACAGCCACGTGATCACCTCTCCATCTCACGTGCACACCATTGATAACCATCATAACACACCCTCATCTATAACACACCACCACTTCATCCTCGCTGGCAGCATCACATCGCCACGTATGCATCCACTTCGACACTTGCCTTCACGCATGCCCCCTATTCACCCTCTCAGCCGCCACGTCACCTGCTGATCTGTCACACGTAGCCTCCCACAACTGTATAAATAGCCGTACACGGTGGCACTCATTCGAACCAGCAGTCAAAAGTGATCCGAAAACAAATTAAAATGGGAGTTAAAGGGAAGATTAGCGTTTTGTTCTTGTTGTTTGTAGGTGTAGTTGTTGTTTCAGCTAGTGTGAGTCATGGGCTGAGTGATAGGGACCCTGAGGTGGGTGTGTGTAAGCTCAAGTGTGAGGGGATTAGAGGTGGTGAGGAGGATGAGAAGATGAGGTGTAAGCAGAGGTGTGAGTGGTATGATAAGGAGAAGCAGAGGAGGGAGAGAGAAGGCGGTGGCCGTCGTGGTGGTGAGTATGATATCGTATTCGCAGTGGAGGAGAAGGAGGTGAAGAAGATGATTGAACAGTGCCATCAAAGTTGCCAGGTAACGTCAAATAATAATAATAACATATACAACATATTTTATCGAAGAATCACACTTCTGATTTGATCTTAGGATCGTAAGTTTCATATATTAGAAGCGAAACACTGATGATAAGAAGGTATATTTGTGTCACAGGGTAGCCAAGGAGAGCAACAACGTCCCCAATGCTTCGAATCATGCATGCAGAGACGCTCTCAGGAGCACGGACGAAGTCACGACACGAGCCGGGCTGAACGAACCAGGCGAGGCGACCGACAACAACGACGCTCACGCTCGAACAATCCTTACGTTTTCGAAGACCATCACTTCACCGCACGAGTAGAATCCGAACACGGGAACCTTAGGGTCCTACAAAAGTTCACCGATCGATCCGATCTCTTCCAGGGCATCCAGAAATACCGCGTTGCGTTTCTCGAAGCCGAGCCTCAAACGTTCATTATACCCAACCATTGGGATGCTGACGCCCTGCTTTTCGTCGCAAATGGTATCGATTTCGTCGCGAAGGTTCACTTAACTTGCGTGTATTCGAACCTTTTTAACGGCTTTTCATCGGTTTTACAGGTCGTGGGACGGTTACTTTGATCGAAGGAGATTCGAGACGAAGCCATAACATAAAGCGTGGGGATCTTTTCCGAGTACCCGCTGGAGTAACCGCGTATCTAATTAACGGTGACAACAATGAACGTTTAGTTTTGGCTAAGATTCTACATTCTGTTTCTGTTCCTGGTGATTTGCAGGTGAAGTATAAACAATCTATTCGTATTTTCGAGTGTTTTTTATGATGTGTTTCTGATTATATCTTGGGTTTCAGATCTTTAGCGTCGGAGGTGGTAACGCTGAATCATCGTACTACAACGCGTTCAGTACCGAAGTTCTTGAAGCTGCATTCGATGTAAGTTTATAACAGTTTTGTACATTCATGGTTCGAATTGACTCCTTTCAAGTGTTCTAATGTCTTTGAGTTCTCGTAGGTTGATCGCGATTCGATAGAGAGGATGATCGGTGGGCAGCAGAAGCTAGAACAGGGGATATTCAAGAAAGCTACAGAGGAGCAAATCAGAGCATTGAGCGGAAAAGATGAAGGTCGAAAATGGCCATTCGGTGAACGAAAAGAACAGGGAACACACAGTGTCTTCAAGAGCGACCCCTCGGTCGCGAACGAGAACGGAGTCCTCTACGAGATTGATTCAAACGACTTCCCCGATCTTCGCGATATCAACGTCGCCTTTTCGTTCTTCAACATAACCCAGGTGTGAGATTTTACTGGGTATGTTTTTTTGAAGTCTGTTAAGCTAAAACAACTAAAGTGTTATGTTGGACATTGTAGGGATCGATGGCGGGGCCGTTTTACAACACGAAGGCGACATTGGTTCTGGTGGTGCCTAATGGTGAAGGTCGGTTTGAAATGGCGTGTCCGCACTTGTCGGAGCAACAGACCCGCGGTAGCAGCATCGAGATCAACCCGAGGTACGAGAAGGTGAGCTCGGAGCTGAGACGGGGAACCGTGGTTGTGGTTCCGGCAGGTCATCCTGTTGCAATTGAAGCATCCGGTGAGCAGAATCTTGAAGTGATCGGTTTCGGGTTGAAATCCAACGAGAACGAGTGGTTCCCGTTGGCAGGGAGGGACAATGTGGTGAGTCAATGGGAGGATGAGGCACTTGAGCTGACATTCGGTTTTCCGGCTAGGGATGTGCAGAAGGTGATCCAGAAGCAGAACAAGAAGCTGTTCTTTAAGGCTCCGTCGAGGAGCGGCCGCGCTTATGCTTAAAACAGATCACCTGCGGCGGTTTGCGGTGGTTGTTGAGAGTTGAGTGTGTTAACGTTGTAACGAGTGTTAAATGACTATCTAACATGTTTAAATAAATAAAACAGATGAAGTGAATAACCTTACTTTTTTATGTTGTCCAAAAACAATCTGCTCAAATATTACTAATATGTTTGCACTTTTGACATCCCTTTGATCTTTACATTTGCAAAGACATCACTGCATTCTAACATAAACTTGAATATGATCAGCAACTCCATAGATGTATATAAGTTGATATAAACTTATAATCAGCAACTCCATAAATGTATCGTCAAAGACCTCTAAGGCTGTGTAAAACCGGTCAGGACCAGCCGAACGATGACTACACCAGGACCAGCCTGAGAAATCTAACAGTGGTGCGGTGAGAGGTTTTCGATATCAAAGAATCCGGTGTGCGGTCCAGTCTATAACAGAAAAAACCCAAACCTAACCCGATACAACCAAGAACAAGTTTCATAAGCAGCAAGTGTTCAACAGCTTACAAAGCTTAATACCTATGTTCTAGTGCCCAAAATCTATTAAGAAATGAACTATGAAAAGAAGGTAAGAAACCAGAAGTTATTCCAGTTCAAGATCAACCAATGTATCAAAGAAAGCACAGCTTCAAATTACTAACGTTAAATAATATATTAATAAATTCGATTCTAACACAGGTAAACAAGTATAGACAGTTATCACGCGATATCAGACCGTGTCAAAACCATAAATACCTGATTACCCGCCTCTCTCAAATTATACTGACTATCAAGTTTAAAGGATCAATTTGAATTTTGAAGAAAGGATCATCACCAATTCATGAACACACAGAAACATTTCTGCACAATGAGAGTTCAAATTCTGCTTCAAGACATTAGAATTTGATTCTAAATTCTGCATATTTCACTAAAAGCATTAGCAAACCCACTCAACTACTAGCATAATCAATCAGAGTTCAAATTTCACTAACGACCTAGCATGATAGCAACCAAGGTCAGGAATGAAACGTTAAAACCTCACCTCTTTCGCAACTGTTAAGTTTTATACACCATGAGCGTTTAGGCGCTTACAAAGCTTACCACCTCTAAAACTTGCATACTCTAGTACCCATAAACTATCAAGAGATTAATTTCAAAAAGTTATTCCAAACAAAACCTTGAATAGCAACCAGAGGTTGGTCCAGTTCAAAACCAACCAATGTATCCTAGAAATCACAAACCCAAATGACGACATTGGTAAGTGGATATAAAAAAGTTTTGGATAATCAAATGTCACATTATATCACACCCTCTAAAAAGTTACAAAAAGTTACATGGTGTATTAATAAATTTAATTCTAACGTAGATAACAAACTTTTAGCTAAGATAATCATGTATCGAGTTACGTCATACCCCTCTCAAAAACCGTAAAAGAGCTTATAACTAATCCTATACTCAAAACCCACCTGACTATTAAGTTTAAAGGATCAATTTAACATATGACCATCACTTGGAGACATTTCTATACAATCACTTCAAATTCCCCCTCAAGACTTACAATTAGATCACAAATTCTGCAAACTTCACCAACACCACAATCAAACCCACTCAACTACTACCATCATCTCTATCCACAGGCAAACAACCATAACACCTTCTAGCCAACCGAACACACTGCAACCAATGCAGAATCTCCGCATTGGGATCTCTCTCAACCACCACATCACCAACAGTAATCTGAACCTTACCTCTATACACACCGATCTTCCCTCTCACACGAGCACAAACCCCAATTTGCACCAGGGTCGCAAACCCATTAGCCACTGCGGCAATTCGTCGAACATCTGGTGGGCTCCTGCGGGAGTAGTAGGGTGAGGTGAGTTGGTTGAGCCAGAGGACGCATGGGATGCAGCCGGTGCCGTCGTCGATGGTGAACTTGAGGAATCGGTCGGGCTTGTGGTCGCGGGTGGTGACGATGCCGAGGGTTTCGGCTCGGGTGCCTCTGCGGCAGATGGTGGTGGGGTGCGAGGGTGATGGGGTTAGGGTTAGGGTTAAGAAGTCGAAAGCTAGGAGCTTTACGTGAGTGGTGTGTAGAGGGTTCATCACCGGCGTTGAGGGGAGAAAGTGTTGTGCGTATGGTTTGTTCAAGAAGTGTTGGCGATCACGAAAAGTTTCCCCAATAATTTCTTCTTAAGATGTCATTTGAGACTAAGCACTAGTTTCTAGTGCGCCATTTAAAATCATATATGTGTTCTTTAACAAAATGTTGTCTTTTTTTCTAAATCACAACACGGATGGCCGTCTTCACAACACGGGTAGGCACCTTCACAACGCAGGTGGCCGCCTACACAAATTAAAAAATTACAACGAACTTAAGTTTAGAAACTAAAAGAAAACACGTGTATGATTTTGAGTGGCTGACGCCCCACGCCTATTGTTAGAGGTGCTGACACATTGTTTACAGGGAAGATTGGGGACATTTTGAAGGAAAATAATAAAAATATCATTTTTTGAGAAATTTTTCAATAATTAAATCTCTTTTTAAAATACATTTGTGCTCTTAAAATTGACATCACTTAAAGTTCAATTTCAAAAAAAAAAAACATGGATGATCCCTGCTTTTGCTTTTTAACTTTTAAAAGTTATAGATTTAATTAACATTTTGTGTGAATGTAACACCAAGATTTGAACAGATCGAATCAAAACCAGCTATATAATTCGTCAGTTCAAATATTTTTGAATCGTCTCCATTGAATTTAAATCAACTGGTTATGAGTTTAAGAAGTTAAAATAACTTAACAAATAGCTATCTGAATTAGATTTTAAAACTTCCATTCTATTATTTTACTTACAAAATCTTGTTATTGATTTGTCTCCTTCTCAAACATTGCACGTAGTAGAAGATGAATCAAACACTGAATGCATCTTTTTATTTTTTCACTAGCAAAATCTTGTTATCGATTCATTTTTATTATATCATGACAAATATTGGATATACAATACGTATCATTAATTTGACCAATAACATTTTTAAATTTTATTTTTATTAGTAATAATAATTCAATCCAATAACTTAATTATCATATATTCATGTTTGATAAATTATTATGAACCAATAAACAATGTCGTAAACAAACCCAAAAACATCAAATCGTTTATCCGGGCCCTATTCACTTTGACGCCCTGCAAATATCCCTATCGGCCTATTGCAATCGGATCGACCAACTCTCCCTTGTAATTTCTAATTTCTGGAGGTACTCTCTCTATATATCTATCTATCTATGTGTGTGTGTGTGTGGTTTATTGTAGAAATTGGGTTTCAGAAAATAACTATTTACGAAACCCTAATTTCTCGCAGTAGAAATTGCTCCGTCACTAAGAAATCCTTAAATTATAGTTAGATATTCGTCTTCAATTGGCTCAAAATTTGCTGTTGAATTTAATCCGATCTTGCATAATATTGTTCTTGGCTATTTTTCCATGTTAATTTCAGTTATGGTGATTGCAGCTTTGTTTTGTCTACTCGCTTTGCTTCTATGCACAAATTATTATGAAAAGATGCTACAGTTTTGGTTATCTGAGGTTTTGCGGTGATTTTTTGCGTAGATATGCTTGTGAATTGTTATTTTATTTTACTGTTTCTATTGTCAATAATCGTGCAACACGTTTGGATAAGGGAACAAGACATTTTGAGGGTGTTTGGCATTTGGTTTTGAATGTCATTATGTGATGTTATGTTTTTAAATTTATAAATTACAGATGCTCATTTTTAGTGGATTGGTACAGTGGAACTGATTATGATTATTTTGGGGTCACATAATCAGTTTAGGAGTAGCTACAAGAAAAGTGATTCTGATTATATATCGGTCTACCGTCTAATTACGTGTAAATCCCATAACTATCAGAATTTTTCAAACAGCAATATTCCATTCGTTCATTACAACTGATTATTTGTTTCTGATGAATTCGTATCACGTAATCACTCTCAAAACACACAATATACATGCTGATATTTGCACTTTGAATTGTGACTTCTAGAGATCACACCAGCCAATTATATGTTAGAAATGTAAAAGGCATATATGTAGTTTGTTCTTGCAGCCTGTCACTTTCTCCAAATCTAATTATCATCATCACCTTAATATTAAAAAGCATAACCAATTTTGTCAAGCATTGCAACACTGAGGAAAGTCACTTATGCAAATAATGTTGATTCTTAGATTCAGATAAAAGTACAGTTTCTTTTTGTTTAAAGTTGCTCTTTTAAATGAGAATATCTAACGGAAACCCATAAACATTTTTCTCAACTATCGATCAAAATATATCCGAATCAACTACTATGCCATGGAGTAGAAGCTTTATAAAATTAGATAAGGTTATGCTGTATATCAGTAAATGATTCCAATTGCTTAATATGAAATCTTAGTGTTTTATTCAGTTCATATTCTTCTCATTTTGGAAGATTTATTGATACATTGAAAGCTTATCCGCTTTGAAAAAAAGTTTTCGCATTTCATGGCTTTGTATTACTGTTTTCGTGCATAGGTTTTGGTCTTTGCATATAATTACGCCTTTTGAGTTTTGATTTTACTCTATCTTCATATGAATATCTTATGTTTTTACAGCATTGCTTGAGCTAATACATCATGAAGAAAACTATGCCATGGAGTGATGATGATGATTCTTCATCTGATGCATCTTCAAGCCCTGATACAGATGCTTCTGATGATAACCAAGTTGCAAAAAAGAGCAAAATGAGTTCTAGTGATTCATCCAAATCTAAAGGTATGTTTGGCATAGGTAGTTAAAGGCGTAGGCACACTCAAGGCTGGCTTTGGCTGTTTTAGGCGACTACATAATGTTTAGCACACAGCTTTTAGAAGCTTAAGCTTTTGTTTTCTCATGTACAAAATAAAAGATTTGTTTGGATGACGAAGCTTTACCTTTGATTTTGAAAAAAATAGCTACTTTAATGAAAGACAGAAAACCTTTTCTTTTACTGGTTACAGAAAAACTTATTGGCTGGTTGGATTGGGTTGACCCAAAACACCGTTTTCCAAGTTTTTTACATTTGATTAAGCTTGTAATGTGTCAGATATGCAAATTATAGCTTTTCAATAGTAAACTAATTTTTTTTTAAATGAAATCATTTAAGAAATCTTACTCATAGATAAACACATCTTTCAGCTCATTTGACTCGTTTCATTTTAGTTATTATTTGTTCACTTTAAACGTACACAGCATTAAATGGTTGTATCTGATTTCACTCTTTTGAGTTGAACCTGCAAAGCGAAAGAATAAAGCAAAATGGTCAGGTTGGGTGAAAATTGCTCGGGTTGAGTTGACCTGAAAGACTTTCTTCAAAAGATTTGAATTCTTTAGAAACAATGTGTGTCAAGTGTAATTAGCAATTAATATTATTACAATTTTACGATAAAAGTATTATTTTTTGGCTTGTTTCCTTTTTAGCTAATTAATTTACCGTCAGGTCGGGTCGAAACAACCACGAAAGTCTCTAACAAGATTTGTCCTTGTGTCTGATTTGAATCTTTTGACTTCTATGCAGTCCAACCCGCAAAGCGCAAAAGTAAAGGCATTGACTTTGAGGCATTAAGTCAACATGGCTATAAAGGAGGGTTATCTGTCTTAAAAGTCCCACCACCAAAAGAAGATGATAAGAACCGTGATTGGTCATGGTCAACGGGCAAGGAAACCCGCGATGCAAACAACACTGAAGAAAGTTATCAAGAAAGACAAAAGACACGCGCCGCCTTACGTGAAGGCGAAGAGCTTGCGCATGCGCGAACACAGAAAGAAAAAAACATTTCATTTTCACAGAAGGAAAAGAGGAAAAGAGACCTTGGGCAAGCTAGCAGAGGTAAGAGTTATGTTGAAGAAGAGAAGAGGTTGTTGAGGGAAAATGGGATTTACTCAGGTTTTGATTCTTGATTCTCTTTGTATTGTGTTTTGTATGGAGTTTATGCTACAAATTGGAAAATAACATGAAATTCTGTTTCTACTCATTAAATAGTTATTTATTTAAAATTAAATATTATGTTATTTGTTATTATTTGATATTTCAATCTATTTAATTTTAGTATTTTATAATCTAACTTGATAATCTCTAACTATAGCCCCTTGTTGGAAGATTGGGCATTTCTTTGAAGATACTAGTAGGTATATATATTCGATCCGATAATCCTATGATAAGGTACTATTGAAGATTGACACTTTTAACTTTTATCGACTCAAGAGAGATTTGTCATCATGTCGTATTTGGAACTAAGCGCGCTCGAGTTTCTTCATAGTTCATGATACTTCACAATTCATTAATTGTTTTATGCGTTCCTAACGTTATCATCCACGATATTATCCTAAAAGATGCATTGTGTCTCGTATGTTTAGAAACAGTCTATTTTGGATTATTTTAGTCATTTGAAGACAATAAGAACATTCTTAAAGCTAATACGATGAACATAAAACCTAATAGATTTTATTGCATCGTGAACCATGGTCAAGAATGTCATGAGCAAATCATAAAAGTAATATAACAACATATTTTTACATTAAACACTGTTATGAGCAAACCAAGTGCATGAGGCTCCTGCATGTTTAGAAAATATTAGAGTTAATTACATAAATGGTCCTTGTGGTTTATTCAAAATTACGGGTTTGGGTATTAAGGGTTTTTTGTAACAGGTTGGGGTATTGTGTTTTTAATTTTATAACGAGTTATGGTATTAAGATTAACAGATGTTAGTTTCTCTGTTAAATTTAAATAAAATGACTTAAATACCCTTTGAGGGACTATTTTTGTAACTATATCTTTCTTTTACAATCAAGGGATCATTTGTGTAATTAACTACAAAATAAATAAATTAAAAAATCAACCTCAACCACACCTATCGTCCCCACCCTCCCATTTCAGACCAATACCCCAAATTAATCCACCACCACCGCCGCCCCCCACAATCTTTGTCGCCCACCATTGCCGCCACCCACCGTATCCCTCACATCATCCTCACCACCACCATCGTCTTCAACCCCAAAGCTTCTAATTCTCAAAAAGGGGATTCTTGATTTTAGGGCTTATAGATAGAGCTTTGAACAGAAGATCAAAACCAGCAGGTGGTTCGATGGAGATGAATCGAGGATGGATGGTTCAATGTGGTGATGATGCGATGATGGTGATGGTAAGATGGTGGTGACGATGCTATGATGATGATGATGGTGAGATGGTGGTGATGACTATGAAGATGTGTCGATGGTGTTGTTGTTGTTTCATTAACGACCAGAAGACGATGGTGGTGGTGAAGACAATGTGACAGTGTGGTGGCCGGGGTGGTGGCGGCGGCGGTGGCCGGAATTATTCTGAAAATAAAGGGTAGCTCAATATATACATACATACACACACATATATACATATATATGTGTGTATGTATTTAATTACCCAAACAATCATTTTTTATATTAAATGACACAAACAGTCCCTTTAAATTACATTTTTGGTCTTTGTAAAGTGAAAAGACAAAAATACCCGTTAGATTTAACATAAAAACTAACGTCTGTTAGTCTTAATACATTAACTTGTTACAAAATTAAAAACACAATATCCTAACCTGTTATAAAAAACCCTTAATACCTAAACATGTTATTTTGAATAAACCACAGGGACCATTTATGTAATTAACTCAAAATATTGTTTTCATGGCATAACTAAAGGCAAGTAGAAAGAAATGTCCTTCCAGTTTCAATTTAAAGAAATGCTCCTAGCAATGTGTAGTTATCAAGGTATCAATTGTAACATTTAACGACATGTAGCGATCAATGTTGTTGGTGTAGAACAACTACTTTTTCATTGAGATCAGAGGTAGAACGTTGGGTGTTGTACATCAGCCTTTCAAGTCGTTGATTATGAAGGGAAACATAGATTGCATTGCATTCTTTCATACCCTATGAAGATTGCTACATTGAAGTCACATGTAAAATACCAAGGAGATTTTAATGGTTTAATGTTTGTCATATGAAAGAAGTGTTTCTTATTTGCCATCTTGTCATATATAAGAAAAATGAAATGTTGACAGTTTACACGTTCCGACATGTTACTCAACCTAGAGGTGCACAAATAGACCAGGTTTCTCCAAACCCAGTTTTCTTAGTTTGGTTTTTGAACTTGAACCAAATCGTAGGGTTGAAATCGGTTTGTAATTTGTAACCCTATCCTTTGAAAACCGTTCGAAACCGACTGACCTTAGACCAAACCAGTTAAAACTAGATCTCAAACCAGTCAAACCTGTTCTTTTGTCCTCAAAAACCAATTACAACCAAGCCAGTTTGAACAAAAGCTGATTTGACCATCTCTAACTTAACTTGAACTGGTTCAAGCACAAAACCCAATTTGTACACCTACAACTTAACTTACATCCTACCCTCCTCATACCCATTACTGCTAACTTTGTCAAGGGTGTGATTTACTAGGTACGGTTTCTCATTAACTTAACGACTTAACCTATATGACCCAACATGACCCGTTTATTATAATTACTTCTAAATTAATAAGCTTTCAAATAAATACATAAAACTATATTGATTTACATCAACTATTAATAATACTACCACAATAACTTGCAGCCCTTGAAATGGCAATTAAAACTAAATTACAATGTCATTTTTGCAACAATGAGAATGAGTTGCAATCATTTTCACTTGGTATTTTCCAAGTGTGTAGCTAAATTGTCTCTCATCTTTCTCCCCAGAGGATCAACCTGCTTACACCATTGATCAACATACCCTAAATCATGATGGCATGACAAAGAAACATCTGGCTTTATATAATCACCACAATCTATGATGATATTATGAAGCAAACAACATACCACAATGATGCTTGGAAGCTTCTTCTTATCGGGTCGCCACATAACCTTGTTAAGAATCCTCCAACTGCCTTTTAGTTGTGAAAAAGCCCTTACAGCAAGCGATCTTGCAGCCTCGTGAACTGTATTGAAACCCGACATCTCATCACTTTCATTGTAAGGTGTTATTAGCCATGGAAGAAGTGGATAATTAGCCCCGCCTACTATGAACTCTCTAATCTCTAATTGATTAGATAAGAATCTTGGGTTTCCATCTAAACGCTCACTCGATTCACAGAGTTTATAAAAGCCCGAAAATTTTAGGAGTTTTGGGATGGTCATACCACCCGGCCAACCTGTTACAACATCAAGAAATCTTGATTTGTCATCAACGATACCTTGTACCAACATACTGTAATTCTTAACTTGATCACACCAATCGTCTGATGTTTGAACTGCAGGTAGTGTCATAACTATGTGAGTTGCATCAATTGCGCCACAACAATTGGGTAGACCAAAAGACTTTTCGAATTGTGATTTAATTTTTTTTAGTTTATCATGATCCGGCCATTGGAGATGGTGTCTGCCCCGTTCTTCCATGGCTTCTATGAACCGCCAAGTAACTTGTGAAACGGTTGATTGACCAACACCAAAAGATGCACCTACTGAAACTTGTGATTCACCAGATGCTAATCTTCTTAAAGCAATTGCAACTTGTTTTTCAACACTAAGAAGTCTTCCTTCAATGTTGATGAGACCTGAAGGTGGGCGGGAAATTAGGTCTTCTCTTACTAGAGAACATATGTACTCGAATGTTTTCTTTGATACCCGGAAAAAGTACTTGAATCCTTCTTCTTCATCTTGAGGCACCATTGAACCTGCAAAAGTTTGATTATAATTTTCTAAAATGATTTCAAACAAACACTAATTTCGTCCTTGGTTTTAAAAAGCACGTTTGAGGCGCACAAAGCAAGAACCTTACTAGTTGCTCCAAGGTCCACCCTCGTTTATGTGATTAAGAAGGCTGATATGTATAAAATATTAAAAGATTACAGAGATGTAGTGATGTAGCTTTTGGTTGCCATAAAGTCTTGAGTATGTGAAGCTCTCGCCTTGGCGTTCTTTCAGGACCTAAACGTGACAGTGCGACTCAAACCAAGATTTCATCTAGGTATACTTGACTAAGCTGTATGAAACTAGGTATTTGATGTGAATGTGAATGTTTGAGTAAACTGATTACGATCCAAATTACTTAGGGTTAGGAGCATCTGGTTATCTAATTCTTCGAGTTGCAATGGGTTACTTTGAAAATGAACATCCAAACACCTCCTAAATCAGTAACCACAAATAGCAATCTCAAGCAAGACTATCAGAACTATGGAATAAACCCTAGCAGATTGTTAATAGACATGAAATTGTACAGAATCAACACATTTGACTTCTATCATAAGCTCCAATTACAGAAATCAGGAAACATAAACCTAAATCTGAAAAGATAAACTAATGTTACAATTTTGAACTTTTAATCTCGATGAAAAATTTCTTCTTCTTTTTCTTCAGTTTCATCTTGGAATCCTTCTTCATTTTGATCCTTTTAGGTGTAAATTCATTGTTTGATTTCTTCGGAGCCATCTAGGGTTCGAATTCTTGTTACAGTAATCGACGTTTCTTCAAATTGTAAATTCAGATTGGGGGAAGTTCTAAGAAACACCGCATTTCTGAAAGTTAGGGCTATAAACGAACCGAACGTTAAGCGAATAACCGATCGTTTACATTCATTCATTCATTTGTGTTTGTGAGCGTGTTCGTGAGCGTTTGGTAAGTATTGGACTTTAAATATTCGGTCCATACCTACTCCTTATTTACATCCTGACTTATCTTCTTTACTATTGGTTTTTCCTCTTTTATGTTCTTTCTTGTTCTGTATATTTGGATAGTCATTTTTTTCCCTGTATCGAAAATATATGATCAATAAAACAACTGATACCTTGAAGTTATAATGGTATTAGAGCAGTGATCCTACTGCTCCGACGAAACACATGGCCGGCGATACAGAGACATCGGCTAAAGATAGCGGCGGCAACGACGTTGATTACAACTCCCCATATTACCTTCACCCTTTCGATTACCCTAGACAAATGCAAGTCAACGATGCATTGTCAGACAAGAATTATGCGGATTGGGTGCAGGAGATGGAGAACTTCTTGTTCGCAAAGAATAAGATTGGTTTCGTAAACGGGTCAATCAAAAAGCCAGAAGAGACATCCAAGGACTACATGCCACTGATCAAGGGGTGGCTTACCACCGCCATGGAAAAGGAAATAAGGGGTAGTGTCAAATACGCCAACACCGCTGCAGAGATGTGGGTCGATCTTCGCGAAAGATTTGGAAAAGAGAGCGCACCGAGGGCGTACGAACCGAAAAACAAAATCGCTGCCACACACCAAGACAACGCCACTGTTTTGGCTTACTACACAAAGCTCCAATCATTATGGGATGAAATCCAATTGGTGTTTCCTATCCCGCGGTGCACGTGTAATGGCTGTACGTGTGACGTCGGCAAACGGCTGGTTGCACATCAAGAAAAAAAGAGGTTGTACGAGTTCCTTATGGGTCTCGATAATGAGTTCGGAGTTATCGAAACCCAAATCCTTGCAACCAAGCCAACTCCGGGTCTCGGGACAGCCTACCATCTTGTTGAAGAAGACGAACGACAAAAGTTGATAACCGAGGACAAGAAGCTTGCTGTGAAAGCGGCCGCCTTTAAGGCTTTTGTTCCTCAAAAACGTGACAACTCCTTTTCCTCACAACAGAAGACGAAGAACTATTTGAAATCGAAAACGGCAAAATAGGAAGAAGAGGTGCAACACTGCACCCACTATGATCGGGATGGACATAATCGAGAGGGTTGCTTCAAACTGATTGGTTACTCTAAGTGGTGGCCAGGGAAAGCGAAGGGAGACAAGACAAAGCCGAGGGCCTCCTGTGTTGAAGGTGGTTCAAGTCCCATACCTGGTCTCACCGTTGAGCAATACAATGCCTTCTTGAAACACTTTGAATGTGGAACCAACACAGGTGACGAAGGAAACAAACGGGTAGCCAACATGACACGTAGATTTGATAATAAGATGATTGGATTATTGATTCGGGCGTTACCGATCACACAACCTATCTAAGAACATCCTTGTAAACAAAAGCAAAAGAAAAGCCCTCATGAAATGCCTGTGTGGTTTTCCAATGGTGATACCATCCCGGTTGAGGGTAAGGGTGATTATACTCTACGGGAGGCACCAAGATCGAGGTAATATTGCATGTACCGAAGTTTACTTGCAAAATTTTATCCGTTAGCGATTAACCAAAAACCTTCAATGTTGTGTAACTTTTTTTCCTGAATTTTTGTGTAATGCAGAGTCTCCGTTCGAGGACTTGATTAGTGCGGGTAAGTGCCAAGGAGGTTTACCGAATGGGGATGTTTAAAGAAGAAGGAAAGCTATGGCAGTCACTATTGAAAGATGGCATAAGAGGTTGGCCACACATCTCAAGAAAAACTAGCTAAGGTCGATTTTCTCAAGGATGTTTCCTTTAATCTTAGAAATAGTGTCTCTGATTCCTGTTCTAAGGATAAACATACGTGATCTCCTCTTCCGTTAAGTGAAATTAAAACCAAAGAATGTTTTGAGTTATTACATTGTGACATATGGGGCAAATATCGTATTCCTTCATTTTTGGGAGCAAATTATTTCTTGACCATTGTGGATGATTTTAGTAGAAATGTTTGGATCTTTCTTATTAAATATAAAAGTGACGCTAGTACTTGCTTGGTAAATTTTTGCAAAATGATTGAAATCCAGTTTAGTAAAACCATCAAAAGAATAAGGTGTGACAATGGTGGGGAATTCACGTCAAATCTCATGTTAAACTTTTACACCAAGCAAGGCATCTTGTTGGAAACCACATGTCCTCATACACCTCAACAAAATGGGGTTGTTGAGCGCAAGCATCGGCATTTACTTGACACAGCTCGAGCCTTACGTTTCGAAGCCAATTTGCCAAAAAGGTTTTGGGGGGAATGTGTTTTAACGTCCACGTACATTATCAACTGACTGTCCTCTAAAACTCTTGGTGACAAAACTCCGTATGAATTATTATACAATCAAAAACCCGAATATGACCATATGAGGGTCTTTGGTTATCTAACTTATTTTTAGAGTATCGAAACAAAGGGTGACAAGTTCGAAGTGAGGGGGATACCCAGAATTTTTCTAGGATATCCTCAAGGGATAAAAGGGTACAAAATATTTGATATTGAAAGTAAAAGAATGGTGGTGTCACGAGACATCAAGTTCCATGAAAGCACCTTTACCTTTCCTGTTCAAATCCAAGCTTCCAATGATTATGATGTATTTGTCCCTGTTCATGAGCAAACTACCATTTCTAATGAGGTGGAAGATAATGGGCCTAACTCTAGCCCACAAAACTTGGATGGGAACATGATGGAAAACGATGGGAATGAACTAGATCCTATTCATGAAGACATGCCTCCTCAACATATTGAAACACAAACTAACCTGGGAAACTCTCGACCAAAGCGAGATCGGACACAACCTAAACGCTTGGATGATTTCATCGTTGATCTTCCCCCTTCGGTTGACCACGCACATACCGCATCAGCTCAAGCCTCCTCAACGGTACATCCCATTACCAATTATCTTTCTTATAATAATTTTTCTAATGCTCACAAATCCTTTCACTGATGAGCCAAAGACCTTTAAGCAAGCCATGCAAGACCCAAAATGGATTGACGCCATGAAGAAGGAGATTCAAGCTCTTGAACAAAACAACACATGGACCATCGAATCCTTGCCAGAGGGAAAGCGAGCCATTGACTCTAAATGGGTCTACAAGATTAAATACAAGCCAAATGGAGATGTCGAAAGATATAAGGCGAGACTTTTCGCAAAGGGGTTTACTCAAATCGAAGGAGAATACTTTCATGATACATTTGCTCCGGTAGCCAAACTAGTAACTGTTCGAACGTTACTATCCGTGGCTACTAAAAACAATTGGTTCATTCATCAGCTAGACGTCAACAACGCGTTCCTTCATGGTGATCTTGATGAAGAAGTGTATATGAAGATGCCGCAAGGTTTTTCCACCGAAAAGGAAAATAGAGTTTGCCGTTTGCGAAAATCTCTTTATGGTCTCAAACAGGCCTCTCGTAACTGGTATAAAAAATTCACCACTGCCCTCCTCGGTCTCGATTTCTTTTCATCCAAGGCTAATCATTCCCTATTTCTTTACAAAAATGATGACACTTTTATTTTAATTCTCATCTATGTCGATGATGTCATCATCGTTGGAAACGATTCTAAGAAGATACAAGAAATCAAAAAATGTTTGCACGACAAGTTCAGCATCAAGGATCTTGGGGAACTGAAATATTTTCTTAGGATAGAGGTGGCTCAGACTTCTCGTGGTCTTGTTTTGAGTCAACGAAAATATACTCTTGATATCTTAGAAGACAATAGGATGGAAGGATGTCTCCCGAGTTCATTCCCCATTGAACAAAACCTAAAGCTTGTTATAGATGATAAAGAATCCAAGGTTGATGCTAGTAACTATTGACGTCTTATTGGGCGACTTCTTTACCTCCAGGCCACTCGCCCGGACATAGCCTATGCGGTTAACACCCTCAGTCAGCTTGTCTCTGACCCTCGTCAGAGTCATATGAATGCCGTATCTAGACTCCTTCGATATCTCAAGGCAACTCCAGGTCAAGGCATACTTTTACCAAAAGAAGGTGGTACGAATTTGGTTGCATACACCGACTCAGATTGACTTGGTTGCCCTCTCACTCGACGTTCTCGGACTGGTTACCTTGTTCTTCTCGATGGTGCTCCCGTTTCATGGAAAACAAAAAAACAGTCGGTCGTTTCCCGCTCATCCGCTGAAACTGAATATTGTGCCATGGCTACAACTGTTAGTGAAATTATTTGGTTGCGATGGCTTTTACAGGAGTTGGGTCTTCAACAACTTGGCTCTACCACACTTTTTTGTTACAACCAAGCAGCTCGGCATATTGCCAACAATCCAGTTTTTCACGAACGCACCAAACATGTCTAAATGGACTGTTACTTTGTTCGTTAACGTGTTGAATCCAAGGAGATTTGTCCTATGCCAATCGACTCAAAACTTCAACTTGTTGATCTTCTCACAAAAGGGCTTGGAGCTTCGCAACTTCGTTTCTTACTTGACAAGCTAGGCGTTGTTAATTTACATGCTTCAGTTTGAGAGGGAGTATTGGACTTCAAATATTCGGTCCATATCCTCTCCTTATTTACCTCTTGACTTATCTCCTTGACTATTAGTTTTTCCTCTTTTATGTTCTTTCTTGTTCTATATATTCGGATAGCCATTCTTTTCCCTGTATCGAAAATATATGATCAATAAAACAATTGATACCTTGAAGTTATAAGTAAGAGTAAGGTGTTCGTTTACCTTTGTTCATGTTCGTTTGTTTGTATTTATTCGTGTTCATTCATTAAATATTAATTCATATATATTTTATAACTTTTATTTTAGTTAATCAACCTAACTTTTATACTTTATAATTGTTTATGTTTGTGAGCATTCAGTAATATGTTTGTTTATAATCATGTATATGATCATTGTGTCAAGCATTTAACTTCATGTATATTTAGCTTTGTAAGCTTTCGTGAACACTGTGATATCCGGTAATTTTCCGTTACCAAACTCCGTTAGTTCCGTTAAGTCTTGCATACACGTGTCGTGCGCACACACTCGTTGACGTTGAACGTTGGTGACTTAATAACGATCAGTAATGATAAATTTATGATAACTAAGTTAATAATGTGATTTTTAAGTTATGCTTATGTGATTTAAATGTTAACTGTAATTTTATCGCGTAACGTAACAACGTGTTATATTTGTTTCATGCGTTGTGTGTAAAATGAAAATTCTACCTAATTATTATTTGTGGCTAATAATAATAATGTTTAGTAGTTAAAAACCTTTTAAAAACTAATTAAAAGCCTAGTTTTTATAAAATACAAGTTACAAGGGCTTAAAGGGTAATTAGCACTAATTAATTTAATTAAAAAAAAATCAAAAGAAAACCCTAATACCCCATTCACGGCCGCGACACCTTCTTCACACACACACAATTCGAATTCGGTCAAGAACACCCACAAAGCTACGGATTTGATCGAGTTCCAAGCAATTCAACAAGTTAACAACATCAAATCTTGTTCCTTTTGCGATTTAAAGGTTAGAATTCGAGTTCTTTGATGGGTTTGGTGTATAGCCGAAAGTTTTAGTCAATTTTGATGATTTGGTGGCCGATTGATGCTTGTTTGTTGTTGTTAATGTGTTTGTTAGGTAGATTACATGTTAATTAACGTCAAGTATGCAATAAAGGTTGGATTTTTACAAGTTCTTATGGGATCTATGTTAGGGCCGAAACCCTAATTCGAAAATCTGAAATTGGATGTTGATTGTTGGTTGTTTGTGGATATTACTGTGTTAGTTAGATTGTATACATGTTAGTTAACGTTGATTGTGCAAGAAAGTTAGGATTTTGATGTGTTGTTCATAGGTTACTAAGAATAGTAACTTTATTTTGCATGAAATGTTGAATTGATGATGAATTGGTGTTATGGATATGCTTATGATGATGGTTAGATGCTAGATTGTTGATATGAACGTTAGGAAATCAAGAAGATGCGTGGTAGTTCATACATTGCTTAAAATAGTAACTTTTTGATGTTGAATGTGATGAATCATGATGATTTGGTGTTTTGATCATGTTAGATGTTGTTATGAACTTGAATTGGTATGCAAATGGTAAATTCATGAATGTAATGTGAGTTTGATGAATTTGGGATGTACTTTCCCAAAAGGGAAACTTTAATTGTGAAATCTCTTAAATATGATGATTTGGGTATGTTAGGAGCATTTGGATCATGCTAGTAAGTTCATAGATGAGTTCTAAGGTGATAGAATGTATTGGGTGGATTCAAGGGATGTTGGTTTGGGTAATTATCTGTTGGCCTGTTTGTGGAAGTTCATGCTTATAAATCATAGGAGCATGTTAGGATTTTGATTGATTGATGGTTAATCATGAATGAATGTTTTGGGAATGATTTGGATTGTGGTAATTGATGTGTGATGGTCATCATACACGCGTGCGAATCTGAGGCCCCTACTTAGTAGGATTGGCAGGGTTTAGGGTGTGAAGTCGTGAGTGGCTTCACATGGCACGTGGTGCGTGATTTGATCCTTGTATGGTGTATTATTTGTGTTATAGATGTTATGAGCATGATAATAGTTTGAGATTCGCATGACTTGTATGATGCTTGATGATATGATGATCTAGGTAGTACTTATGGGTAATGAATTTCCATGTGTGATTAGTTTGGATGTAAATCATGTATGATATGCTGTTGTGTTGGTATTAGTGAATTATCACCTATAATGTCACCAACGGGTCAAACGAGTCAACCGGGTCAAACATGTTATGCTTTCTGAAAACCATGAGTCCTTTGATTTGTAGAGCACTTAGGGTTTCTTCGGGATTTCTGTGTACACGTACTTATGTACTCATGTGTTCTAGGTGACCTTTGAAGGTTGTCTTTCCACTCTTTCTTTCAAGTTAAGCTCTAAGTTAATTCTTGCGTGCATCAGGTGAGTTCTTGCCCCACTCTTTTTACATAATCTCTTTTGGAGGAGATAACATACTGTTGATCACAAACGCTTTTAAATATGAGTGTGTATAATATTAATATAGTGTTGTTTACCATGAAAAGTCCTCACACTTTCGGATTGTTAATATTGACTAGCGGGAAATTTTGGGATTATCTTTACATTAAACAATTGTGTTTGGGCGCGTATGTCTTGCGCATTCTCTTTACATACTACTTGTTTTGGGTTTTCTGATTTTAAAAACGCTTCCGCAGTATTTTCAACTTTAACTCTGGTTTTGGTTGTTGATCATATAGAGTCGCTTTTGGTAACTAATAACTGAGATCCTGGTATGTCACGCGCCTCGCGGTAAAACCCCGCACACGGATTTTGAGGGTGTGACAAACACTTTCAATTCTTAATGAATGAATACGAACAAGACTCCGTTCGATTCAATTTGATTCGTTTACAACCTTTTGAATTTGTTTGAGCCTTTTATTATGCAACGAGTGGAATTTTCTTACGTTTTACGACGGAAATTAAATACTTCAATAAAAGGGTAATTAAGGGGACACGTGCCACCATCATATTCTTTCTCAATAAATTTTTTTTGTTTCTTTCTTTTATTAAATAATCACATTAAATACTATAATATTATTTAGTTTCTTTTTTAGATTTAAATATTTTTTAATAAATTAAGAAAAAAATATTTTTATTAATATTATTTATAAGGAAACAACAATTTTATAAAATAAGATATTTTTATAAAACATCAAACTTTTTTTAAAATACGAATATTTTAAAATTGGTTTTTTAAGAAAGTAAATTTCTTATAAATAAAAATACTTAAAATTGTGAGCTACAATAAGAAAGTTTTTAAAAATTATATTATTTTTATTATTTATACTTTTTACTTATACGTAATTTCAATCATATAATTTCTTAAAATATCGTTATATAATTAATAAACTTTTATTCTATTTAATATTTATATATTCAAACCGTGTAATACACGGGTTTACAAAAAATAGTTTAAAAATAAATAAAGTAAGCAGATCCTTAAAAAATTTGAATACATTCGCATGAACTTTCTATGGGGTGGGATTGAGCTTAATTTGGCATCGATGGTATTCGTATATCAAATATTGACATTGCCATGTTAGGGAAATGGTATTGGAGATTTAAGACTGAATGCAAGATTATCAAGGCCATTCATGTAACAAAACCAAGAAGTGATGCTATTATCGGAAAAAATCGATTGTGGGGATTTGGGAGAATATCATGAAAACTATAAGGGATCTAGACGTTGATCTGCGCAATTTAATCAAATGTAAAATAAAAAATGGTCTCTTCTCACTTCTAGCCGGATAATTAGTGCGAAATGGGAGCTCTCAAAGAGGATTTTATAAAGTTGTTAGATTTAGAAAAAGACAAAGAAGTGAAAGTGGCTGCAATTTCCTTCAAAGTTGAACAAGAATATATATGCTAATGAAAAATATTATTCTCACTATCCAACATGCTTTTTATGACACATTTAGAAATGAAGGAATGAGAGGATCTTTAGAGATGAAAATCGTGATTTGGAGTCTATCTTTGAAGATATTTTGATGTTATCTTTTAATTGGGTCAAACATAGGGGAAACGTTCGTAATTTAGTTTGGGATCTTGGTGTGATTTTAGTGTTTTCTCTTTTCTCATGAAACGTTTTCTGCTAGCTTCCCGTCAGTTTTAATGAAGTTTCTTTGCCGTTCAAAAAAATAAAAATAAAATCTACACAAACATCAATATAAATTAAATACAAAGTTGTGAATTACAAAATTGCATTATTATGAAGATAGAGGTTAAGAAACACTGATTTGATTTTAAAATTCTGCAAGATACAAATTGTACAATAAGTACGTCACGATATTATATCTATAATTAAGAAAAATTGATATTTCCAAATTTATAAAAGAAAAAACAAAATATGTTACATGAAGTTAAAAAAAAAAGTTAAAATGAAAAAAAAGAACTAAATCTTATGGTTGGGGGCAGAGAAACTGTTTTTGTTTATTTGTATTTTTTGTAAAACACTATTGATCTCTATTAAAAATTTTTGAAAGTGATTGTGAATGAATGATGAAAGATGTAATGATAAGTGTATAAAAACTATTATTTAATTGAAAAGTAGAAAAAAAAAATAATGATTTTTATTATGTTTGAGAGACTAACCATTGGGCTTTATTACGTGACTTAAAAAATGAGTTGCATTGATACTCTTGATCTTTTGTTTTTTATAATGTACATAATGTTCAACAGTGGCGGAGCTTGAACTACGGTTTAGCGGAGATAAGAATTAATAAAACAAAAATATAAATGTGTATAAGATTTAGCTATTGTTGTAACACGAATTTAAATATTAATAATATTACAATAACAATCAATTTATAAAGTTGTTATTAATCAAATAAGTATTTTAATTGGTTGTTAAACATTATAAAAATACTAATATAGGGTTTTATTCTAATATTTAAACACTTAAATTTGAATTTCAAAATATCTTTAAATAAATGTTAATGATTTTATATTTTATATTCTACTAAATTTTAAAAAATAAAATTAGAATAATTTACTTAGTTACTTTTACGTTTGAAAAAAAAGATGGCAAATATGCTCCTTGAAACTCCCCCCACCAACGTTTCTTTTGTTTTTATCAATTTTTTTTCATCATTTCAGCTTTATCTCTCTCGTAATACTCAAACACCATTCATTCATTTTAAAACAACTACACTCACTCATATCTTTCTCTTCCGGCTTATAGTAACCATTATTTTTTTTAATTGTTTACAAATATTGTTGTTATGTAGTTTTATGTATTGAAAAATCTATCTATACTAATAAAAAAAATTTTTGTAAGACACTTGTCACAATTCTAGAGTCCCTAGATTTTATTTTTCCGCTTCTTTCTCCTAATAAATATCACATTAGCTACAAATGATTTTATTTAATACTTTTCATATTAAAAATATTTTTTTATTAAATTAAAGTAAACTATTTTAAGGGGGACGAACACTATATTTATTAAAAAATTTCCACCACCGGACCGAAAATTTACACTGCCGAACCAAAAATTAACACTACTGACAGAAAAAAGAGGGGAGGCGGGCGCCCCCCGGCCCCTATGAAGCTTCGCCAGTGATGTTCAAGTTTTATAAATTACACGTCCTTATATGGGGTTTTGAACTTTTACATGCTCGTATAAGAAATTGCATACGTGTGTGTATAAAGAGTTTGCATACATTGGCATATGAATCTTTATACGTTTGTATAAATGGGGTGCATCGAGTCAAAACATATGTGGGGAGATGGTACGTATAGAACAACCCTTTTAATAAATACAATGACTTATCTAATGAGCTTTTATACACATGAGGATGATAATAGATCGGGTATAAGACGAGTTGTAATAATCTGAGTCTTATATCTTAATAAACTAGATCGTGACAAACCCGAGAATGCAACATTTAATCCTGTCTTTGTTTAAGAGAGCATAAATACACGTGGTTTTCTAATACGATCAGTTTGAAAATCTGTAAAATCCAAAGAAAACCAAACTTAGATTTTTTTTCAATATGTTTTCAATAATCTCAAACATGTTACACCCTACATCCTCACTTGAAATGATCGAGATACACCCCTACACATAAACAATCGTCTTTACTATAGACATCCAGAAAAAGTAGCGAAATCGAAGGAGGATGCTAGGAGTTTGAAACGACACTATCATTGAATCTTCATTGGTTAAAATAAAATGTTTTACATAATGAAGAAGTCGACAAAACAAACAATACACTAATTTTGAGTACACCCTTGACGGAAAATATATTGTCAACTGATTATTCAACAACATTCGATTAGACATTGTTATCATTCTCAGTCTCCTTTAGATTCGGCTTCTTGACATTCTTGTAGGTATGAAGCATGAAGTTGCACGCTCCAACGGCTTCTCCCACCGTTAGATATATCCATTCTTGCCCGATCACATCTATTAACTTCCCTTTGTTCATCTTCTTTATCACCTCTCCTCCTGGATTTGCCAAAACCAACTGCATATAAAGAACATACTCGAATTCAGTCATGTGTCGCTTAGATTTCAGCAGTAAAAAGTAAAAATGTAATGAATACCTTTAGCCCTCTTCTTTCCATAACCTTTTTAACCTCCCCAAGCATTGTGATCCCGCTTGTATCGATGTTTCCAACCGCTAAAACCACCATAATCGTTATGTTTCAACCTTTTATGTTAAAAGTTTATACACAATTTGTAATCCAAGAGTTGATTACTTACCACTCAAGGCAAGAATGACATATTGCAAGCTATCTTCCCCTGAAGACTTCAACCTATCTTCTTCTTCATCAACCCATCTCGAAATCCTAATGAGCAATGAAAATTTAAATATAAAAAGTCGTATATTAAGATGTAATTTTGTGATTACAAATCGAAGCATCGTATAAATATACCTTTCCCTCAGGTAACTCGAGTTAGCGAAGTAGATAGGTGCATCAATTTGAAGTATCAAGATTCCTGGGACAGTTTTCACGTTTTGGTATTGATCCATGCTTCTATAAATCGAGGAATCGGGTATGTGACCTAATGCAGATGTTTTTGGCCTTGCGACAAATAGGAGAACCCTTAGTAACGACAATGCGACCTACATTTGTCCGGTATAAATTATATTAGGCAAAAATAAAGAAAAAAAATATTAGAATGGTATAATAAAATACTATACCGCGAGGACTAATCCAATCTCGACACTCCCAAAGACAACACCAAAGTATGCACTCATACATACGACGAAGTCGAATTTGTCTAGACTCCATAGGTGGATCGCTTCTTCATAGTTGATAAGGCCTAGCATAGCCGAGATGATGATAGAAGCCAATACAACAAGGGGCGTGTAATAAAACAATGGCGTTAGGAATAGCAACGTGATCATGACTGCAACCGCCATCACAATGTTTGACACGGCGGTTTTACAACCCGCATTAAAGTTCACAGCCGAACGCGAAAATGGCCCTAAAAAAATTAAATGGTGAAAATGCGTATTAGAAGCTAATACGGAGTAATTGTTGAAAAGGGTAAAATGGTAATTTTGCACACCGGTGGTGAGGTAGCAAGAGGTGCATGCACCAGCAATGTTCATCATGCCAAAGGCAATCATCTCTTTGTTACCATCAATATTGTAGTTCTTGAACATGGCAAAACTTCTTCCAACAGCAATTCCTTCCTGTTCAAATTACATTATTACCCTTGTTATAAACATGTTTTTATAACTTGTACCTTTGAATTAAAGTATGTAATATGTACAAAACTTTTGTCATCCGGATTTTGATCAAGTAGTACTCTCATGAACTTTATTCTCTTTGGAATTTTGTGAGATTTGGATATATGTGCAAATGGAAAGAAACAATGTTATAAACATGTTTTTATAACTTGTACCTTTTGAATTAAAGTATGTAATATGTACAAAACTTTTGTCATCCGGATTTTGATCAAGTAGTACTCTCATGAACTTTATTCTCTTTGGAATTTTGTGAAGATTTGGATATATGTGCAAATGGAAAGAAACAAACTGAAGGTACAAGTGATAAAGTAGAAAGTACAAGTACTTACAGCAAGGGCAATAATACCCGTGACGATTCCAGTTTTGATTGCCGAAGATAGGTATGTTGATCCAAAATACAAGTCCGTTATTGTAATCGGATTTAACCCTTTCGTTAATTCCCCAATCTGTATTCCAATGAAAAAAAAATATATTATTATATTTATAAACCTAAGCAGTTTATATGTTGTCCTACTTTCTACGTGTCACTTTTACCGTTTTACGTCACCTGTATAATAAACTTGTACCGTATTTATAGTACTACATACTATATTATACAATATAAGTTTTTAGTATACATGAAATAAAGATGGGATATATAAGGTTGAATAAAGATCGGGCAACAATAACGACATGTATCGAACATGTTTTATGAAACTAACCACTTGGATGCCATGTTTTTCTGCATGAGTGAGATAAACAAGAACGCTTCCTAAAATCACTGATGTCAATGGAGCCATCGCAGATATCCAAAACAGCTTCGGTCGTTTTGTGCTCTGTTTCACATTAATTTTTGTATCAGTACCAATAACATAAAGGGTATCTTACAAAATTTTATCGAATCACACGGTTATTTTTTAATTACTTTTTAATAGAGAGTAAGAAGTCAAAAAAAAAAAACATAATAAAGCATACTTACAATATATTTAGCGACCTGGAGATAGAACAGGAAGCAAATACCCAAAACTGCACTCTCCCACCTCCACTGCAATATTATATTCAATTTGTTAAATTCAACATATGAACCAACCATATATACATTAAAATTCAATTACTTTTTTATTAAAACCCATACAAATAAACACTAGCAATGTACTATACAAACACTACTGACATGTTATACGAGCCATATGATCATGAAAAAAAAAAACTGAAATACATACAGGTCGTATAACGTGTTAGGATAGCGCATCATACTGGCCATAAGTTTTAACACGGGTCATATAATTTGATGTCATCAAATTATACTGGCTGTATGATCGATAAGGTATGCTAACACAAATTAAAGCGACTGGTATATATGACTATGGACAAAGTCATACGACATATATGACATTTTTGGCCTGGTCATACTACTCGTATATCAACATCACTGATGTATCTATAACAACCCCTAGCCTAGAAGGAATAAAAATAAACAAAATTATTTCAAGAACCTCGTGTGTTTGAGAGAAGACAGATCGCATAACGGATACAAGATCAGTGCCATGAGTGAAATGTTCAAGACCCAGTATTCCTTTCAGCTGCTGCAAGCAGACCACCGTCGCAGCGCCACCCATAAACCCTACTATTGTCGCATGTGACAAGAAATCAACGATAAACCCGAGCCTGCATTGATCAAAATATCACAAATTGACCTTAGATATGATGTCTTTTATGCTGAACTAAGGTTATTTACTTAATTTCAGTGGTTATAATGTGTTTAAGTTTGTGTAAAACTGAAAATTAACCTCAAGATTCCGAGGGAAGCTTGAAAAAACTCCGGCGAAGAAGGTGGCAGTGAAAGCTAACTGGAGATAACGTTGGGTTTTCTTTTGCGTTCACCACTGCCCCTAACATCGAACCTAGTAGCAGTGACGCCACCGCGACTGTACCCACGGCTAGATCTTTAGAACTTCCATCATGGCATACACCAATGGCGGAATGAAGCTCGAGTCTGCAAAATTTAAAAATAAAAAACATGAAAAAATAAGGATAATATGTGATAATAATAACATGTGATAAGACACTGCAAAACAAATAAGTATTGCTGACAAAAGTAATTCATATGTGGCAACTGATATGATAAAACACTGCTAAACAAATAAGTATCTTAAAAGAAGGAATTTGGTAAAAATGTAAAAAGAGAATTTTAGTTTTGGTGGGAATTTTTTACTAAGAAATACCCCTTTAATAACTTAAGGATGTGATTCCTAATAAGATTCTCAGTCATTTATATGCGTGTGGTCAATTTGTGACGGATTATAACTCATCGATTATCCGTCACAAATCATACCATCCACGCGCATATTTTTGATACTGTCACTAACAGATTTCCTTAGGTACAGCCTCTACCGACGGATTTCTTACAGATTGTACCGTTAGTGATACTCGTTCATTTTGTAATGAAAAATGTGTACAATTTGATTATTTGTTACGATGACAAAAGTGTAAAGAACTTACACAAGCCGAGAATCGGTGGGAGATTAGCTAGTTTCGCGTAGCTGATCCCTTGAGGAATCGCTAAACTCGCAATGGTGATACCCGCGATCACATCAGATTTAAAAAAACTTAAGTTATAACTCGACGCCCATTCGAAAATGGGGAAAACATACTGAACTCCAAGTACAAATTTACGCGCTGGTGGCTGGTTTTTAAACTGGCGGAGCGGGTCATCGGGGAACAACGTCTCTTTAACGGTGTTCTTCAATGACTTTATAAACGGTTGCGGTGGTGGGATGGCGACTTTGTGCGGTTGTTGGTTGAATTTGGATTTCGGGTACTCGTATTACGGTACCCATTTTTAGCACGGTGAAGTGCGGAATTTTTTCCGGTGGCCGGAGGCGGAGACGGTGGTGGAAGATGATCGGAGATGGTGGAGTTTGATGAGGAAGATGAAGATGGTGGTGGTTTATATATTGGTTTTTTGAGTGGGGGTGTGGGGCCAATGGTGTGATATTGCTATTGGGTTTGTGACACGTGGCAAATGTTAAATCGTTGACTGTAGTTAGGGATGATTTTGACTTTTAAGGTGGTAGTTACGCTAGAAATTGGTAATTAGTATCTTTTATGAGAGGGGATCTGTTGTTGGATATTTTCGTATCTTTTTGTTAGTTTCATTTGTGTTATAGAGTTTTATCAGTCAAACGATTCTATTTTTTTATTTAATTTTCAAATTGTTGTCACTCGATTTATTTATATTGTTTGTATTTTTGAGAGATCGTTTTTTCTCCTTTAAGTCTCTAATTCTTGCAATCCTCTGTTTGCTGGGCATTTCTGTAATCGAGAGTGGATGAATAAATGTTGGTGGTATTTATCGAGGGTTCTTCTAGCAAAAAAAAGAAGTGTAATTTTTTTTCTTTTTTTAAAGTTTGAACGTGCTATAATTTACACAAAATTTTAGATGATTAAACAATCCTTCTTTTACATACCATCACAATTACTAGATGTAGAAAGTGTACAAACAATAAAATGAGGAAATTATGTTAGAAGTGAAAATATTTTAACGTGCATATGATTGTTCTGCTTATTTTCCTTAAAATAAATAAAATGTTACAATAAATCAAAACACTAATAATTAGACCATAATGCAAGCGTGTCAAAACA
This sequence comes from Flaveria sonorensis, assembly GCA_025506505.1. Taxonomy (NCBI): domain Eukaryota; kingdom Viridiplantae; phylum Streptophyta; class Magnoliopsida; order Asterales; family Asteraceae; genus Flaveria; species Flaveria sonorensis. Next base: position 57,383,840 of record CM046436.1, on the reverse strand, counting down.
TTTGTCTACCACTTTACGATAATCTGTCAATTTTTCAAAAGAATTGACTGAAACGTGCTATAAATGTTAATTTAATACCATGTATTATTTAACAAAGTGGATTACTTACTTTATGAAACCAGAAGGAAGTATCTTTGTTCTTACTGATGACGTGATGAATTATGATTAGTTGGAAGTTGGATTTGGCAGGTAATAGAAGGCAAAAGCGGTTAAAGGATCCTAAAAGATTAGATCATGCCATAACTTTTTGAGTAAGTTATACTTTACTTAAATATGAAATTTTCATTTAATTTAATAAGTTAAATATAAGAGGTTCAAAAATGTTTAACATTTTCGGCGTAAATAAGCTGGAGCTTGTGTAAGCTACTAAGCTAGATCAATTTACACATGTTTAATTTATAAGAGTTTGAGTTTACGTTACTATACTAACAATTTGGTTATGGCAAACTTTTCATGATCATGTACAAGATGTAATATATGATTTCTAGTTATTTTGTTAGCATAACAATAGAGTCTTTAAAAATTATTTTCATCTTCTTAAGTTTAGGACATATACATTATCTTTTATACTTATTTGTTTGCTTTAAAAACAAACTTACATTTTTTTTTGTTTTCTATCTTTTCTTATATTACTATACTAACATTTGCATATTGCAATACGTGTAAGGCATGATTTTTAATTACTATTTTTTTATTAATAAAAAATAATGCCTCTGAAATGTTTCATTTCCGTTGCTCCTTATTGCAACCATGGGTCCGCGACAGTTTTTTTTTTTCTATAATAAAGTTTCGAATGTTATGAATGCATTCAGGTTTCTTTTTTCTTACCTTTAATGACCGGATTCACGATAACATTTTGACATCTTTTTCACGATTTACACACCTGTAATGCGGAGGTCATAATACTAGTTGTTGGCAAATTTAAAGCTAGATAAAACTCATTTATTATTTATTAAATATTTAATTATTTATTTTGTACATACATAACTATATAATAAATCTTTATATTTATTTTTATTCGTATAATAAGTTGTTATATCATATATTCATATACAATAATATTTATTATGTAATTATATAAATTAAAAAATATTTATATGATTACTTGGTTCATGAGACTAATTAAACTCAATGTGTAAAGTTTTGGCTTAAGCATGTTATTAAGGCCATCGGTCACGGCCTCACGCGTGAGCGTACTTTGCACCATGGCCATTCGTGAAACACCAAGCCTCATTGGCGTGAGAGCTTGGCATGAGGCCACTCACAATGGAAAGCAATTTTGATGGTTTTTGTAAATTTCATTTAACAGTTAATTCGGTTTTGTCTATTGTGTTTGATATATTTAAAAAAATAAATCTAAATACACAGCGTTAGCATTGTTTAACTTTTTTTTTTTTGAATATTTCCGCATAAGTTTCATTAAAAAGCAGTTGGTTTCAAAATAAAATACTTTTTTATTTCGAAAGCGGCTTTGATACCTACTTTTCTTGGTAACTTCGATAGAAACCATTCTTATTGCGGCTATTTTTAGAAAAGACTACAAGTACAAGAATCGCATATTCGTTTCTCAACCTTCATTTTTCACTTCCTAGCTTTTTTTATATATTTGAAACATGGCAAACCATGAGTCAACATTTTTGTAATTTCAAAGCGCCTTCGAAAGATGTAACAAAAAACGATATGCACGAAGGTGGAGCTTGTAAACCCGCCCAGTGGTTGAACCTGCAACCCTTCAAGGGATGATTTATTGGGTGATGATGACGATTTTGATTGAAACTTAGCTTTCACTAATGCCTTTAACCAAGTTGTGACGGAAGATGAGTATGTGCCAAAAGACGACCATCAGCCAAAAGAAGACCATCGGCCGAAAGAAAAGTACGTGCTGAATGATCCATGGGAAGATGAGAACGCGTCGGATAATTGTTTGTATTGACATAAACCAAATTAAGACAAGGACGATACAGATTCAAATTAGTCATATGATTCACTTTTTAATAATCTTTTTTAATTTTTTAGTTATTATTATGTTTTAAATTAGTTATTAATGAAAAATATTTATTAACTGTTTAAAAATATTAATATTATTCTTATTTAAGAAAAGAAAAAAAATAATGTGGGTCGAATGTGCAATATGAAAATCATTTTAAAGTAAAGTTGATGGAATTAGAAGAATATTGATATGGCTCTAAGGTGATAGTTGGTGCGATGTGAAATGTGAGAGTATGCCTTAAGGTTTAATTAAGTATAATGTTAGGCTCGAGTTTGTTTGTTTTTTTTTTCACACCGAACTCGATTCAAGTTTTTAAAAAATCATTTTCGAGTAGCTTACAATGGCTATGAAACGTTTTAAACATCTGATCAAAACTTCTTCTGCGTGTTGAAGTATTTTAGAATTTTAAATAGATATTTATATATATATATATATATATATATATATATATATATATATATATATATATATATATATATTATGATTTCAAGATTACGATTAACTTAATATATTAGAAAAGAGATAAAAAGAAGCTTAATACATCACATTCAATTTTGCATGACCCATTTTTCAAATACATTTCATGTAGTCTGATTTACTACAGAAAATAAAATGAAAATATATAAGTATGCTTTCTGTTAAAGTGAACATGATATGTATAAAATGAATAAATAATGGTATTGTTTGTGTCCATAAATTTTAACAAGCATTAATTTATTTAGATGAAAGAATTTTAATTAGTTTAACAAAATAACTTAAAATATTGTACGCATGTTAAAGGAAAAAGTTTACAAAGAAGGAATGTTTTTATAAAACTGAATACATTAATATATCAAGTTTTAATTACATCATATAAAATTACCTACAATCTGAATGTCTTTTCCCATGTATAGGTGAAGTGAGTTTTATCTGTTAAGTGACACATTATGCATATAAACTTTATCTAGTTTGTTAATTTGTGTGTGCGAGTCATATGTACTTGTTCACAACGTACATCCTTTCTTCAAATGTTATGGATTTCAATACATGTTCGCTACATAGACATATTGGCTAGCTACTTAACAAACACACAAGAAAAGTGACTTCTAACTCTTTATGTAGATGAGGTTTATAACACGAAGAGGGACACATTTGTATAAAGTTTTTGAAACGATATATTTATAAAACACGAGTCTATTTTAAGTGCTTTTCATGATTCGTATACCGTCATAGCAATATTTAGGGAATCCTTAGTAGAAAGACATGCAATTATGCCGACCATAAGAAGAAAAAGCCTTTGACCACCTCAACATTTTCCCCTTTTAGGTGCCTACAATGTTTAGATTTTTATGAACGCTAGATAAAATGAAATTCATTCTATATGTTATTCAAATTATAGATTTTTTTAATAATTATTTAAAATGTTACCATTATTTGAACTTAAACTAGGTTTTTTCATCGCGCTGGGCGGAGGGAGTCTGGTCATTTTTCCCGCATGTAACGTTGCATTACTTAAGTCGTTATCTAGCCGTCTTGTCGGAAAACATAAAAAACGTAAGTCTTATAGTGAAACTCTAAAGTAAAAAACTTAAGTGGTCAAACTCTAAAAGTAAGTGACGGGAGGCCAATTGTTTTTCTCACATGCAATGTCCATTATTGTGGTTGTCATCGTTTTGGCTTGTCAAAAGCTATAATAGTGAAGTTTGGTGGCAAAACTCTAAATAACTAAACTTTAGTGGTCAAAGTTGTAAAAATAATTATTCGCTATAATAGTTTGATGGCCGAACTATAAGACATATGATCCTAAACTTTAGTAGTAAAAGTATACAAAACAAACCGGTGGCAAAGTGTAAAATACTAAATCTAGCAGACAAACTCGGCGAAATAAAATACGATTATGAATAGTCTGGTGAACAAACTTTAATATCTAAAACTACGGTGGTCAAAGTAAAAAAACCTAAAGAATATTATTCTTCCTAGATGATCAACAATGATTACAACAATGATTGTTAAAGTTAGAAAGCCTTATGAAAATTATTAAAGATTAGAGATGTAAGTGATAGTATGTATTTAAATACAGGGATAACTTTATAAAATAGTAATCAAATTTTAAGATTGTTATAATCAGTTTACTCATTAATTTAATTGTTCCAATCAGGTCATTCATTAATTTTTTTGTTTCAATCAGATCACTTATAAATTTTTTTGATACCAATCAGGTCACTAAAATTTTAGAGGTCACTAAAATTTTAGAATTATTCTAATTAGATCACTTATAAATTGTAAAAATATTTTAAAAACAATTGAAATATATAAAATATTAACAATATTGATAAAGAATCGAATCATTTTAAAAAATTGCGAATTATTTAAAAATTTTAAAAAAATATGAGTGATCTAATTGGAACACTCCTAAAACTTTAGTGATATAATTAGAACAAATAAAAATATCTGTAACTAGATTGGCACAAATAAAAATATAATTGAATTAATTTAAACACTTTTTAGACTTATTTACTATTTTATAAAGTTTTTTCTAGAAAACTTTATATAATAGTAATATATAGATAATATTTTCCCTTTTTTTAGATAGAATCAACACCGTCTATTCCAATGAATATGTCACTGTGTAATAACAAAGTTTCTATAGTTTTTTACTAACGGCATTCAGAATTTTTTCTAACTACAAAGTTATTTAAGTTTTACAATTGTTTCATTGTTGAAATGCTTTTTCATAAATTTTAAATTCTTTTAAAAATTAAGCTTCCTAAAAGGAATTATGGAATAGATAGGAAACTTGGTTACTATTTAGTGGTTATAATCATGAACAAAGAAAAATTAATCAAATAATAATCAAGTTTTATAGTTGTTTTATTTACATCACTTAATTTTAAAGATTTCAACTATCATAAAAGAAATCACAACAATGAAACAATGATAACAATTGAGTGAATTTATAGTTACAAAATGTATTAGCTTGTAAAAAAAACAGGAATTAAAACTTATTTAGATTCAAATTAACCGTCGGGAAGAACAAGTAAATAATGACATGCACATCAATTAAATAAAAAGGAAAAAAAAAGTTAAATGTTGAGCACCACTATTAGTGGTTCATCGACCTCCAAGTTGTGCCACGTGGACGCCTAGAATTGGATATGATTTACTACATCTCAGGCTGGTCCAACCCATTAATCATGTATCATCTGCCCGTCACCATCGTTTATCAATAATATTCGTTTGTCCACTTCTATGATGATGTTAGCACATTATAAGGCTAAAGCATGTGTTTTAAAAACCGGACCACAACAACGTGCTAGACTTGAAAAACTTTGCAATTGTTAGTTTGGTTTGAAGTTAAGGACCAGACACAAATAAACCATCAAGTGTACGTTGAACGAACAAATCAATCAAATTACAGAAGCTAGTGAAAAACCGTTGATGCTTGCCTGCTTGGCTTCTCTTTTTGTCAACAGAGTAACTTAAAGACTGGATTGGTTGGTTGAACAGGTAAACCGTAATAGCTGTTACTTTTCAACTGCTACGTGGCTAATTATTTATGTTTTTAAAGTCTCTAGTTTTAACGTTGAGATAAAATTATATATAATTGGAATAAATGGTTAGCTTGGAATATGAGATGAGAAGAAATCAGAAATTTCTCCAGTATCATAGGAAGATATAAAACTAGTTATTCAATTAGATAAGTAATCAACATATTAAACAAACAAAACTCAATACTAAATTAACATGTGATGTGAATTAATAATCTAATTCTAAGACCATTTACTTCAAGGATTACATGTTAACAAACAATAAGAATCAAATATAAAAAAATTTAAAAGCTATGATGGAATTGTAATATAAATATATCACATAACCATGCATGTAATTTAACTATACATTTTATAATGCTAGAATAATAATCAAACCAACTTTACAGAATTATATATAAACATTTTATTCGTGGCGTTGATGGTAAAATCAAAAGGGGTGGTCATGATATTATTTTACAATAAACCCCTTGAAAAGTACTAACGTCGGGTTAATTATTATAACAAATTTCTTGTAATTTAGCTATCAAATGATTACCTAATCGTACTTAATATAAAGATTGGTCGGTAATTACACGTTGAACTGTCAATGGGACTGTTGCTTATATGTTGGCAAGTGATGTCGACTTATCACTCAAGTGGTTATCAAAATTGAATTCTTAAGATGTACATGAGAAAATGTTCATGATTAACATCTCATAACATAATTAAATAATAATTGTTTTCAATTTTGGATGGTTATCTATTTTGAAAAGACAGAACCTTTGACAAACGTTTTATGTTTTTTCCCTTTTAAATTAAAAAATGTAATAATGTTTACGCAGCTTTAACACTTGCACATTTCAATAATACCTATAATTTATATAATAGTGATTACTAATTTAATTGTGCATTATGATTTGTTTTTTATATTTTGTTGATAGTATCTTATTTTTTTATACTATATATATTTTTTACTTTTAGCCCTATAGTTTTCAACTTTTACATTTAACAATAACACAATTTTTCACTTTCAATTTTAGTCCCATTTAGTTTTATTATTTAATAATTTTTTCATTTTACGTTTTGGCCTAAATTCTTCGATTTAATATCCTGCAACATGCATATGTGGTTTAACAATTTTACATCTATTTTTTCTGTTTAACGGCCACGTTGTGTTTTACGTTCCGTTCTAATTTATACACATTAATACACCGTCATAGTTCAATATTTTTATATCTATTTTTCATTCTGTTTTATGCTGGTGTTGGTGATCGTTAGCAAGAGTGTGACATTGATACTATAACACAGTTTTACGTTTCCATCGTAACACGTGAGGCTTGATTACTACTTATACCAAATAGTCAAGGTCAGGTGAATATATGCTATACATGACTTGAAACATTTTAGCTGCAGAAAACGACAAAGTTTATATGATTAGTCTAAGTTATGATGTTATAAGCCGTAAGCATGATTGGCAAGATGATTAGCATTCATGCACGACCTCATTGTTTTGATAACAACTGATCATTATCGTAAGAAACACAATCTCACCAGTAAAGAGATACACACATGAAGACGTTTGTAAGGAGATGCACACATGAAAACCTAAAATCAGTTAGATAAGCAGTATGATCTCTATTCATAACATATTTTCTACCTAAAATATATAAAAAAATCCCACACAAGATTTCCAACTTTCTATTAGCGGTCGATTCTTACAACCACCATGAATTCATAGAAATGTATTAATTGCCCTTGCAGGTAATTATATGTGCAGGACTATTTAACCAATAAAAATGATCATCTTCAAAAATTTATATAAAAAAATTAAGAATAAAAATTTATATACATATTAAAATAGTTACTTGTGAACACTGCCTTTTGTTTTTAGTAAATTTGGATTTTAATAATATAAACTATTGACTATTAGTTAATATTAATTCAAACTAACGATTTGACCAATATTAATCTCAATTTTCAATTCGGTTACCAATAACAATATCATTCTAACTATTTTTTTAACTTCGTTTAGTTTTTAATGGCGTTGCATCGTGACGTGTCATGTGACATAACGTATTATATTTTCTCTAATAAAAAAAATATTTTGCCACATATCATTTTCTCACTCCCATTTTGACACGTGTTGCTATCTAAGTAAGTCAATCATTTAATGATAATATTAATATTAATTATATTATTTATATAGTTTCCACATTATAAAACTAATTTTTTGATAACATGTTTCTTTTTATTTATAAATAAAATTTTTTTAAAAACAAAGTCTTATGAAATTAAAAAAAATAACATTATTTAAAAATAATATTTTTAAAAAAATTATAGTGTTTAAAAAGCAAATTTTTAAAGCAAAAGTTTTTGTAAATACGAAAGTTTGAAAAAATATTGTTATTGTTTTATCTTATAAAATTATTTCAATAATTTCTATATATTAACTAGTAACTATTAATTTAATATTTTCATTCATCCCGTGTAATACACGAGTTTCTAAACTAGTAAATTAAAATAATAAAAATATAAATATTTTATTCAATTTTTGTGTTTCATTGTCTCCAACACTCAACCGGCGACAAAATGATTATGTTAAATAACTTCAAAAAAATATTTTTTTATAAAAAAAGAATTGAGTAATACATTTGTATTTTAATTGTAACTATGTTATAAGTTACATCACGAGTCACATCACGTGATACGTTATCAAAAACTAACGGAGTAAATAAACAATTAGACTGTGACTGTTATAAGTTACAAAATTAGAGGTTATGATTAATTCTAGTCAAAGTGTTAGTTGGAATAAATATTAAACAATAGTTAATAGTTTAGATTAATAAAATACAAATTTTCTTGTGTTTAAGACCTTTTCATCGTTAAGTTCCTAATAACAATTAAGCAAATATTAGCTTGTTTCAGTGGCTAAGACTCCCAAATTCAAGCAGGATATAGGGTAGCGGGATTTAAAAACACCCCATTCCATCCCTTCTCATCAAATTTTTTTCTTTCCTTTTTTGTATTTTTTGTTTTGGTTATGACTGATAGTTGATATATAGATGATGATACCAACTTGAATTTTGAGACTTAAATTCAAATTTATTACATTTTTTTTTCTTTCTAGCATGCATCTAGATCCAAATTGAATTATTACATTTAGTGTATAAAGTTATATATAGAAAATATTAGAAAACTAAAATTATGAGCTCTATGCGACACGTTTGTGAACTTCGTTACGCACATTGCAAGAGACATTAACGTTTTTAAGTTTATAAAATAAACGTATAAAGTTGTGGCGGCTTGGTTCTGTAGATCGGAACATAGATAGAAAACAATTATATAACAATATCGATATTTTTAGTCAGTATCGTTTTCATTCTTCATAGTATCAACACGTACCGGTCAATTAATATAACATACGACACCCAAAAGAAAATCATATATTGAATAAAGCTATGTTTTTAACAAAATTTAAACCAAGACATCAAGAAACAAAACTTTTCGAAGAAAAATCAAATTAATAAAAAAATTAACGGATTAAAAATGTATATCATAATGATACTTGAAGGTTTAAATAGGGAACTTTGTGTCGGTGGCAACAACCAACTTTGATAAATGTGTTGTAGTAAAAAATCACGTCTAATGAAATAAAAAGCACATCTACGTATAGTTTTCAATAAACATCATTAAATAACAAACTTTTAAAAATATTTCATTTCCAGTTAATTTATTTTAATATAACTTCACATATATACCTTTTTTCTCTTAGTTTTTAGAATAGTGTTTTGGATAATAATTAAAAGGTATTTGATCTAAGATGATTAAAAAGGATTTTAAGATTTACACATGTTCTTCTATTGCTTTTGAGAAGATGGTAGTTTAGTTATTATGTTTAATACGTTAGGTCATTATGTATAATACGTTAAGTTAATACATTAAATATCAGGTCATTGTGTCAACTATTTTTTGATCATTTGCTATATGTATTTATTATTTTGTTTTTACATCTTAGATTATTGTCTTACTTTTTGTCATTTTTTATATATTATATAATGTTTTCTAATTTTATCCTTTTATTTTATAATTAGAAGCTACACAATGATATTATTTTACTAATGTGCTTTTTAAAACTTATAGTGTTTAAAAAACAGTATGACAAGCTAGAAAAAATACAATGAGACATTTCATCATTGTGTTTTACGTTTTATATCATCTTGTGTTATTTTATTATTGTTTTTAATTTATTAGATTAATTAGTTGTTATTTTATCATTGTGTTTTACATACTATAAATTAACAACAATGTTAACTCACCATACGATTTTTTAGAATTTATCAATTTACAAAAACAATAATATTCAGAAATACACAATAACAAATAAAAAGATACAATAAACTGTATTAAATATATAATAACGAGAAAAAATCATATAAGCTAAAAAACATAAATTCTTCTTAAGCTTTTTTTTAATCTTTTTGTATAACGACATTATACTCATTTTTAATATCTAAAAAACTCTTTTTTATGATTTTAATTTTTATAAACAAATAATATCGTATATAAGAGTTATGAACGTTTTAAAAAAAGATGGGAAACTATAAAAAAATCAACAAAAGTGGCTATGACTAAAATAATAATCTAACAAACTTTTTTTTTTCTAAAATTGGATATCAACCATTAATTAGAAGATTGATGATTAAGATTATTTATTACACTTTTTTAATTTACACTTCTTAAATTTAAAACTTTGTTTTTATATCATTTAACATGCTTATTTTTATGATTGCAAATTGTAAACTATTATTTATTTTGGAAGGAACCCTCACATTTAAATCGCTACTTATATGATTGATTCCATGCCTATACTCTCTTTTAGGGTTGTTCACAAGTCGAATCGAACCGAGAACCTTTGCTAGTGCTTGGCTCGTTTCCAAACTGAACTGAGCCAATTGGCTCGTTTACAACCACACAGAAAATCGAAATAGCATTTTTCGAGCTTTAATTTTTCGTTTGAGCATCGAGTGAGCGTAAACGAGCTGCGAACAATTTTTATAACTCAACTATCTAGTGTGTTATTCGACTTATTGTAATGAGAGATGGTCACAATGTTGGGTCTTAGGGTATACTGACTTAAAAAACAGTCATATTTTATTAAATACATTTTCATGAATGACAAGACGTTGTGGCTGGCGATGAGGCTAAAGCTGTAGCCGATGAAGTGATGAGTGTATTGCAGAGAACGATATGTGAGAGCAAGAGATGACTGACTAAAGTAAGAGTGGGGTCAAAATTTTCTTATAGCGACTTTGGATTTCAATTTAATGCTTGGTTTTATTTTTTATTAGATTGATTGATTTAATATGTATAAATATAATTGTATATTTTTGGATTTCACTTTAATGCTTAGTGCTATTTTTTTTATTAGATTGATTGATTTAATATTTATAAATATAATTGTATATTTGTATATATAGACCACATCCACTAGAGTGCTATGTATAAACTATATATAAAAAATAAAAAAAATTCGAATCGAACCGAGCCGAGCGGACCTTTGCTCGTGCTTGGCTTGTTTACAAACCGATCCGAGTAGAGCGGCTCATTTACAACCGAGCGAAAGTTCAAACGAGTATTTTTCGAGCAAATTCCGAACGAATATCGAGCGAGCGTCGAGCGTCGAGCATCGAACGCTTTGAACAACCCTACTCCCTTTTAAAGATTGCAAATTATACCAAACACCACAACTGTTATTTTTCCCTTTACTTCTACATGATTCCCGGTGTTGGATCGACACGATGTCCTCTAATTGAACTGAAATTGATGAAATGGTAAAGAAAATGACTTGAATGCCCCTCACGTGAAGGTTTTGAGCGACAGCTTCTAATGATGTTAATGGTGTGAGTGAAATTGAAACCATAGTTTAAAATATTAGACTGTCACTTTAATAAAAAAAAATATTAAACTGAGAACGTAATTTTTGTCAAAACACATGAATTTTACACAAATGTTAATGGCTAAACGAGCAATTTAATCTTATGTTTTGTTTAATTTTAAATGTGTTGAGTATTTTCAGTTTGGTAACCTTAACTAGTTTTACACAAATGTGTTTGTATTTTAGACGACAAGTTTTACTTGTTTAAATTAAAGATAAATATAATAATAAATGTGTTTAGGAATAATTATTGTATAATGGATAAAATATGTTTTGTTTTACATTTAACTTGATTATGATTTATATTAAAATTGATTTGGATGGCTTATGTATATTGAACACAAACATGTGTACGCCTGAGCGAATGAAAATTTTTAAAAATATAAAAGTTTTGTGTTTTCTTAATTAGTTTATTAAAAAAATTTTTTTTCAGCAACGATAATCTTAGTTTTATAGCAATAAAAGGATGAAAGACAATCTTAACGACTTAACTATCTTGGCAATTGTTGAAAAACAAAAGTAAAAACATTTATCTTTTAGTCTGTCGATAAAACTATTACTCACAAAGTGGTTTCTAGATAGCTAGACTTATACCTTTGTTTTGTAGTTGAAGACATTATACATAACCAGTGTTGGACTTATTAAGGGGGCAAGGGTAGCCGGGATACCCCTGAACTACACCTGGACTATCATTTTGAAGTGTAATTTTTTTTTCATCGTGGTATATATCGAGATACCCTTGAGCAAAAATTAAGATACCTTTAGAATTCAAAACGCCCAAATTGATATAAGATTATAGGTCAAATCCTTGAAAAAGTTTATACAACCACTAAATTTTTTTGACATCAATCCAATTATTATAAAACGACCCATAAAATAAGTAACAAATATAAAACAATTAGTTTGGATAACTAAATCATTTATTTTATTAGTTGATTATTTGATAGATTAATTATTAGATTATTGATTAGTAGATTGCTATATAAGATTATTTGATTTATTAGTTGATTTCTTGCTTGAATACTTGTTTATTTAAATGTTACCATGACAGTTGAATAATGGTTGTTTTGACGTAAGAGAGCTTGATCTGTTGAATACTAGTATTGAATGTTATTTATTTTAATTTGATTTTTTTGTCTTCTTGTTGTGTGATCTGACCTGACACGAATCAGACCGTATCATGATGATAGAATAACTAGCTTCAAAGAACTGACCCGTAAAACTTTCCGACCCCATGCAAAAAAATTCTAAATACACCAATGAAGATAAAACCTTATTCTAAACAAATTATTATTTAAAAAAAAAAAACTCTTCATTATTGAATGAATATATCATAATTCTTTTTATTATTAAATAAATGTACCGCATATTTTATTTTTTTGGAACACCCTTAATTTTTTTTTCTTAGATCGGCCATTGTATATAACTCACAAATCCTAAGGTCTATGGACCACACTTATAACTTTGACCCTTGGGTTTTTAAATTTTCAAATTTAGCCCTCATCTTTCTAAAATTTAAACTTTATCCTCTTAATTAATATCTAAGGTTTCAACTTTACTCGTATTGTATATATAATATGCTTTTAACCCATGAATTTTACTACTAATTTGCTTTGTTCATTTGTTAAATCCTTTTGAAAACCTTATTTGTGGTTGTGCTTAATTTTTTTTATTGATGTTCCCACAAATATTTTATTAAAAACAGTGTTGTATTCAAATTATGGTCCTTTGTGGGCATCGTAGGTAACATTAAATGATGGTAACATACTAGTACTATGAAAAATAAAACCGATACCAACCGAAAAACATCTAAACCGTAACATAATTGTTTTAAGAACCAAGTCACCGTACTTTATACGTTTTTTATGTACTTAATCATATTAATATTATCGCCTGCAATGCACGTAACAAATTTTAAAAACACGCCGCATCATGCCATCTTAATTTTAGTTTATTCATGTATACTAATATTATGATAACATAAAAACATGTTTTGGTTGGTCACATACATCAATTTTGTCATGGACGCTGAAAACATATTAAATAAAATCGGGTCGAGTTCAAATGGAATAGATAAAAGTAATTACTTAGATTTTAACATGAGTTATTTTTTTTTATAAAAATCTACTATAAAAATAAAATTTTTTAGGATGTTAATAGCGAAGTGATCATGTGATAAGAAAAAATGTTGTCACGCAAGCAACCACTTTATCACACACTTTATCACAATGTGAAAGGAAAAATCAGGTGGTAGTGTTTATGGTCATCACACAAAATTTAATGGTTGGATAATAATTGGTTACTGATCATTATATTTATTAATTACATTCATTATTTAACAAGTAAATTAAAACGATAATAATAGTAAATATTTTGTAACTTTAGATAATAAAAACACTAGATAAAAAATAAAGACAAGACATAAATATTAGATAAATAAAAACATTACATAATATTCCAAGTTCTTTAAAACATTGCCTATATTAAGCAGATTACAATCTTGACTTATGGTCAAATAAAACGCCTTAACTTTATGTATATTTTGGCTAAGAGTTACTTGCACTTTTTTCTTTCAATCATGATTCATATTTAATAAGATAAATACAAAATCATGTTAATCATTATTTTATAAATAAATGAACACGACACGAGCTCCATTTAAGCAAACCACATGCTATAAATTTTAGAAAGAAAGAAGCTACTAGATTCAATTGAATAAAATATAAATGATTTGATGAAGTGAATCTATGGTGAAGGTTCAATGTAAAACGACATACGACATCGACATACAATATTAAAAATGTTAAACATGGTGTTTGATGCATAACATTACTACTAGTGAAAAAAAAAGCTCTTTAACAACAGTCAAAAAGTTTATTTAAACTACTAAAATAAAACATCCCTTTATATAATACTAGGTTAGTCCCCGTGTATTACACGGATTGAATAAATAAAATATTAAATAATTAGTACTAAAAAATTATGCATTATAAGATCATGATTGAAGATAAAATATGTTTATAATTACGTACAAATAGCTATTTTAAGTAAATAAACAATTATGTATTTTTTAAACTTTTTTTTTTAAAAATCATGATTTTTAAATAATTTATTTTAAGAAAAATGATAAAAAAAAAGTTTATTGTATTCTGTATTATATAAAATTTCTGTTTTTAAAAAGTGTGTTTTTAATAAAAAAATATGTTTTTAATTTATTAAATTATACATTTTCAAATTGAATATGGTACGAGTAATATTATTAGTATTCAGTATTATTATTAACAACATAGAGAAATGAGAAAATAAGAATAATGAGTCTTACAATTGTTTCACGCATACTTTAGTTTTTTTTATAGATAGATGGATAGGTTAAAAACCATTAATTAAACGGATGAGTCTTACAATTGTTTCACGCATACTTTAGTTTTTTTTATAGATAGATGGATAGGTTAAAAACCATTAATTAAATGGATTATACTTAGTAATAAACACGAAGAGTTACAGTATAATATTTTAATATAAAATATAATTATAGTTATATATACGTAATAGTTCAATAAATAAAACAATTATACTAATTTTAACTCTCTTATCTAAAAAGTTTCATATTTAAACATTCGTTTTAAGTTTTTTATTTAAATATTTTTTATAAAAGTCTTGTATTTTAAAAATGCTGGTTTGTAATGATTCTTGTTGTTTTAATAAGATAACTTTTTAAAAAAATTAATTCACCTATTTATAACTTTTTTTTTAAAAACAAAATGATTTAAAATATTTTGTTTAAAAAGGTTTAGTGTGTTAGAAAATTTCATATTATATAAAATTTTAGTTTTTTATTATTTAGATTTTAATTAAAAGATGTGATTTCCAATTTCCTTAATAAAATTTATTTTTAAAAAAGATAGTTTGATTTTAATAAGAGAGAGAAATATAACAATTAATATAATTTATTTTTAATAAAAGAGAGAAATTTGTTTGATATTTAAATTACTATAATACCCTTTTGGAGGAAAAATTGATATGTGCAAGTCTAGAAAAATAACAAGTGACAAAAAAATAAGATAAAAGAATGACAAGTGGTAAAAAAACCTTGCTTTATTAGAGGTTATAGATTCTGCTTGGTTAAAAAATATCCGAATCCGAGAATTCGATCTGAAAATCTAAAAATGCGAATCCGAAATATCCGAACAAATTCGGATATCCGAAAATTCGGATTCAGATTCGGATAGTGATTTTCAAAAGTTTCGGATATTCGGATATCCGATTATCTGAAAACTAAAAAATATTCTTTTTATTTTTTTAAATTTTAAATATATTTTTTCTTTAGATTGAAAATTTTTAGTGTATATTGGGACTTTTATGATATAAGTTGGTTTTTTGTATTATTTTTATAATAGCATATATCTAATTATTATAAAAAAACTAAAAAAATAAAAAATAAAAAAAATAAAAAATGAAATATCGGATATCCGAAATTTCGGATACGGATACGGATAGTGATTTCCACTATCCGAAATTCGGATATCTGAAATTTCGGATATCCGACTTTGAACACCCCTATCTTGAAGGTTACAAAGGAACCACTTTATTTAACAAATTTTACAGCGGTTATGACTAAAAATACATCTTTCACTGCTAGAAAAAAGGGTGGTTTACTATGCTTTTTGCGACACAAATTTTTAAGTCGCAAACTGCGACACGATTGCGAGAAAAAACACTACCAAAATTTTACTACAAATTTTGCGTCAATTTAACGGCATAATAAGAAAACCTAATTTTTTCCGTTGCAAAAGTGTCGGAAATCTCCCTATTAAATATTTTATGTTTATAATAACCCAGATAACACAAATAAGAAAATATTAATTTGCGACGGATCTACGACTCATATGATAACTCAGGCCACCTGAGTCGTAAATACATCACAAACTATATATAATAACTATAATAATCATTAATTATATTGATATAAATAACACTCATATATATAATAAAGGTTTAATCACACAGATGATTAATTAAATATGAAAATAACTTTTGCGACGCAGAGATTAATCAAATAAGAAAAATACCTATCATGTCATAATTGCGTCGCAATAGGATATATATATATATATATATATATATATATATATATATATATATATATATATATATATTGTAACATTTGTATGGATAGAAATAATAGTTATATTAATCTAATATTATAATAACACATATTAGTTATAGTACATATTTTTATGTCGTGAGGTTATATAAATAACAACGACAATATAGAACGAAATAATAAGTATATAAATAATAATATATAATAATCTGTATTAAATATCCATGTTTCATAAGAATAGTATTTTGCTTTTGAAGATTAAACTACTGAAATTTGGTTGTAATGAATACTATTTTTGATGAGATTTACTGTAGTATGATTTAATTCTATTTCTAATTAATTTCATATGTCGGTGCTTGTCGGCGGGACCAGTGAGGTTTCTGATCTTTTCATTTTTGTCACACTACTTTGGGGGTTTTCTATCATTTTTCTACCCTATTTATTCGTATAATGTGTACATTCTTACATATTGGAGAGAGAAAGTAGAGAGAGAGGCGGGAGCGGCAGATGAACGGTCGTCTCTGGCCGCCTTTGTCGCCATGGATCAACGTTCGGTCCTTAGATCGCGACACCGGTGCCTCCCCGTCTCCATTTCTGCAATGATCTTCATTCTTAGACAGAGAAGGTTATCTAGAGAGAGAAAGTAGAGATAGGCGGAGGAATCACCATTTCAGGCGGCGTTTGTCGCCGATAGACGGTCGTCCGACCTTGAGCTCATGACATCCGGTGCCTCCCTGCCTCTATCTCTTCTATTATCTCTATTTGTTGCTTTATTGGGGTGTTCTTTGGCATCTGTCGATGATGGCTAGCCTGAGACTGTCTTGTGGCCTATCGTTGCCGGCAGCCGCTTGCCGTGCCTTTTCTAGCGACGATAGTAAAGGCTATGCCTTGGTAGCATAGGCTCTACGACCATTCGATTTGGAGCTCGATTTACTTTGGGGTTCTTGATATCTTCGGTCGATGATAACTAGGCCGACCTGGTCTGAGACTTGATCATGCATCGATTTTGTTGTCTTCTTAACTAGCCGTAGTTGATTTTCTATCAAAACCCTAGATTGGGTTATTGTCTATACTTAGTTGGCTTAGCAACGCCAGCTGAGATTTGGTTTTGGTTGCTTTGTTGGGGCGTTCTTTGGAATTTGTTAATAATGGAAGCCTGAGACTGTCCTGTGTCCTATCGTTGCCGGTCGCACCCTCTCTAGCGACTACAGTAAAGGCTGTGCCTTGGTAGCATGTGCTGTACGGCCATTTGATTTGGTGCTACTTTGGGGTTCTTGATATCTTCCGTCGATGATGACTACGCCGGCCTGGTCTGAGACTTGATCATGTCATCTGCATCGTTTTTGTTGTCTCTTTAACTAGTCATAGTTGATTTCCTGTCAAAACCCTAGATCGGGTTATTGTCCTTGGTTAGTTTGTGTAACAGCAAAGCTTATGAAGCCTAAGCCTGTTTCACATTGTGTTTTTTGGTTGTTTTTTTTTTTTTTTTTTTTTTTTTTTTTTTTTGTGATATACAGATTTGTGGTATGTTTAAGATGGCTTCTGAATTGCTGATGATGGGCCTTAAGTTTTTTAATTCAGTTTGTATATCGCGGTTGATGAAAATGCCTGCATCCATTATTATCGCAACTGACCACGGGGATTAATACTTGTATATAGTCTTAGACGAATCTCATTCCATTTGGCTATGATGACTTTGGCGAAAGCTGGGTTTTGGCGTGGCATTCTCATGGAAGGCAGAATTGCAGCCAACGCGATTTGGCGTCATGCGTTGAGCCTAAACCAGTTCTTCATTTAATCCAATTGTATTAATTGCCCGCGGCAACGCGCTGGGAGAACTACCTAGTTTTAATTATAATCTTTTCTATCTATAGGTTTTTTTTATTTTGCAGTTTTTATGTCAAAACAAGCAGGTGCTGTTTTAACCAAATCATACTTTTTTCGTAAAAGCGTCGCAAAGAGTTGTAAATTATTCTTTGGTGCGTCGCAAATTTGTCACAAATAATAAACTTTAAATTATCAGGTTGCGTCGCAATTACGATACAAATTGGTTGTGTTGCAAATATGTCACAAACAATGCGTTGGAAATGCGTCAAAAACTGTGCGTTGAAAATACGTCACAACTAATATAAAGTTTAAATCATAATTAAAACTATATAATAATAATATAATGCGTCAAAAACTGTGCTTCGGAAATACGTCACAACTATTATAAAGTTTAAATCATAATTAAAACTATATAATAATAATATAATAATAATAATATGCCGATAAACAAAATAAATAAATGTTAAATGTAAATAAATAAGATTGTGTCGCAAATATGTAGTAAATTACTAACGCGACTTTGTGTCGGAAATGTGTCGCCATTTGTGTCGGAAATGTGTCGCCAAAAGTGTCGCAAAAGCGTTGTAAATGATTTCCGACTAGGCTTTTTCCTACTTGGCTTTTGCATCGAAATAAGTCGGGAATCCTTGTTTCCTATGCATTTGCTACACATTCGTGTAGGAAACAAGTTTGTTTTCTAGTAGTGAATTTGACAACGGTTAGAGTAAACCACTTTATTAAACAACATTTTACAGCGGTTATGTTTTACAGTGGATTGTCCGAACCACTTTATAAAATTAAACTTTTTACATCGCCTTTACGTAAATCGCCTTAAATAAACATTCTCTTTAATATCAACGTTTTAAATAATATTTACAGCGATTTTTATTATTAAATCATCTTTTATAATGGTGTTTGTGTGTAACGATTGGGTGCTCCATTTGATTCTCTCTTAACTATATAATTATCTGCTTTGCACACACATTATATTTTCAATAAGTATATGAATTTGGGTCGTTTTATTAATTTAATTAATACAATAATAATAACAACTATACTCTCGTCGTTTGCTCAAGTATATCAGTGTCGACCACTGCCCAGTCGTACCATTCAATCAGCGAATCTTGTTTCTTGGTTCTTTGAAAATTGACAATTCAATGTGTATCAGCTTGCCATAGTTCGACCCCATGGGCCCTTCCATCTAATACTTCTTATATGTTTAATTATCTCTACATATTGGTGATTAGAGTATCTTTTTATACGGGGCAGCTTAACTAATTTTGGGGGTCTAAAACGAACTATGAAATTGAGGTTCTTTCTGTGAAATTAAAAACCGTTTCTTACTAATCATATAGAAAATCATTAAAAATATATCTCAAACATGAATCAATATGTGTAATAATATTATGGTTTCTACTAACATATTCTTCTTCCTCAACAATACTCTCTTACATTAAAAAATTTACAAAAATCTCATAAATTAACATTCAATCAATTTGTTATCTTTTCTTATTTTTCTCTAAAAACACAAAAACTGAAGGATTATTAAATATATTATCAGCTTAAATTTGTTTTTTCATCAATTTTTGGGGCTAAAAGCTCGGAGCCTAAAGCGGGTTCTTTAGTTGATTGTACAGTAAAAACGCCTCTTTAGTATTTGACCTATATGTTCATGTTCTTATTGTCATCAAAGCATGGAGTGCATTTCACAATGCATCACAAAATATGCACTTGCAATCTCCTACTTTTTGATGATGATAAGAATATGCAATATGTTGTAGAATTGTATAGATAATTATACATTCTAACAATGTTGCATACCCTATGGCTTTCATATGAGATTTTCTTCTAGGTGTGAACCGAAATATGCCCCCTTCAAATGTATATCAGAAAATGATCCCCCGGGGTAACACCGTGATCTTTGATGTAATAGATTTTAAATTATACATAGATATTAAATTATATTTCATGCTATAATATCTAAAATCCTTGTTGGTATTATGCCAACATAAGTCTAACCTGGGGATGATTGTGGGTAAACCTCAAACGTCTAAGAGAAAGCTAATTACTCTCATCTTATATTCTCGGTTCTCAATTCTTCACACACACAAGTCAAGAATCTTCATCTTCATACTCTGATAAAAGAGTATTTTGAAATAACATGTGACAACATCACAATATTCTTATCAAATTTTTCCCGTCTCTCTCTCCTATTAAATAATTATTTTAATTACTAAAAATATTATTTAACACTTTTTAGATTTAATAAATTAAGAAAGATATAATTTTATTAATGTTATTTCTAGATAAATAATCTTTTATAAAATAATAAATTTTTCTAAAGCATAAAACTTTTTTAAAAATACGAATATTTTAAAATTGGTATCTTTAAAAAGTTAATTTTTTAAAACTAAAAATAATTAAATTTGGAAGTTATAATAGGGAAATTTTTAAAAATGACATTTTTATATGGTTTGTTTTAGAACAAAATGTTTAATTTTTTGGAAAAAAATTTAAAAACAAAATTTTAAAAAGTTGCTATAATTGTTTTATTACTTATACTCATTTCTCATACGTAATTTCATCATATCTTAGAATATCATTTTATAATTAATAAGTTTTATTATATTAATATATTATTTATTAAATTCGTGTAATACACGGGTTTACTAAATCTAGTATATATATATATATATATATATATATATATATATATATATATATATATATATATGTGTGTGTGTGTGTGTGTGTGTGTGTGTGTGTGTGTTGTAGCTACAATCTAATATGATTACTTAAACCTACTAGAAACTATTAAACTCATCGTAAGGGTGAAATCTAAATAACAAGCAAATTTTATTCTTAGCTAGTTTTAAACCATTTTGCTAATTTCTAAAAGTTAGGGTAATGAATTTATATATATACTAATAAAGCAAAATGTCTAGAATCCACATGATATTTTTTAAACTGTTCACTTAGGCTACACCTAGGATTCGAACATGTGTCTTTACTAGAATTAAAGTTAATCATTTAATGATACGTTAAATGCTAATAATTATTTATATACTTTTTAAATTATTAATAGTTTCTTTGATAAATTAAAAACATGCTTCTCTTTATTAAAAACATCATTTTTTTAACAAAAACAAAACTTTATGAAATATGAAGTTTTTAATACGAATAACTTTTGAAAATGACATTATTTAAAAAAATATTTAAATTAAAAAAAAAACAATTTTATAAAGCAAATGTTTTTTAAAGACGAAAGTTTGAAAAATGTTGTTATTGTTTTATTACCTAAAATGGTTAATTATACGTAATTTCAATAATATTTTATCTCAAAAAATATTTTATATTTTGTAAATAATAATAAATAACTATTAACTTATTATTTTAATTCAACACGTGTAGTACATGAGTTTCTATACTAGTGTATAAATAAACCATATATGATATATAAACAAAGTTGGAATAATTGATGGCAGGTATGTTAGGTAAATCAAGAAATGGTGTATTGGCTAATCTAATTGATAATGCTTAGTTTTAAATGATCCTTTTAGCAATTATAAAGGATGATATGGTTAGGATGTTAAAGGTGCAATTATAAAGGATCTAATATGATTTTAGTAAGACCTTTTAGCAAATGAGTTAACAAGATTGAATTATATGTAGAGGATTTAAATTTATTTATTAAAGTTAAGTTATGACTTAATTAGTTGTTAAAGGTAAATGAAGTTTAATTAAAAACAAAGTGATCATTTATTTCAATGGGGTAGCGAGAGCGGAGTTGGGTTAGGGTGCAACACCGTGTGCTACCCTGCGGGAACACCATCCCCACCTATAGGTATCATAAAAAATGGGTATTACGTGGTATGTCGAACCACTGAGAACCCATTGAATGATCAACTTTTTATTTGTTTGAGATGCTTTCAACGATTTTATAGCCATTGTGTAATTTTAAAAACTTTTTCTAATCTTATATATGCATTCAACATATTTTTATTCATACCAATTAAACCTTCCACACTTAAACTCACCTGGAACATCATGTGAAAGTGTACAATACTTTATCAAAGGTGTCATTCAGTTATATTAGATAGGATATTTGCATCGGCCTACCACAAAAGACATACAAAATTTGTAGCTGCTCGCACTAATTTATATCAGTGTCTTTCTTTATGTTTATTTGCTTTGTATGGTTGTATAATATCCACAAGCACGTTCATTATATATGCATAGTTTGAGGCAAGAGACAATATCCATGTCTTCAATTTTTTTTTTATATTTCTTTTCTGTTCAATTTGGTAAAGAAACACATCATAACATATGATGTATACTGATTATATTTGAAGTCAGGGGCGACCGCCTAAGTGTATATATTTCTTTGGATCAAGTATAGTTGGTGAATAGTGTATGGTTATGCCCTACATAGAGTCTTGATTGCAAACAAGTTTGTTGTGATAATGTGTGAAACCATGTACAACTGTACAAGTCATGTCTAGAAAGCCATACTTAATTGATGTCTAGCGATGTTAAAAAATGTTGTTTTAGGTTTGTAATTAACGATTTTTCCCCCAATGAAAGTTTGTCTATTATTTATATTCATCTTCTTAAATGTGTTGATTTGTAACTTATTTTATATTTTATGCATAAAGGTTATTTTAAAATTATTTTTTATTATTTTAAAAACACGTTTTTCCAATTCTTTCAAAAACTGTTTTAATCTTTGTTATATATTCCTTAAAATACTTCTTGTTCAGTTTTTTGTTAAATAAAAACTGTTAGTAATTTATAAAAGGTGTTTTATATATAATATAAATTGTTGCAAGATTAGAGGGGGATATATAGAATTGCTCTTTATTAAAAAACTATTAAAATTTTTATGTAGGGTTTAAAAAATAATATCTAATTGGTTTTTCTACTCGGCGCATGTTGTGGCGATGTCATACGCGTCGTTATAAAGTATAAATTACAATTGAGCCGACTCGTTCCGAACTAAATTCATGTCGAAACATAGAGTAATTTGATTTATACCATTAATTGAAAACCTATTATATTTGACACGGCTCTAAACAAAATTACGTTGAAACAAAGACCAACTCAAAGTGTATGTTAAAATAAGTAACGTGCGACATCTCCGTATATGGTGTGATAAAGTATAGACTACAATTGCATCAACTCGTTTCCATACTAAATTTATGTCGAAACATAGAGTAACTCAATTTTATACAATCGAATAAAAATGTATTATATTTGACCCGACATGTTTCCAAACAAAATTTACGTCGAAATGTAGACCAACTCAACAAGTACTTAAAAATAAGCACGAAAACATTTTACATTTGATTCGGCTAGTTTACGAACAAATTTATGTCAAAACATAGACGTACTCGAATTTATAATGACATGTACATAAAAAATTGAAAGTCGGGAATTAGTTTTTAAAGTAAAAATATACAGTAGGTGAACTCAAAATTGTTTAAACTTGAGAGAGTTAAAAAGATATTTTATAAACTTTTAGAAATTAAAAGGGTTAAAAATATATAATTCACAAAGTAAGGGGTGAGAGTTGACTGGTGGCAAAGATCACGGGAACCGTATTGACATGAGTCTCTTCGTTTCATAAATTCTTTTGAGTAATACTTACATGGGTTACAAGAATTTCATAATAAGGATTATAATCTACGACAAGCTCCTGTTACATTTACTGACTAATAAATATAATAAGGGTAGAGTTATAATAAAAATAGTATAGTCTTGACACGTGTTCTTCTATTGTTTTAAAGAAAATAACATTTTAGTTATTGTGTCAAATGCCTCAACTCATTATGTCTAATTCGTTTATCATATCATATAGTTTTTATCATTTGTTATATGTATTTATTATTGTGTTTATATGTTTAGATAATCTTGTGTTATTTTTGTCATTGTTTTAATAGATTATATAAACTTATTATCTATTATTGTGTTTTGAAGTGGAAGTTCACAACGATATTATTTCACCAAAAAATTTTTTTTTAAATTCATAGTGTTCAAGATAACACAATGTGTTATTTTTGTTATTGTTTTTTATAGATTATGTATTTTTTTTATATATTATTATGTTTTACAAATAAAAGTACACAATAATGTTATTTCACAAATTTATTTTTCAAAACTTATAGTATTTAAGATAACATATATGATATGCTATTTTTGTCGTTATGTTTTACAACTAAAAGTACACAATCATGTTATTTTTAATATATTTTTTAAAATTTATAGTGTTTAAGATAACATAATTACGATAAAAAATCACAGTAATTGTGTTTTACGTTTTATATCATTTTTATGTTATTTTATTATTGTTTTTATTATATTAGATTAATTAGTTGTTATTTTATCATTGTGTTTCACATGCTAGAAATACACAACATACAATTAACTTTGATAACTATATTTTTTTAGAATTCACAACATTAGAAAAACACAATAACTAGAAAAAAAACATAATAAACTACACTAAATACACAATAACGGGCAAAAATATATGAGCTTAAAAATACAAAATAATTTATTATATTTTTATATAAGAATACTGTGGATTACTTCCAAGTAAGCATGCTTAATAGTGGAGTTCTCCTATCATGCACAACCGATATGCCTAAAACAAGTTAGTGATATTAAAGACATGATATTTATCTATTATAATAGAAGAAGGTTTTGAGTGAATACTTGTTAGAATTTTAGACATTCTAATTCTCTTTTTTTTTCAATTCTTTCTATTCTTAAATAGTTACAATAACTACTAATAATATTATTTAATTCTTTGAGGATTAAAAATAGTTTTTTAATAAATTAAGAAAGTGATCTAATTTATAAATGTAATTTCCAAAGAAAATAAATTTTTATAAATTAATAAGTTTTTAAAAATTTGAAATATTCTAAAATCGGTGTTGTAAAAAAGAAAACTTTATAAAGCAAAATAATTAAAATTCAAAGTTATAATAAGAAAAATTTTAAATTGACATATTTTTAAAAATGGGTTGTTTAGGAACAAAAAATAAAATAATTGAAAAAAACATAAAAGGTATAAAAAATGATATCATTGATTTATTATTTATATTATAGTATTTACTTATATATAATTTCAATTATATCATATCTCAAAATATCATTTTATAATTAATAAATTTTCGTTAAACACTATTAAATATTTTATTTATTCAACCCGTGTAATACATATGATACTAACCTAGTTACTTGTGAACCCAGCATCTTTCTGTCCATGGTCGATATGAGATTTTCCTAGGGTGTTATCGTCACCCTTCATATGGACTTATCGTCCTCGATGAGCACGCAGACTCATCATTCTAGACGACGTTTTCTCCAACATCCCTAACGGTACAGGAGGGGTTCTTATACCATTTGTAACATCTGGTCCTTCATATCATTAATATTTTCCATTTTGCCTATGATAATCTCATGGATTTTTTTTTGTTTCTCGAGTGAAAACTTTCCGGGGGAGAGGGGTCACCCATACCTAGATTGCTTCCATCCAAGTACGCTTAACGGGAGTTTTTCTCTCATTCACAATCAATACGTCCAAAATACTAAGATGAAATTAGAGATAAGACATTACTTATTGTAACACCCGGCCTCTAGTACCACCGCCTCATATGCCCAACTTTCTCGAGTGAAAACTTTCCGGGGGAGCTCACAGATTTGCTTTTGGTTGCAGGTGAAAACTTCACAGGGAGGTCACCCATCCCTAGTTGCTGCCACTTGAGCACGCTTAACTATGAAGTTCTTTTCTTATCCATAGCCAATACGCCCAAAACGCGTTGGTGATATTAGAGGCAAGACATTCCTTATAAACTAGGAATCTCTTCTGTCCATGGTCGATGTGGGATTTACGTAGGGTGTCCCAATCGCTCCCTTTGGACTCATCATCTTCGATGCGCCTGAGAACTCACCATCCTTGGTGAGGTTTGTCCCATCTTTCCAAATGGCACAGGAGTGGCTTTGATATACACACTTGTACAAAAAAAATGGTTGGGGAACTGATTTGGCCAAAAAAAAGGAATCGGTTTAAAAAAATTGATTTGGCCCAAACCGGTCCCAACCCGGTGATTCCCAATCGGTTTCAATACTCCAGGCTCAAACCGGTTTCAAACTGATCCGGTTCTCAAACTGGTTCGGCCCCCAAACCGGTTCAAAAAATTAGCAGTTATCCAACGGTATTATAGCAATTTTTTTACCTTTTGGGGGTATTTTGACCGTTTTGGCTATTTTTTACCATTATACCGTCCTTAGGTTAGTATAAATATGTATTGAATGTTTTGGTTCAAACACAACAACTTAAAATGCTCTCTACTCTTAAAAATCTCAAAAACACTAAATACTTACGTGCCTCAAACGACTTTATCAAGTACTCCATCATCCGTTGGTTGTGATACATCTTCAAGCAATATGGTGTTAGCAATACTTCCTACGAATAGGAACCCCAGAATATGGTGCAATTATGATTATGTCAAATGGTTAGCGGTCCGAACAAAGCTCGTTGCAAGTTTTCAATAAGTTTTTAAAAAAAAATGCAAACACAACCTCGAAAAACCACATTGCGCAAAAAGATTGCAAGGCATCGAAAGGTAAACCATCTCGAGGTCAAGCTTCGATGACAAGTGAAGGAAATGTTCGGGCTTAAAACATTGATGCAATTCGGGGACAAATGGCGCATTTTGTAATCAAGAACGCTTGCCATTTAAACATTTTGACAACAAAGGTTTGACTAGACTCATTCAACGAACTCTTCAACCACATTATACCAATGTAAGTCGTGCTATTCTCTGAAGAGATTGTTAAAAATATGGAAAAAGCTAAAAATAAATTAATATATTATTTTGAAAATTTACAAACTGGTGTTAACTTAACTAATAATGTTTTGTCGACTACTCACGGTTCATCGGACTCGTACATTTGTGTCACCGCCTATTGGATTAAACTTGATTTATGGCAAATGATAAAACGTATGATTGAGTTTGAATTGTTTGATTATCCTCACACCGGTGAAAATATATTTTTTTATCTTATTGACAAAGTTGTTAAAACGTACAAATTGAAAAACAAAATTGTCTATATCTTTTGATAATGCGTCAAATAATACACTTACGATAGAACATTTAAAATTAAAATATAAACCAATTTGTGACGGTGTGTTTTTATCATTGTCTATTTGTTGCGCACATCATAAACTTAGCCGTTCAAGATGGTTTAAAAACGACTAAACCAACAAAAGATGTTTTTAAAAGAATTTTACGTGATATTTTTAGCAATAACCAAAGATATAGTAAGTATCATAAGTTTTGTAAAGACGCAAATTCTAAAAATTTAGGTTTGAATTGGGACGTATCTACAAGATGAATTCGAATAGTAACATGTATGAAAAGGCTACTGAGCAAAAAGAAAGTTTAATAGTCTTTCATAATATTTTGGTAAGTCATGGGAAGGCTTTGACTTATCATCCATCGGGTTGGGATACTATTGAAAAAATAAGCAAAATGCTTCATGTTTTTAAAACCACAACTACTTATCTTGCTGAAATTTAATATCCAACGAGTCCATTAGTACTTCATCAACTTTACTTAAAATTAAATGAGTTGTCATTTACGGGTAGACTTTATTCGGATATCATACCCCCAATGAAAGGAAAACTTAAAAAGTATTTTAAAGAAATGCTTATGGTTATTAAATGTGTCGCTCCCTTAAACCCTTGCTTAAATACTTCGGGGGTTGGAATTTACTTGATAAAATTACTATTGATTTGGGTTTAGATGAAGAAGACCTATTTTATGGTCAAACATTAAAAGCGAATTTTAACAAATATTTATCAAACATGTTTGATGTTTGTTTAGCAAAATATGGTGAAACGTAAGTATTCATAAGTCAATGAGGCATGTGGCACATGTCAAAAGTTCAAATGATCCAACGTTTTCTTTGTATAATACTTTAAGGGATGAATATAATAAACATCAACGTGGTAATGATTTGTTTGTCGAGACTCAATCAAACACAAGTTAATATATCAGTCTTAGCTACCTTTATTGCGTAAGGGTAAGTAAGGTCGTCTCCATAGGGAATTTGTGCAAAGTGTTTAACAAACAAAACTCGGTTAAGTTAAAGACACAAACTTTAGAAATAAAAACTAAAACTTTGAATGATTTGTAGAATACTAATGTAAAAGAGAAAGGAACTTTGAAACGAATTTACTAATTAATGGAAAGATAATCACTTTCGGGTTTTCAATTCCGCAAGATCAACAATTGGTGCGTTTAACCTAGGGTTTGTAAGAAACAATACTTTAAGATCTTAGCTTTTGATTAAAGTGACAACAAAAGAACAAGCTTTTAGGATTCATTCATTTATAATGTTTCCAATTTACCTATATCAAGTTGTCTACTTTTCTTAATGAGCTCACAATGCAAGGAAACCGAAAACTGATAATCAAGCACACAACTTTATTTATAAATAAACCTTTTAAATTAATCAAAATATAAAACTTCACTCAATAACTCAATGTTCATTACAAAAACCTAATCAAAACATACCAATTATCTCACTTGACTAGAATCGTACTTCTGGAAGCAATCACGAAAGCCTAGCCACGCATCATCTTCATTATGTCTTCGATCTTGAATGGGAGAATGTTTGTGGATGATTTGGGGAGCCTTTGAACAACAAAAATCACCTAAAGTTCAACACTTTTCATCTCCAAGAAGTTGTAGATCGAATTGGGTTGATTTGGATGTTGTTAGGCTACTGGCTTATCATACGCCCACCAGCATATGATACACCGCCTCATATGCCCAACTTTCTGTTCCTTTTGTTAAATACACCCATAAATATGCCGCCCAGAGTATGATATGCCGCCCATACGCCACCTCATAAGCCGCCCGGCGTATGATACGCCAAAACCGGAGTATCATACTTCGGGTCTCTTTCTTGACCTCATTTGTTCCATTTTTTGATATTTACATGTTCAGTTCTTCAACTTTCATGTTTTGCTTCTTTTGCCTCAAATTATGCTCCTTTAAGCTCCAAACACCTATGAATCAAAACATAAACAAAGTCAACTTATTCTATAATAATCATGATGTAAAATCAAGCATTTAGATCCATTAAACACTAAAATATTGACTCGTGATCAGGTAACACTCCTAGTAGCCAACTCGGGAGGTATGGTGGGGTGAACTTTTTATCCACCATGACTCCATAAGATTTTAAAAGTTTTGACTTGTTAGCTTGGTGGAAAAGTAAGGAATATCAATTTTCCATCCTATCCACCATGGCCCGAGATTTACTAGCAGTCCAAGCTTCCACGGTAGCTTCAGAATTTGCTTTTCCTGTTAGTGGCAAAATTATATCAATAATACGAACTCGACTCACTCCTCAAGCTATTGAATTGTCCATTTTCTTGAAGGATTATTTGTATGCCTCGAAAAGAATACAAGACAAATGCTCACTAAAAGAATAATTGGAATACAAAGCTTAATTATACGAGGACGAAGTAGAGAGTGGATTGACACCCGCAATGACCGATGGTGAAGCTACATATGATGATTACCTTCGTAATAGCTCGGTTTCAGGGGGCAAAGAATAAAAACCATCAAAATACACAACGAATGAACGACTACGTTATATGTTTATTTTTTAAAAAGTAAAAATAGAATTTTAGTCGTTTGTAATGTTTTTATGTTTTATGTTTTATGTATTTCATTTCGATTTTTAAGAGTTAAAATATTAAATGAAATTAATTTTTATAACTCGTAAATATGTTTTTACAAATAATTGATGTTTAGCTTGAAACAAATAATTGAATAATAAAAAAATAAAATAAAATATATAAATACGTCTTGTGTATTTAATTTATCATCTATCATAATTTTAATTTTATATTTCATATTTTATATTTTAGTTAATTTCTAATGATTTAAAAAAAATAAAAATCGAACTGGTTTGAACCAACCCAAATCGGTTTGTATAGGGTCAGATTTCCCAAACCTAAAACCGGTTTGGAACCCGAATCGGTTTAAACAAAAACCGGTTTCTTTTTTATTAAAAAAATAGGTCCGATTTAGAACCTGAACCGGTTTGGGAGAAAAAACCAGCGTGTTCACCTATACTCTGATACCATTTGTAACACCCAGCCTCTCGTACCGCCAATATTATCCGTTTTGCCCACTAGAAGATCACGGATTTGCTTTTGGTTGCCCAGCTGAAAACTTCCTAGGGAGGTCACCCATCCCTGGATTACTGTGACTAGAGCACGCTTAAGTGTGGATTTCTCCTCTCATCCACATGCAATACGCTCAAAACGCATTGGTAATATTTGAGGCAAGACATTCTTTATGAAGTAAGAATCTCTACTGTGCACGACCAATGTGAGATTTGTGTTCCAAAACTGCCCAAATCATCCACGAACATTCTCCAACTCAAGATCGAAGGCATAATGAAGATGATGCGTGGCTATGGTTTTCGTGATTATTTCTGAAGTACGATTCTCGGTAAGTGAGATATTTGGTATGTTTTGATTAGGTTTTTGTAATAAACATTAAGTGAGTGAACGAAGTTTTATGTTTTGATTAATTTAAACGGTTTGCTTATAAATACAGTTGTTTGCTTGATTATCAGTTTTCGGTTTTCTTGCATCGTGAGCTCATTAAGAAAAGCAGACAACGTGATATAGGTGAATTGGTAATCTTATGAACGAACGAGTCTTAAAATATTATTATTTGGTTATCACTTTAATCAAAAGTAAAATCTTGAAGTTAAGTTCTTACAAAACCTAATTTAAAAGTATCAATTGTTGACCTTGCAGAATTGAAAACTCAAAAGTAATTGTTTTTTATTATTTAAGTAAATTAGTTTCAAAGTTCTTTGCTTTATGCACGTTTACTCATTAATTCATTCAAAGTTCTAATTTTAAGTATAAAGTTCGTGTCTTTAAGTTAATTGATTCGTATTGGTTAAACACTTTCCACATATTCCTTGTGGAGACGACCTTACTTACCCTTACGCAATAAAGGTAGCTAAGAATGATATATTAACTTATTTTGATCGAGTTTCGACAACTAGATGAAAATGACACCGTTGCCGGGGAATTAGTGTGCTTAGTGTTTAATTGTTTTTATTTGCTTATTTTAAAAATTTATAAAAAACCCAAAAAGATTTTATTTTTCTGTTTTTCTTTTTAATTTGTTTCCTTGTTCAGTATTAACCGAGGTATTCTGTGTTTTCTTGTTTGCAGGTATCTCATTACGTTAATTCATACAAGATTTTCAGGAAGGACCTCACCATTCAAGAGAGAATCGTGTGTTTCACAAAAAATCAACTTTAAGGACTTCTTAAATTCGTGATCAAACAAGATCGAAAAAAGGTAAATCATCAGCAATAGCTCATCGGATATTAAGCAGACTTTAAAGAACACCTGAAAGTAACCAATCAAGAATGATGAATAATCTAGAAAACCAAGGAGGGCTTCAACCCAACCAACCCTTGGGGGATATCCCACTACTAGTGTTCCCTCCACCTGATGATCCTTCACCTCAACCACAACCTGTGCAACCTTAACCTCAGCCCTTAAATTTCCAACCAATTCTAAATTTCTGGGTTCGTAATCCAAGTTTTCAGTATAACGGAGAAGGTAGTTATCATAGCAATGAGGAACTGTTTGTAGTGGAAGGAAGTCATCACACTAATTATGTGAAGGGATGGATTGAAGATTAGGAGGATATGGAAGGACCAATTTAATAGAATTTTGAAAACTATGGATATCAACCAGGTTATCAAAACCATCAGCCGAACCAAGATCACGATGGTTATGCCCAACCCCCTGATTTTCACAATATGGGAGGTCAACCATTTAATGGCATACCAACAAATCCTGGAGCTCAATATTATGTACATGCATATGGCGTGGACAGTCACTTCTGTCCTGCCATTGCCATCAACTCATCTCCCATAGTTCCACCAACATAACGAGGGAGAGCTTTTGAAGTTAGACCACAATGCTTAGGAATTCTTCCTCACTTCCATGGGATGGCAACCGAAGAACCATATTTGCACATATCATAATTTGAGGCATCCTGTAGTACCATAGGCGGCTAAGGTTTTTCACCGGATGAAGTTAAATTGGTACTTTTCTAGTTTACACTCAAAGACAAGGCCAAGCAATGGTTTTTATCCCTGCTTTTCGCGAGTATTCACACATGGGTTCAAATGCAACAACTATTTTTAGATGAATATTATACTTCCCAAAGAACAAATGATTCAAGGCGGGCCATTCGAGGCTTTACACAACAATCTGGGGAACAATTCCATGAAGCTTTTCACTGATTCAAGAAGATGCTATGAACTTGTCCATATCATGGGATAGCTAAGTGGGAGTTGATTTTGGCATTCTATGATGGGCTATCACCGGAAGATGCAAGATATGTGAACTATACAAGTGCGGGTACATTCATTTTGAATCATGAGGATGACAATTGGAACATATAGGAAATGATGAGTGTAATATCTAAGAAGTGGGCACAATCAAGTTGAAGATGAAGAGGTGGAAATGTAAAGATAGTGAATGATCATATGGCCATGGATAGAATTGTAGTTTTGGAACGAGAAATTACAAGCCTTAAAGTTAGGAAGAGTGGCGTGGCACATATATCTAATGAATATGAAGTATGTGACATGTGTAATGACATAGGCCATACCTTAGTTACATGTTACTTGAATCTGGGAAAGAGTGAAGAAATACATCAAGTACAAGGCAAAGGAGAATGAAAGACACATGATATGAATTGTAACACATATCATCCTGGTCTTAAAAATCACCCAAATCTTAGATCTGGTAACAATACTAACCAATTGAATCCTCCTTTTCAGGTACCAAATCAAGGAAGTAATCAATATCAATATCAAGGTCGACAACAAAACTAAAACCAAGGCGGCTACCAAAGGAATAATTACAATCAAGGGAATTAACAACAAGGAGGTCAATATCAACAAAGGAATCAACAAGTGACTTCAAAAAATAATGGTAATGACAATGATATTTTGTCAGCAATTCAAGACCTTGCAAAGGAGATGAAAGAGTTTAAGCAATTCAAAGAGGTGCAAGAAAAGACCAATAAGGCCATTGCTAAGCAACCGGGACAATTAGCTGAACAACTATCAGGAAGAGAATCGGGTAAACTCCCAAGTGATACAACAAAGAACCCTTGACATCAAGCCTCACGTTCAAAGAATATGCACATAAACTCAGTTAGTATCGTTCATAAATCTAAATGTATTGATTATGATTTAACCTCTACTCCTCAAGTAGTTACAGGTAATGATAAAAAAGTAGATGAAGAAGAAGGAATGTAAGGTTATATTATAAGGCTGATCCAACCAAAGAAACCAAAGAAACCAAAACAACTAAGGAGCTTCCTGCATGCATGAACTAATGTACAAGGTAGAAGTTACTTCGGAAGTTTTACACTCATCACAGAAATTATTCTAAGTGTAAAATCTTTTGAAGCCAAAGACCCAATATTCTAAAGCCAAAGATGAAGTCTTCCGAAGCTTCAAAGACAAAGTCTTCCGAAGCCAATGAAGTGAAGACTGATTTCTTCCAAAGACAGAGAGGACATGCTTTCTCTGATCTACTTATTCATAAAGCTTACTTACTTTCTGCCACAACTCTAAAGACTCACCAACTTGCATGAGTTGGTGAAAAGGTCCATGCTTTAGTAAACTATAGATTCTGGTCTTGAGTCTGTAACTTTTTACTTTGTACCTTTTATCCTTTTTTTAATATATTAGGATGTGAGCTATGACATGTCATAGTCACTAGTCAAAAGGCAATCTGCCTTTTGACTTTACATTGATCTTGTTGTCTAGATTAGTGTTTCCAGCTGGCCTTCAAAGTATGGCAGGCTGTAGGATATAGTATAAAGTATCTCAGGTCCTTGTATTTCTTTTTATGCTTTGTAACACTTGCAAAAGAACTTGAGAGCAATATACAACATCCTTGAAAACCATATTAGCTTGTTCTTGTTCTTAGTTCTGTCTCACTGCTTTACTTGTGTTCTTAGTATCACTCACATAAACCCGGTTCCCCATTTGATCTGTTAAGTGTTCTAACACTCTCTTTATTATGAGTCTGATTATACTGACCATCCCTTAACCGGTCCTACAATTGGTATCAGAGCTTTTTAGGCTCTTGATTGTAAGATCTCACCATCTTTAATCCCATCAGTTTCACAAAACACTTAACATCTCAAATGGCAGCTCTCATAAAGGTTGTTATGGAAACTGATACTATGACAAAGTCTCCACTAATCATGCCTGATGACTTTGATACTCGATGCTAAAGAATGGAAGGCTTCATCAAGTCTCAAGACTCTAGGATGTGGGGATCTGTTGTCTTTGGACTACCATCCACCTCTTCAGTTACCGCTAGTGGTGGTATGACACCAAAGGAAGTGGCTGACTATTCTAAAGAAGACTGGAAGAAGATAGACATAGACCAGAAGGCCATGACTGCTCTCCAAACTGCTCTTCCAAACTCTATCTACAGAGGCTTTAAGAAGTGCAGGACTGCCAAGCAACTATGGGATGCACTGAAGCTGATGTATGAGGGGTCAAATGAAGCATAAGAGAACAAGAAGGACCTCTTGAAGTAGCAGTTTTAGAACTTCACCTTTAAGGAAGGTGAAACCATGACTCAACAATACTTCAGGTATATTAAGATTGTAGATACTCTAATGGATGTTGGAGTAACTCTTGAGAACAGGGACATTATGAGGAAGTTTATGTCCTCTCTTCCCAGAAAATGGACACACTATTACATGGTCATTAAGAGGACTGACTGAGAACCTCAAGACCCTTACTCTTACTGAGCTGTATGGTATCCTTAGTGGCTACCAGATGGAGATGGACATGCAAAATCCATCTTGTAACTCCAACAATCAACAAAGTTCAGCCCTTCATGTGGTTGAAAGGGATTGCAAAGAACCACAATATCATCTCATTTGCTATCCTGACAACTCACAAAAGGGTCCTTTCATCACCTTCCTGGAGACACCAAGAGAGAGCTACACTCAAGGAAGCCCATTCCAAGCGACAAGCTCTTCACAAGCTTTTATGTCTACTGATGAAAGCACAGTCAACTTTCTTTTTACTCTTGAAAACCTGGACTGTATCCATCCAGATGATCTGGAGTATATGGAAATAGTCCAACAGATGGCTCTTCTCATTCACAGAGACAAGAAGTTCTACAAGAGGACAGGGAGGAAGTTTCCTAGCAATGCAACCAGTGAAAAGTTTGGGATGGACAAAAGCAAAGTGAAGTGTTACAAATGTAACCAAATGGGACACTTTGCTAAAGAGTGCAAGGAACCAAGAACAAGTTGTGGCCAAGCACAAACCAGACCAAACTACACTGATGGAGCTCCCTAGAATGAGAAGCCCAAGCAGCAAGCTGCAGTTGCTGTTGAAGAAGGAGGCTTTGACTGGAGCTTTCAGGTTGAGGATGCATCTCCAAACCAAGCACTGATGGCAGATCATGAAGAAGCCAAGGTATTGGAACATCTCTGTACACCTAAATGTATTGCTAAAGTTAACAGATATAGGTCCTATAACTTAGAAATAAGATCTGATCTTGAGTCTTTAAACATTTTAAAAGCTGATTTTAAAAGAGCTAAAAATGATTATAAACTTAAGATAGAAGATTTAGAGAAAAAAATTTCAACTCTTAAGCATGGACATACCAACTACAAGACTCAAATCAAAGATCTCATCACTAAGTTAACTGAATGCCAGGCCGAGCTTGTGATCAGCAAAGCCAGGGAAGAAAAATGTGTTCTTGAAGAAGAGACCTTCAAGAACATAATATCCTCATCCTTGCATACAAAATTTTGTTATTAGAATAAGCAGGGACTAAGATCTACTGAGATAGCTCCTCCATACACTTTATTGTCTGTAAGATCTCCAAGGTGTGTAACTTATGAAGATGAGCTTCCCCTTTTAGACCCCATTGATGCAGAGGATGAAAATGAGATAGTGAAGGATGATTCTAAGAAGAGTGAAGAAGATCATCCTAAGAAGGGTCACTATTCTCCCGAGGAGAGAAAAGAATCTGGAATGACCAAGTCTAAGAAGAAGAACTTGATCTGAAAAGCCAAGAGAAAATCAAAGAAGGCTCAAGAGATCAAGGCCACTTTCAACTCTAAGCAGAAACAAGTGTTTATCTCTGCAGGATTTGAAGTGGTGAAGGCTGAAGACTCAACTATGTACTCTAGTACCAGGAGTTATAGTTCATGTCCAACTCATTCCAGTAAAGAGAAAAAGGCTGATCAGCTGTGTACCACTGCTACACAGCCTGAACTATCCAGTTCCAAGAGCAAGCCTCACCCTAAGAAGCTTGCTACATCATCTGTGAAGATAAAGATGGAGATGGAAAGAGATCAAGTTCAGTCTTTCTCTCAAAAGAAGACTCTTAGAAGGTAGCAAATGGATTGCATCATATGTGGTAGTACTTCTCATCTTGCTAAGGATTGCATTTATAATCCTAAAAGTACTATTCATATGATCAAAGAGAAAACTTCTAAGAAGAGGAAAGAAAAACTAGCTTCGGAAGGAAAATCTTTTCCTTTCGAAAGCTCCAAGGTGAAAAAGAAGACAAGTGAAAACTTGCTATTGGAAGAAAATTTAGTCTCAGAAGAAAGGAATGCTTTCGAAGTACTGAAGCCTGCTACAGTAAAAGCAATATCTTCCGAAGGTCCAGACTGCAAAACTTCTAAAGTTATCAAAACTTTCGAAGTGTTGAAGGTCAAGTCTAATCTTCCAAAGATGGTGTGGAAGATGAAGGAAGACCAAGTGACTGAAAGTTCTTCATCAACAACAACAAATGATCCTCAAAGCTTGAACATAGGATCACTTACTATTACATTGACTTCAGATCACTTTGAAAAGCCCAAGATCAATGAGGCTTGGGTTTCTAAATGTAACTAAACATCCCTGTTTGTGCATGAACAGCTAAAGACCAAGAGGAATGTATGGATCATTGATAGTGGTTGTTCCAGGCACATGACAGGCAATGGCTCTTTGCTTCAAAATTTTGAGAAAATTGATGGAGGGCCAATTGCTTTTGGAGGAGATGCTGGAGGTTACATTACTGGAAGGGGCAGGGTCATAAATGGTAAGCTCAGCATTAAGAAGGTAAACTTTGTCAAGAAGCTTGGGTATAATTTTCTAAGTGTATCCCAATTTTGTGATCAGAGACACAACATGCTCTTCACTGAGCATGAGTGCATTGTTCTCAAGCCCGGGGTGGTCATTCCTCAAGAGCATATCCTGCTCAGAGCCCCCAGGAAAAGGAATGCAGGACCATGTAAGGGGATGGTCACTACAATCAGTTTCATAATTAAGAGAGATTTAGAACACTTAACAGTTCAAATGGGGAACCAGGTTTTATAAACGATGATACTAAGAACACAAGTAAGTAGTGAGACAGAACTAAGAAAAAGAACAGATAAGTATGGTTTTCAAGGATGCTGTATATTGCTCTCAAGTTCTATTACAAGTGTTACAAAGCATAAAAGAATTACAAGGACCTGAGACACTTTATACTACATCCTACAACCGTCAATACCTAGAAAGACAGTTGGAAACACTAATCTAGACAACAAGATCAATGTAGAGTCAAAAGGCAGATTGCCTTTTGACTAGTGACTATGACATGCCATAGCTCACATTCTTTTCTAATATAAAAAGGTTTACATGTACAATAGTAGGAAGTTACAGACAAAGACCTTAATCTACAGTTTACAAAAGCATGGACTTTTCACCAACTCATATAAGTTGGTGAGTCTTCAGAGTTGCCCCAAAAAGTGTGTCAGCTTTATGTAAAGTAGATCAGAGAAAGCATGTCTTCTCTGTCTTCGGAAGAAATCAGTCGTCACAGCAAATTGGCTTCGAAAAACTTTGTCTTTGAAGCTTCGACAGACTTCATCTTTGGCTTCGGAAGATTTGGACTTTGGCTTCAAAGATATTACACTTAGAGTATTTTTCTGTGGAGAGTGTAAAACTTCCAAAGCAACTTCTACCTTGTACGTCCGGTGCATGCATGCAGGAAGACTCTTGGTTGTTTTGGCTTCTTTGGTTGCATCAGCCTTATAATCTTCTGATATTACCTTACAAACTCCCCCTAGGCTGATGCTACCAAAACAAAGAAGTTCTTCAGATGTTGACAGTCCTTATTAGGATCAAGACCATGCCTCTTTTCATCATATGGTCAGGATCCCTCAAACTTTCATAGTATCTTCTCATGTCATAGAGATCATGTAGAGAAAGATCAAGCATGTCTTGCCAAAATTAGACATCTTGACCTCCTTGATATCTGATGACATACCATCTGTCCAGATTAGCAGCAAAACTCCAGGACAAGATTGGTCTTCCAATTGCAAGAGGCTCTACTTGAATAGGAGTTTGTTGAGCAGCCTCATCATACACTACCTCAGGATGTTCTGACTCATCCTGAGGTGTAGAGATAGATGCCTTGGTCTTTTTCTTCTTTGAAACATTTTTCCTGGCCATCTTTTTCCTCCTCTTTGAAGTCTTTAACTGAGAGGACTGGTCTTCAGCACCCGATTGTCTTGTTGAATCTCTCTCAGTTGGGTTCTCTTTTCTCACAGGTTTAGAAGGAGAGAGAAGAGGACCCTGCTATGGATTAGAAGACGAAGTTGGATGAGATGCAGCTCTAGGTTCCGGTTGTGTTGTCTCAAGTGGTTCAACCTTCACCTCAACTTTAGGTTGAGCTGGTCTTGGTGGAGAATGCGAGTCAACAAGCTCTCCCTTTTTAATATTCTGCTTGAACACTCTGATATGCTTATTGTTGGATCATATGAGGCTGGTGCAACCAAAACAACACGTAGAACAATTTTGTGTACAAGTTGAAGAAGTCTTTCGAAGATATAACTACTCTTCCGCAGCTATGTCAAAGATCTTCCTAAGCATTATGTCTAAAGAGCTTCCGGAGGAAAACTAATTCTTCCGAGACTAAGTAGTTTTCCTTCCGAAGTATATGAAGAACTTCCGAAGGATAGAACAAAGTCTTCCGAAGACCAAGCAGTTCTCTTTTCAAAGTATTCACACTTAGAAGATCCAAGATAAAGTCTTCCGAAGAATAAAGTCATAAAGATCTGTAGAAGATTCGAAAGAAGTTGTTTCTTCCGAAGTATAAATGGCCTCGGAAGAACTTATTCTTCCGAAGCCATTTAGCTTCGGAAGAATCAACTATGAACCAATGGACAAAAGTATGGTCTGTCTGATAGACTCTGATACACTGCATGGTACTTTTCCTAACCCATGTAGTTGACCATACTTTAATCCACTTTTCACCTTTTCAACTTAGTACAGATACCATTCTTAGTTGGTGCCAAAAGGTAAGTCATGGACCTGTCATGACTACCTTATCTAGGATATTATTTTATCTTAGATACTTTAATTCTAGCAATGTAGTATTTGTCTATTAGTAGATTCCAGCTGGTTTTCCAAGTATAATCGGCTGTAGATAATAGTATATATAGTTTCTCATTGTAACTTATGTAGTATGAGCTTAAGAGTCTTGTAATACTGAGTTGAAAAGTAATATATACAAGTGTCTTGAAAACCATTTTCTTGTTCATTAACTTCGTATATTATTATCAACTTTAGTTTGAGATTCTGTGTTTCATCGATCAAGTGAGACTTAGTGAGTTCTGTGTTTAGAGTCAAAACCGATCCTGTAATTGGTATTAGAGCTTCAGGATCTTGATTGTGAGATCTAACAATCCCAAATCACCCTTGTTTCTTCACACTCACTCACCCACCTCACTTTAATGGATCTTAACCATAAATTTTCTGAGTCCGAAATGGGAACCATGACCAAGGCTCCTATCATCACTCCTGATGATTTTGGAACTTAGTGTAAACATATTAAAGGGTTTATCAAGTACCAAGATAGCCGCATGTGGAAATCTGTCACCCATGGTCCTTACTTTCCTAAGGTAGCAGCCCCAGCGGGTAATGGTGCCATGATAAAGAAGGCCATTGAAGACTACTCTGATGAAGACTTCAAGAAAATAGACATTGACTGCAAAGCAATGATTGTTTTGCTAACAACCATACCAAACTCCATAATGGTTAGCTTTCAGCAATACGAGTCAGCCAAAGAACTTTTTGATGCTTTGAAGCTGATGTACTCTGGTTCCACTAAATCCAAGGAGTCCAAAAAGGATGTACTGAAGCAGAAGTTTGAAAACTTCACATATATCGTTGGTGAGACCTTGAGCCAATAATACTTCAGGTACATGAACTTGATCATCTCTTTAGTCTATGGGAGTGGATCTTCAGAAGAGAGATATTGTAAGGAAATTCATGAGTGCCCTTCCTCATGAATGCACTTTTTATTGTGTTTCTATCAAGAGAAATGAGAATCTTAACACTCTCACCATGATTGAACTGTTCGAAATCCTTGATGGATACCGTATGGAAATGGAGACTCAGAAAAGCCAACAGATGAACCGACCCACAAATCCTGCTGTTAGCAATGCTTTACATGTTGCTGAAGGATCAAGACAACCCCAGTTGTACCTGAATTATTCCC
Source organism: Flaveria sonorensis (assembly GCA_025506505.1). Taxonomy (NCBI): domain Eukaryota; kingdom Viridiplantae; phylum Streptophyta; class Magnoliopsida; order Asterales; family Asteraceae; genus Flaveria; species Flaveria sonorensis. Next base: position 57,342,812 of record CM046436.1, on the reverse strand, counting down.
AACAGCCATCATCTTCCTCTGGGCCATACATCACTTTCCCTAAGACACCCAGGTCTCAACAGGCTCAACACACTCCTTTTCAGGATAATTGTGCCTTTGTCTCAGGAAGAGAACACTCTGGAGATTTTCAATTCTGCTTTGATGATCTAGAGTGCTTTAGCCCAGATGACATTGAGTACATGGACATTGTCCAACAGATGGCTCTCCTGACCTACAGAGCAAAGAAGTTCTTCAAAAGAACAGAAAGGCAATTCCCTCGGAATCCAACCAACAGCAAATTTGGATTTGATAAAAGCAAAGCCAAGTGTTACAACTATAACCAGCTTGGTCACTTTTCTAGGGAATGCAAAGGTCCAAGATCCAATCCTGGAGCAACTCAAGCCTCCCAACATCCTACCACCTCAAGGGCTGCACCAAAACCTACTGAGCAGCAAACTGCGACTGTTGCTCAAGAAGTTGACTGGAGCTTCATGGTGCAAGATATCACTCCTGCTTAAGCACTCATGGCTGGAACTGAAGACAGCAAGGAATATGAAAACCTCTGTACTCCAGCTTGTATTGCTAAGGTTAAACTTTATTAGGATTACAACAGGGAAATTAAATCCGATATTGAGTCCTTGAACATCCTAAAATCTGATTTCAAGAAAGCAAAATCTGACTATAAACTCAAAATTGAAGAGTTAGAGAAAACTGTTTCCTCTTTAAAACATGAACATACAAACTACAGGACTCAAATAAAGGATTTAATTTCTAAGTTAACTGAGGCTCAAGCCCAGCTAGTAATAGCTGAGGCTAAAGCAAAGAAGTATGCTATTGAAGAGCATAACTTCAACACCATCATTGCATCATCCTCCCACTCAAAGGTGTGTTATCGAAACAAAAGTGGGTTGGGAACTAATGAAATTGCTCCACCACACTCTTATGTGTCTGTTAGACAACCAAGATGTGGCACTCATGAGCAAGAGGTTCCAACTGCTGACCCACTACCCAATGAGCAAAAGAATGATGCAACTACGATGACCACCACAGGGAAGAACAAGGTAGAAAGCCTCATTCCCACCACTGATGTCCTACCCCTTACCACTAAAAAGAGAAAGAACAAAATCAAGGCAGCAAAGAAAACTGCCAAGAAGGTGACTGAGTCTAGGATGAAGATAGATTCCAGAAAAAAGGGTGTATTCATTTCAGCCGGATTCCAAGTGGTTGGAAACTCTGACCCTGGAAAGGAATGTAGTACCAGTATTCCTGTCCAACTGAAGGATCATAAGTTAAAAGGGAAAGCTGTTGAAGAAAAGGAGTGCAAGAACCAATAGCCAACATGCCTAATCAAGAGTAACATTGAGTGCATAATCTGTGGTCTGCATAACCACATGGCTAAAGATTGTTACTATAATCCTGCAAGCACACATTATGCAACCAATGTTAAAAGAGAAGGAGTCAAGGAAGGTTTCACATTTGGACCTTATCACATGGTCCAAGTGAAAAGGAAAGGAAAGCTTGTTTCTGAAGCTAAGTTGGTTTCGGAAGAAAATCATTCTTTCGAAGAAAAAATAGCTTCGGAAGACAAGCCAAAGAACAAACAAAGGAATAAAAGGAATCCTTTGAAATCTTTCGAAAAGAAAGTAGTCTCAGAAGAAGGTCATGCTGCTCAATCCTCTTCAGGATCATCTACACTGGTCAACCATAGGATGGTATAGAAGAACAAAACAGATACTGCAGCCAGTACCTCTTCCTCACAAACACAAATTGAACCCACTTGCCTATACTTTGGTTCACTTAAATCATCTACATTGGAAGAACCCAATACCAACAAGGCTTGGGTTTCCAATAGTAACTAATCATCTCACTTTGTGTAGGGACATCCACATGATAAGAATGGAAATATATGGATTGTGGACAGCGGATGCTCCAGGCACATGACAGGGAACAGATCTCTTCTTCAACAATTTGAACATTTTGATGGAGGTCCTGTTTAGTTTGGAGGTGAAGCCGGAGGATACATTTCTGGTAGAGGTAGTGTATCCAATGGTAAGTTAAAAGTTGACAAAGTAAACTTTGTCAGACAGCTTGAACAGAATCTGTTAAGTGGTTCTCAATTCTGTGACCAAAAGCACCAAATGCTTTTCACAGAACATGAGTGCATTATTCTCAAACCCAGGATGACAATTCCTCAAGAATTAGTGCTTCTTAGATCTCCCAGGAGAGGGGATATGTACAAGCTGGACATGAACAATGCTTCCCCACTGGGTGAAGTAGCATGCTTTCTTTCCAAAGCCAATGGTGATGAGTCAACTCTTTAGCATAAAAGAATGTGCCATGTTAATTTTAAAACCATGAACAATTTAGTTAAAAATAATTTGGTACATGGTGTGCCTAAAAAGGAGTTTTTCCGTAAAGACAACTGTATTGCTTGCCTAAAAAGAAAACAAGACAAGGTCACTCACAAATCCAAAGAAGTTAACTCTATCACCACTCCATTACACTTATTGCACATGGATCTTTTTGGTCCCATAAGTATAATGAGCATTGGAAGGAAATCATACTGTCTTGTGATTGTTGATGATTTTACAAGATTTAAGTGGGTATTCTTTTTAAGAACTAAAAATGAAACAACTGAAACTTTAAAATCTTTTATTCTTAAAATTGAAAATCAAAAGGATCACAAGGTGAAAATCATTAGAAGTGATCAAGGGAATGAGTTTAAGAATCAAGTTCTTGACTTATTCTGTAACTCAAAAGGGATTGCCAGACAATATAGTACTCCTATAACTCCTTAACAGAATGGTGTTGCTGAGAGGAGGAACATGACACTTATTGAGGCTGCAAGAACAATCTTAGCTGATTCAAAGCTGCCTCTAACTTTCTGGGCAGAGGCAGTCAGCACTGCATGTTATGTGCAAAACAGAGTTCTCATTGTTAAGCCTCATGGGAAGACCCCTTATGAGCTATGGAACAAGAGGCCACCGTTCATTAGCTTTCTTAGGTCCTTTGATAGCAGGTGTACCATACTCAACACAAATGACAATTTAGAAAAATTTGCTGAAAAGTCAGATGATGTTATCTTTGTTGGATATTCCTTCACCTCTATTGCTTATAGAGTGTAAAATATCAAAACTCAACAGTTTGAGGAATCATCCAACATTATTGTTAATGAGCACACTCCTTATGTTAGAGGGAATGGACCTGAATACATTTTTGATTTAGAATTGTTTCCAAACTATTCTAAATCATCTTGTGAGAATGTTTCAGTTGGAACATGAACTTAAAAGTGACCCATACGAAGATCAACTATTTGAGCTACCCAGACCTATTTCCAGTTCTCCAAGAAGAAATGAAGAACAAGCTCCTACTACTGAAATTCCTGAAAGCATGAGTATCTCAGGAAACAAAGGAGCTTCAACAAATTGTCAACTTACTAAGCCTCATAACCCAGAAGTTGACAATTCAAGCACTCAATACCAAGCTGATGAAGACAGTGACATGGAGGAACAGGCAACTGTTGATGCTGCTTCACAGCATACTGACATTGAAGATGTCACTCATTCATTTAACCAGTCCTCAATGAATGAATGTGAGACATCAGCTGGAGAAGGTGTTCGAAGTTCTGAGCAAAACTTCTCAAACCTAGACCTATCTATGCAATCAGATATGATTCCTAGGCTCAGGATACACAACACTCATCTAGCTGAAAACATCAGGGATGTATCAGAAGGTGTGAGAACAAGAAGTCAGAATCATAATGGGAATGTATGCTTGTACTCATGCTTTCTCTCTCAAATGGAACCAAAGAAGGTGGAAGAAGCCCTCAAGGACAACAATTGGATTGAAGCTATGCAAGAGGAATTGCTTCAATTCAAGAGGCAAAAGGTATGGAATCTATGTCCTTTGCCACCTGGTCAAGTCCTTATTGGCACCAAGTGGGTTTCAGAAACAAAAGAGATGATAGAGGTTTGATCATCAAGAACAAAGCAAGACTTGTTGTTTAAGGATACACACAGGAAGAAGGCATAGATTACACTAATGTATTTGCACCTGTTACAAGACTTGAAGCTGTGCGAATTTTCCTTGCTTTTACGACCTCCAAGAACTTCACAGTCTATCAACTTGATGTCAAATGTGCATTTTTGTATGGGAATATAGACAGAGAAGTCTATGTGTTTCAGCCACCTGGATTTGAAGACCCACAGCATCCCAACTATGTGTGCAAACTAGATAAAGCTCTTTATGGGCTGCATCAAGCACCTAGGCTGTGGTATGAGACTTTGTCTTAGTTTCTCCTCAAAAACGGCTATACCACAGGCACCATAGACAAGACATTGTTCATAAAGAAATTTGGGAAGGACATGCTGCTTGTTCAAGTCTATGTCGATGACATCATATTTGGTTCCTCAAATGACCAAATGTGCAAAGACTTTGAAAGCATCATGAGAAAGAAATTTGAGATGAGCTCTACGGGAAAATGGATTTCTTTCTTGGGATTCAAGTGAAGCAGATGGAAGAAGGATTCTTTATCAATCAGTCTAAGTATGTCAAGGACATCTTAGAGAGATTTCAGATGAAAGATTGTAAGACAACCAAGACACCTATACCTAGAAATCATAATTTATGTCCTGATTCCGAGGGGGAGGATACTGATCAGCATCAGTACAGGGTAATTCTAAAGACCTGCAGAAGATTTGAAAGAAGTTGTTTCTTCCGAAGTATAAATGGCCTCGGAAGAACTTATTCTTCCGAAGCCATTTAGCTTTGGAAGAATCAACTATGAACCAGTGGACAAAAGTATGGTCTGTCTGACAGACTCTGATATACTGCATGGTACTTTTCCTAACCCATGTAGTTGACCATACTTTAATCCACTGTTCACCTTTTCAACTTAGTTTAGATACCATTCTTAGTTGGTGCCAAAAGGTAAGTCATGGACCTGTTATGACTACCTTATCTAGGATATTATTTTATCTTAGATACTTTACTTCTAGCAATGTAGTATTTGTCTAGTAGTAGATTTCAGCTGGTTTTTCATGTCTAACCGGTAGTAGATAGTAGTATATATAGTTTCTTATTGTAACTTATGTAGTATGAGCTTAAGAGTCTTGTAATACTGAGTTGAGAAGTAATATATACAAGTATCTTGAAAACCATTCTCTTGTTCATTAACTTCGTATATTATTATCAACTTTAGTTTGAGATTCTATGTTTCATCGATCAAGTAAGACTTAGTGAGTTCTGTGTTTAGAGCCAAAACCGATCCTGCACTCATCCATAGTGGATAGAGACATAGGACCAAGCCTCATTTCGGAGAATCCATATAGCTTCAAGAAGCTCATCATCCTTTGTCTGTCATCAGACTTTTTTTGGCTTTTGTGGATGATGGCTCTTGACTTTGCGGCTTCTTCCCTTAACTTTCTCTTAGCAGCTTTTCTTTCTTTTGTAGCTTGTTCCTCCAGCTGCTTTGAGATATTCAAATTCAATATACTCAAATAATAAGGGAAGAATTGCAGATTCCTGATAGAGTCCTATGGCACTCAGGTAGTTGATCATGTTCATCCTTTTAGCTTTCTTGTCTACCTGAGGTTATGCAGTTGCCACAATCTCTTCCTCAGGACTTTTTTGAACTGGGGAGAGGACATGAGCATGATTGTAGAGCCTTTTTAGTCTCCTTTCTTCCTTGATCTTAAGGAGCAATGCTGCATCCTCTGCCTCCTTCCTCTCCTTTGACAACTTATTATCAGTCAATTCATTCAACTCATCTAAGGGGAGAGATATGAGTTCGTCAATGTTATAGTTTCTGGTCCCCAAGTAGTTTAGCCTGGCTGCCCTCAACTCATCATTTTGAGTGTTTGGCCTGGGGGCAGCCTGGATAGCAGCTTCCATGAAGCCTGGAGACCCTTTTGAACTTTCTCCCCTTAGCTTCCTCTTCCTCTCTCTTTCCTCCTCCTCTAACTCCTCAAAGGTCATTTTCATCTTCCCTTTGTCACGCACAGGCCTTAGTGACTCAGGGTGGAGAGAGCTTTGGCCTTCATTGCTTGGTTCAGCAGTCAAGCTCTCGCCAGAGAGAGGATGTGAAGCACATTCACCAGCTGGTGCCTCACTAAGGGTACTGGATGCTAAAGGAGATCCTATCTCAAGGTTCACATGTTCAGCTTCTGGGCCTTCAATCAAGGCTTCCCCTTTGAAGCTAATCTTAGGGTCCACCTTAACATCTAGTTGACCAAAAATCTCACCTGCTAGCCTCTGTCTATATAATCTTGATCTCATCTTGAACTCTTCTAGCACCCTTCCTTGAATCCAATCTGCTGATCTTTTAGCTTGTCTGTTTTGGCTTAGGTTGACAAGTGAAAGATCAACCAGATGGATGCACTCATAGAAACTTAGGTTTGAAAGTTAAAGATTTCCTGTTGACCCTGAGCTCTAGAGATGACAAGAGCCCTTCTTTCTGTGTCATACCTCCATCCCATGATTGGGTTCTCCGAGTGAAGAGATGGGGTAGGCATGGCTCTAGGTATACCCTCCTCAAACAGGCTATATATGAGTAAGTCCATATCAATGTGAACTTGAGGAGGTTGCTGAGTATGGACTATTGCAAGTGAGGGTGATGAGTCCTCAAAGTCTATACTCTGAGAAGAACTCCCAGGTTTTATGATTGCTTGGACTTTCTCCCTTTTTTGTTAGCATCACCTTTTTGCATAGGTGATCTTGAGGTTAGGTCTGTCACATCCACAAGTTCTTGTGGACCTGGTTGAGAACTTCCGAGTGGTCTCTCAGCTAACTTGCCCTTGAGATCGGTGATCTCAAGTTTCTGGTCATTGACCCTCCTTTGTAAGACAGTCACCTGAGATTCCAGGTGACTTATCTTTGAGACTAAATAGGTGCATGTGTTTGTCAGTTGTTGCACCTTTAGTTTCAGACTCTCCTCATCTTCATCAGAAGAATCATGAGGGGATGAGAGAATAGGACCAAGGTCTTCTTCCTCATCTCCAGCACTTTGTTCTTGGTTGCTGGATTTCACCTGCATCATGACAACTTCAAGTGAAGTGTCAAGAGGTAGGGTTGCCATGGTTGAGGTCTTAATGATGTAATCACTTGTTAAAGTGAAAGCCTCTTCCATATGGATCTCCTGAACAGGTTCAGGGAGATCCACCTCAGTAGTATATGGATGATGTGGGCTAGACATGGGCGAAGCAGGAGTACTCATCTCTCCTTGAGTAGAGGAGAAGAAGAGAGACTCATGATACTCACTGAATCCCATGTCTTCATCATCATAGAATTCAAGGTTGGGAATTGGTTGGTTCAGATCAAGAGGCTAGGGATGGTAACTGTCCCCTAAAGGTTGTTCACCAGAGTTTTGAGACTCTGAGTGAAGGCTTAAGGCTGTGGGAGTTGTGAGCTCATCAAGCTGAGCATGAGGAACCTCATCACTGATCAATGGTAAGATGGGAGTGGTTTGCTCCTCAGGAGAAGTGGGAGCTCCAGTGTCCACTTTCTCCTATATGGGTGATGATATAGGGGCCTGCACAAGCTAAATAGCGTGTGCAGGGGTTCGTTTGGATTTTCTCTGGAAGGTGAGGGTTATTTGTGGCTTTGTTGGTGGTTGAGAAGTAGAAGGTGTGGGTTCAACACTAGCTGGTGCTGCTAGGTTGTCACCTTGAGCAATGAGCTCTAACATTTTTGGGACAAGGGCTGTTTCTACCCCTTAGAAGCCAACAGTTGGCTTTCTCATAGTCTTGAAGATGCCGAGCTTCATCTGTCCTAATTTTAGAACATTACCTGTTCCCCTCAACTGTGAGCTCAGTTCACAACTGAGAATGTGCTAGACATATCTAGGGAACGTATAATATTCTAAGGAGTCCAAGTTTGCAAGTAAATTAGTGTATACAAATTAAGAATACCTGAACTTGACCCCTTAAACCATCCCATGGACTATATAGGAACGATCTTCTAGAATCTGGTCCCGACCTCCATGCTTGTTTGACAAACTGTGGATAATGACATGGAGGAGGTACTTCCACTGAGAGGAGACGTTCCCCTTTCTGAAGGTTCTGACTGAGAAGTCACATTCATAGCCCATCTGCTCAAGAGAGTGGTTAACAGCAGCTTTGGGAAAGGACAAGTCACCTTCTGCATCATCCAACTGAAGGTGAGTGTTTATGGAGGCTGGAGTGATGAAGATTGCCCTCCCCAGCATTGTGGTAGACAGTGCCTTCTCTCTATCCATGGTGACCTCTTGGAAGGTCCTCCAAAATGCCAAAAGTTGATCCTCATAGAGTGAAGGATCAATGGTAAGGAAGGTGAGGTAGTTTCTCAAAGAAACAAAACGACAAACCTCTGAGAAACCAGGATCTTTCTCAGAGTCTAACAGAGCAACCTGATTATGTTGCCTATAAAGATGCATTGGGAAATCGGGTTGGTTTCTGCATTCAGGTTGGCCATTTGATGTAGCTTTTTGGTGAAGGAAAATAAGAACAAGGTTGATTTGGGGGTGAATTTAAGTTAGAGAAAAATGCATATGAAGAGGATAGTGAGAAAAAGGGAATCGTTGAGAGAATATATACGAAATGGATTTGAGACAAAGTTAATGCAAAAGAATAAACTTTGAAATCCGAAAGTCGGTCCTAGCTCTGAAAAAGTGCCCAAAAAGATAGTTTTCTTGGAAGTTGAAAATCTTCCGAAGGTAATTTTATCTTCGAAAGTTTTGAGAAAAAGCTTCCGAAGCCAATTTGGCTTCAGAAGATATTCTTAAGAGTTGTGAAAATTTAGCTTCGGAAGAAAAATACTTAGAGAATTTTTCTTCCGACACATATTTGGTTTCGGAAGATATTAAGACTTGAGAGTTTTATTCTAAAGAGAATAAGTCTTTCGAGACTTAATTGCTTTAAGAAGATATTTGTTCTTCAAATACATGTAAGTACTTAGAAGCATATTTAACCTTCGGAAGATATTCTCAGAATTTCTTCCGAAGGTAAATTTCTTATAAGTAGTTAGTTGATTTGAAGACATAATTTTCTTCCAAAGACAATTTGAAATCTTCCGAAAGAAAATATATTTGAAATTTTTCAATCTAAGGAATATCATTTAAAAGATTTTCTTCCAAAATAACTAGGCTTATATAGGTGATAAAATAGACAACTTAGGACACATAGCTTTTAGAAATAAAGTTGATTTAAGTTTTAAGAAAATCTACTCAAAGTTAATAATCCTAATAGCTGATATAAGATATTTGAATCTCTGTTCATCAAAAGCCTTAGTGAATAGATCAGCATATTGTTCATTTGTGTTAACTTTGACTAGTTTGATTAATCCCTTCGTAAAGTTATCTCTAATCAAATGTTACCTGATGTTGATGTGTTTGGTCCTTGAGTGCTGCACAAGATTCTCTATAATAAAAATAGCACTGTTGTTGTTTATGTGGATGGGAGTCTCTTTGAAGTTGAATCCATAGTCTAGCATTTGATTCTGAATCCAAAGCACTTGAGCATAGTAGCTTGCAGTAGCCATGTATTCAGCTTCAACAGTTGATGCAGACACACAGGATTGTTTCTTGCATTGCCAAGAGACAATCCTTCCACCAAGGAATTGACATCTTCCAGATGTAGACTTTGCAGTCATGTTGCAACCCCTATAGTCACTATCTGTATAAGCATACAGATTGAAGTCAGAATTCTTTGGATACTAAAGGCCTAGCTTGGGAGCACCTTTGAGATTTCTAAGAATCCTCTTGATAGTAACCAGGTGTGACATCTTGGGGTTGGCTTGATATCTTTCATAAATGCATGTGGCAAACATGATATCAGGCCTGCTATCTGTGAGATACATAAGAGACCCAATCATAGCCTTGTAGAGATGTTCAACAACACATTCCCCCTCAAGATCAGGTCCAAGGGAGTGGTTTCTGGCTATGGGTGTCTTTGCAACCTTACAATCAGTCATGTTGAATCTTGTAAGTATGTCTTGTATATACTTTGACTAACTTATGAAGATGCCATTGTCAACTTGCTTCACTAGAATACCTAGAAAGAAATTGAGTTCCCCCATGGCACTCATTTCAAATCTATTCTTCATCAGCCTCTCAAAGTCTTTACAAAGCTTTAGATTAGTTGACCGAAGATAATATCATCTACATATACTTGAACCAGCATTAAGTCATTCCCTATTTCTTTGATGAAGAGAGTCCCATCTATAGTACCCTTGTACCCATATTGATAGAGATACTAAGATAGTGTCTCATACCACTTTCTTGGAGCTTGATGCAGCCCATAAAGAGCTTTATCAAGCTTGCAGACATAATCAGGATGATTTGGGTCTGCAAAGCCAGATGGTTGTTTGACATACACCTCTTTATCAATCACCCCATATAGAAAAGCACACTTGACATCAAGTTGGTAGACCTTGAAATCCTTGGATGCAGCAAAAGCCATGAATATTCTTACAGCTTCAAGTCTTGCCACAGGAGCAAAGACATATGTGTAGTCAATTCCCTCTTCTTGTGTGTATCCTTGAACAACTAGTCTAGCCTTATTCTTGATGACAAGTCCTCTGTCATCCTTCTTGTTTCTAAAAACCCACTTGGTTCCTATGGTAGTCTTCCTTTAAGGAAGAGGACATAGGTTCCAAACCTTTTATCTTTTGAATTAAAGCAGTTCCTCTTGAATTGCTTCAACCCAACTTCCATCCTTCAAAGCCTCATCAACTTTCTTTGGCTCTACCTGGGACAAGAAGCAAGAGTATAGACAAATATTTTTGTCATGGATTTGTCCTCTTGTTCTCACCCCTGTATCAACATTTCTAATGATGTTTGTGGTGGGGTGTGACTTGTGGATCCTGAGTTGAGGGATCACTGCAAGTTGATTGGAAAGATCTAAATTAGAGAAATTCATATCTGGCAATGGAGTATCACCCACCACATCAGCACATTTATCAAGAAAGACTTGATCAAATAAGTGTATGATATCATTTATGTTGTCTTTTATGGAGTGGTTATCAACATCAAGAAATTCTTGATCACTATCACCACCTCCATTTCCTCCTACATGTGAAGCTCCTTCACATAAGTTTTGAGCCTTTGAGCTAGAATTTGTAGGCATCTCAGATGTATCAGCTGAATTTGTCATGTTTGTATTGATAGGATCTTTACTTGTAGGGTTAGTTACCACTGGAGCTGATGTAGTATGTTTGCTTGGTCTTCTCAGTTCAAATCTTGGCTCAGGATCTCCTGTTGATATGTTACCTATAGATCCTGAAACATTCTCACCAGACTTGTTAAAACAGTTAGTAACTAAATCAAGATCAAATAGCCAATCTGGACCAGAACCTTTCACACTGGGAGTGTGCTCATTAAAGGTCATATTGGCTGACTCCTCAACTACTCTAGTTTTGAGATTGTATACTCTATAAGTCTTAGCTTGGGAAGAGTATCCAATAAAATGTCCATCATCTGATTTCTCAGTAAGCTTGGCTACCTGATCTTTGGTATTCAAGATGGTGTAGGGACATCCAAATGACCTGAGGAAACCTATGAATGGTCTCCTTTTGTGCTACAGCTCATAAGGAGTCTTACCATAAGTCTTAACTACTAAAAATCTATTCTGCACATAGCAGGCTGTGTTAACAGCCTCTGCCCAGAAGGTGATAGGTAGTTTAGAGCCAGACAACATGGTTCTTGTAGCCTCGATAAGTGTCCTGTTTCTCCTCCCAACAACACCATTTTGCTGAGGAGTCCTGGGAGCGCTATATTGTCTTGTAATACCCTTTTCATCACAAAATGTATCAAAGATTTGGTTCTTAAAAACTGTTCCTTGATCACATATTATGGTCTTGACCTTGTGATCAGATTGATTCTAAATTTTCAGAATGAAGTTCTTCAAGATCTCAGGAGTCTCATCCTTAGTTCTAAGAAAAAAAACCCAAGTGAATCTTGTGAAATCATTTGTGATCATTAAACAATATAAGGTCCTTCCTAAACTTATTACACTGGTGGGGCCAAAGAGATCCATATGTAATAAGTGTAGGGGAGTAGTGATAGAGTTACTTTCCTTTGGCTTGTGAGACACTTTGTGTTGCTTCCGTTTCAGGCATGCGACGCAGTGGTCATCACTTGTAAACTCTTTCTTTGGCATTCCAGTTACCAAATCATTATTAATCAATTTATTCATGTTCTTAAAGTTTACATGACATATTCTTTTATGTCAGAGGAAAGACTCATCACTATTTGCTTTAGATAGAAAGCAAGAAACCTCTCCTGAGGGAGATGTTTCCTGCAAATCCATCTTGTACATGTTCCCTTTCCTGGGGGCTCTGAGTAGGATATGCTCTTGAGGAATGATCACTCCGGGCTTGAGAACAATGCACTCATGCTCAGTAAAGAGCATGTTGTGTCTTTGATCACAAAATTAGGATACACTCAGTAGATTGTACCCAAGCTCTTTAACAAAATTTACCTTTTCCATGGTGAGATTACCATTTGTGACCATGCCCCTTCCTGTGATGTAACCACCAGCATCTCCTCCAAAAGCAACTGGTCCTCCATCAATTTTCTCAAAATTTCAAAGCAGAGAACCATTGCCAGTCATGTGCCTGGAACAACCACTATCAATGATCAATACATTTCCCTTGGTCTTTAGCTATTCCTGTATAAAAAAGAAGTGGTTAGTTACACTTGGAAACCCAAGCCTTATTGGTCTTGGGCTTTTCAAAGTGATCTGAAGATAATGTAATAGTAATTGATCCTATATTCAAGCTTTGAGGATCATTAGTTGCTGTTGATGAAGAACTTTCAGTCACCAGGTCTTTCTTCATCTTCCACACCATCTTCGAAAGATTGGTCTTGACCTTCAACACCTCGGAAGTTTTAACAACTTCTGAAGTTTTAAGAACTTCTGAAGTTTTGGAGACTGGACCTTCGGAAGATCTTGCTTTCACTGCAACAGGCTTTAGTACTTCGGAAGCATTCCTTTCTTCCGAGACCAGATTTTCTTCTGAAGGCAAGTTTTCACTTGTCTTTTTTTTCCCTTAGAGCGTCCGAAGGAAACAGATTTTCCTTTTGAAGCTAGCTTCTCCTTCTTCTTCTCAGAAGTTTTCTCTTTGATCATATGGATAGTACTTTTAGGATTGTAGATGCAATCCTTAGCCAGATGAGAAATACTACCACACATGATGCAGTCCATTTGCTTCCTTCTAAGAGTCTTCTTTTGAGATCAAGACTAAACTTGATCACTTTCCATCTCCATCTTCATCTTCACAGATGATGAAGCAAGCTTCTTAGGGAGAGGCTTGCTCTTGGAACTGGATGGTTCAGGCTGTGTAGCAGTGGTACACAGCTGATCAGCCTTCTTCTCCTTGTTGGAATGATTTGGAACTCAATTAGAACTCCTGGTACTAGAGTTCATAGTTGAGTCTTTAGCCTTCACCAATTCAAACCCTAAAGAGATAGCACTTGCTTCTGCTTAGAGTTGAAGGTGGCCTTGATTTCTTGAGCCTTCCTTGTCTTTATCTTGGCTCTCCTGATCAAGTTCTTCCTTAGAGACTTAGTCATCCCAGATTCTTTTCTCTCCTCATGAGAATAGTGACCCTTATTAGGATGATCTTCTTCACTCCTCTCAGAATCATCCTTCACTATCTCCTCTTCATCCTTTTTAACAATGGGGTCTATGAGGGGAAGCTCATCTTCACAAGTTCCACACCTTGGAGATCTTATAGACAATAGAGTGTGTGGATGAGCTATCTTAGTAGATCCCAGTCCCTGCTTATTTTGATAACAAACTTATGCATGCAGAGATGAGGATATTATGTTCTTGAAGGTCTCTTCTTCAAGAACACATTTTTCTGCCCTGGCTTTGCTGATCACAAGCTCAGCCTGACATTCAGTTAACTTAGTGATGAGATCTTTAATCTGAGTCTTGTAGTTGGTGTGTTCATGCTTTAGAGTTGAAATGGTTTTCTCTAAATCTTCTATTTTCAGTTTGTAATCATTTTCATCTCTTTTAAAATTAGCTTTTAAGATATTTAAGGACTCAAGATCAGATCTCATCTTTAAGTTATATGACCTATAGTTATTGACTTTAACAATACATTCAGGTGTACAGAGATGTTTCAATACCTTGGCTTCGTCATGATCTGCCATAAGTGCTTGGTTTGGAGCTGCATCCTTCACCTGAAAGCTCCAGTCAAAGCCTCCTTCTTCAACAGCAACTGCAGCTTGCTGCTTGGGCTTCTCATTCTGGTGAGCTCCTCCAGTGTAGTTTGGCCTAGCTTGTGCTTGGCCACCATTTGACTTTGGTGCCTTACACTCTCTTGCAAAGTGTCCTATTTGGTTACAGTTGTAACACTTCACCTTGCCTTTGTCCAGCCTAAACTTTTCACTGGACATATTGCTAGAAAACTTCCTCCCAGTCTTCTTGTAGAACTTCTTGGCCCTGTGAGTAAGAAGAGCCATCTGCTGGACTATTTCCATATACTCCAGATCATCTGGATGGATACAGTCCATGTCTTTGAGAGTGAAAAGAAAGTTGCCTGTACTTTCATCAGAAGACACAAAAGCTTGTGAAGAGCTTGTCTCCTGGAATGGGCTTCCAGGGATGTAGCTCTCCCTTGGTGACTCCAAGATGGTGATAAAAGGAACCTTTTGTGAATTGTCAGGGTAGCAGATAAGATGATGTTGTGTTCTCTACAATCCCTTTCAACTACATAAAAGGCTGAACTCTGTTGATTGTTGGAGTTACCAGATGGATTTTGCATGTTCATCTCCATCTGGTAGCCACTGAGGATACCATACAACTTAGTGAGAGAGAGGGTCTTGAGGTTTTCAGTCCTCTTAATGACCACACAATAGTGTGTCCACTACCTGGGAAGAGAGGACATGAACTTTCTCACAATGTCCCTGTTATCAAGAGTTACTCCAATGTCCATTAGAGTTTCCACAATCTCAACATACCTGAAGTATTGTTGAGTCATGGTTTCACCTGCATTGAAGGTGAAGTTCTAAAACTGCTGCTTCAAGAGGTCCTTCTTGTTCTTTTTTGCTTTGTTTGACCCCTCATACATCAACTTCAGTGCATCCTATAGTTGCTTGGCAGTCTTGCACTTCTTGAAGCCTCTGTAGATAGAGTTTGGAAGAGCAGTTTGGAGGGCGGTCATGGCCTTCTGATCTATTTCAATCTTCTTCTAGTCTTCATCAAAATAGTCAGCCACTTCCTCTGGTATCATACCACCACCAGCAGCAGCTGAAGAGGTGGATGGTACATGAGATCCATAAACAACAGAGCCCCACATCCTGGAATCTTGAGACTTGATGAAGCCTTTCATTCTTTGGCACCAAGTATCAAAGTCCTCAGGAGTGATCAGTGGAGACTTTGTCATAGTACCGGTTTCCATATCAGCCTTTGTGATAGCTGCCATTTGAGATGTTAAGTGATTTGTGAAACTGAAGGGATTTAAGATGGTGAGATCTTACAATCAAGAGCCTAAAAATCTCTGGTACCAATTGCATGACCGTGTAAGGGGATGGTCAGTACAATCAGTTTCACAATGAGGAGAGATTTAGAACACTTAACAGTTCAAATGGGGAACTGGGTTTGATAAATGATGATACTAAGAACACAAGTAAGTAGTGAGACAAAACTAAGAACAAGAACAGATAAGTATGGTTTTCAAGGATGCTGTATATTGCACTCAAGTTCTGTTACAAGTGTTACAAAGCATAAAAGAATTACAAGGACCTGAGACACTTTATACTACATTCTACAACCGTCAATACTTAGAAAGACAGATGGAAATACTAATCTAGACAACAAGATCAATGTAGAATCAAATGGTAGATTGCCTTTTGACTAGTGGCTATGACATGCCATAGCTCACATCCTTTTCTAATATAAAGAGGTTTACAGGTACAATAGTAGGAAGTTACAGACAAAGACCTTAATCTACAGTTTACAAAAGCATGGACTTTTCACCAACTCATATAAGTTGGCGAGTCTTCAGAGATGCAACAGAAAGTGTGTCAGCTTTATGTAAAGTAGATCAGAAAAAGCATGTCTTCTCTGTCTTCGGAAGAAATCGGTCTTCATAGCAAATTGGCTTCAGAAGACTTTGTCTCTGAAGCTTCAGAAGACTTCATCTTTGGCTTCGGAAGATTTGGACTTTAGCTTCAGAAGATTTTACACTTAGAGTATTTTTCTGTGGAGAGTGTAACTTCCGAAGCAACTTCTACCTTGTACGTCCAGTGCATGCATGCAGGAAGACTCTTGGTTGTCTTGGCTTCTTTGGTTGCATCAGTCTTATAATCTTTTGATATTACCTTACAAGGAACATGTACAAGATAGACCTGCAGGAAATATCTCCCTCAGGAGAAGTTTCTTGCTTTCTATCTAAAGCAAATGGTGATGAGTCTTTCCTGTGGCATAAAAGAATGTGCCATGTAAACTTTAAAAACATGAATAAATTGATTAAGAATGATTTGGTAACTAGAATGCCAAAGAAAGAGTTTTCAAAGGATGACCACTGTGTTGCATGCCTGTCACTGTGCTGTATGCCTGAAAGGGAAGCAACACAAAGTGTCTCACAAGCCAAAGGAAAGGAACTCTATCACTACTTCTCTACACTTATTACATATGGATCTCTTTGGCCCCACAAGTGTAATGAGTTTAGGAAGGACCTTATATTGTTTGGTGATCACAGATAACTTCACAAGATTCAGTTACGTCTTTTTCCTTAGAACTAAGGATGAGACTCCTGAGATCTTGAAGAACTTCATTCTGAAAATTGAGAATCAATATGATCACAAGATCAAAACCATAAGATATAATCAAGGAATAGAATTTTAAGAACCAAATCCTTGATATATTTTATGATGAAAAAGGTATTATAAGACAATATAATGCTGCGAGGACTCCTCAGCAAAAAGGTGTTGTTGAGAGGAGAAACAGGACACTAATTGAGGCTGCAAGAACCATGCTGTCTGACTCTAAACTGCCCACCACCTTCTGGGCAGAGGCTGTCAACACAGCCTGCTATGTGCAGAACATAGTTTTAGTGGTTAAGACTCATGGTAAGACTCCTTATGAGCTGTGGTAAAAAAGGAGACCATTTATTGGTTTTCTTAGGTCATTTGGATGTCCTTGCACCATCTTGATTACCAAAGATCAAGTAGCAAAATTTTCTGAGAAATCAGATGATGGACACTTTATTGGATACTCTTCCCAAGCTAAGGCTTATAGAGTATACAATCTCAGAACTAGAATAGTTGAGGAGTCAGCCAATGTGACTTTCAATGAGCATACTCCGTGTGTGAAAGATTCTGGTCCTGATTGGCTGTGTGATCTTGATTTAGTTACCAACTGTTTTAACAAATCTTGTGAAAATGTTTCAGGATCCACAGGTAATCTATAAACAGGAGATCCTGATCTAAGACTTGAGCTGAGAAGACCAAGCAAGCATACTACATCAGCTCCAGTGGTAACTAATCCTGTAAGTAAAGATCCTATTAGCACAAACATGACAAATTCAGCTAATACATCTGAGATGCCTACAAATTCCAGCACAGAGGCTCAAAACTCAAGTGAAGGAGCTTCAAATATTGGAGGAAATAGAGGTGGTGACAGTGATCAAGAATTTCTTGATGCTGATAACCACTCCATAGAAGACAACATAAATGATGCACACACTCATTAGATCAAGTCTCTCTTGATAAGTGTGCTGATGTGGTGGGTGACACTTTATTGCCAGATCTGAATTTCTCAAATTTAGATTTTTCAAATCAACTTGCTGTGATCCATCAACTCAGGATCCACAAGTCACACCCCACCACAAACATCATTGGAAATATTAATACAAGGGTGAGAACAAGAGGACAAACCCATGACAACAATGTTTGTCTATACTCTTACTTTTTGTTCCAGATAGAGCCAAAGAAGGTTGATGAGGCTTTAAAGAATGGAAGTTGGGTTGAAGCAATGCAAGAGGAGCTGCTTCAATTTAAAAGACAAAAGGTTTGGAGCCTATGTCCTCTTCCTCAAGGGAAGACTACCATAGGAACCAAGTGGGTTTTTAGAAATAAGAAGGATGATAGAGGACTTTTCATCAAGAATAAGGCCAGACTAGTTGTTCAAGGATACACACAAGAAGAGGGAATTGACTACACAGATGTCTTTGCTCCTGTGGCAAGACTTGAAGCTGTAAGAATATTCATGGCTTTTGCTACATCCAAGGATTTCAAGGTCTGCCTACTTGATGTCAAGTGTGCTTTTCTATATAGGGTGATTGATGAAGAGGTGTATGTCAAACAACCATCTGGCTTTGCAGACCCCGATCATTCTGATTATATCTGTAAGCTTGATATCTTTATGGGTTGCACCAAGCTCCAAGAAGGTGGTATGAGACACTATCTCAGTATCTCTGTCAACATGGCTACAAGAAGGGTACTATAGATGGAACTCTCTTCATCAAAGGAATAGGGAATTATTTAATGCTGGTTCAAGTATATGTAGATGATATTATCTTCGGGTCAACTAATCCAAAGCTCTGTAAAGACTTTGAGAGGCTGATGAAGAATAGATTTGAAATGAGTGCCACGGGGGAACTCAATTTCTTTTTAGGTATTCTAGTGAAGCAAGTTGACAATGGCATCTTCATAAGTCAGTCAAAGTATATACAAGACATACTTACAAGATTCAACATGACTGATTGTAAGGTTGCAAAGACTCCCATAGCCAGAAACCACTGCCTTGGACCTGATCATGAGGGGGAGTGTGTTGATGAACATCTCTACAAGGCTATGATTGGGTCTCTTATGTATCTCACAGCCAGCAGGCCTGATATCATGTTTGCCACATGCATTTGTGAAAGATATCAAGCCAACCCCAAGTTGTCACACCTGGTTGCGGTCAAGAGGATTCTTAGATATCTCAAAGGTGCTCCCAAGCTAGGCCTTTGGTATCCAAAGAATTCTGACTTCAATCTGTATGCGTATACAGATAGTGACTATGGTGGCTGCAACATGACTGCAAAGTCTACATCTGGGGGATGTCAATTCCTTGGTGGAAGGATAGTCTCTTGGCAATGCAAGAAACAATCCTGTGTGTCTACATCAACTACTGAAGCTGAATACATTGCTGCTGCAAGCTACTGTGCTCAAGTGCTTTGGATTCAGAGTCAGATGCTGGACTATGGATTCAGCTTCAAAGAGACTCCTATTCACATAGATAATAACAGTGCTATCTCTATTACAGAGAATCCTGTGCAGCACTCAAGAACAAAACACATCAACATCAGGTATCATTTGATTAGAGATAATTTTGAGAAGGGATTAATCAAACTAGTCAAAGTTAACACAAATAAACAATATGCTGTTCTGTTCACTAAAGCTTTTGATGAACAGAGATTCAAATATCTTGTATCAGCTATTGGGATGATTATCTTTGAGTAGATTTTTCTTAAACTTAAATCAATTTTATTTCTAAAACCTGTGTGTCCTAAGTTGTCTATTTTATCGCCTTCATAAGCCCAGTTTATTTTGGAAGAAAATCTTTAAAATGATATTCCTTAGATTTTTGAAAATTTTTTCCAAAACATATTTTCTTTTGGAATATTTCAAGTTGTCATTGGAAGAAAATTATATCTTCAAATCAACCAACTACTTGTAAGAAATTTATCTTCGAAAGAAATTTTGAAATATTTTCCAAAGCTTAAATATGTTTCTAAGTACTTGAATGTATTTGAAGGATAATTTTCTTCCGAAAGCAATTAAGTCTAGGAAGATTTATTCTCTTTAGAATAAAACTCCCAAGTCTTAATCTCTTCCGAAACCAAACATGTCTCAGAAGTGAAAATTCTCTAAGTATTTTTCTTCGAAGCCAAATTTTCATAAACCTTAGGAATATCTTCCGAAGCCAAAATTGGCTTCGGAAGCTTTTTCTCAAAACTTTCAAAGACAAAATAAAATTCGGAAGATTTTCAACTTCCAAGAAAACTACCTTTTTGGGCACTTTTTTAGAGGTGGGACCGACATTCAGATTTCAAAGTTTATTTATTTGTATTAACTTTGTCTCAAATCCATTTAATATATATTCTCTCAACACTTCAGACTTTTTTCACTATCTTCTTCATCTACATTTTCTATAACCTAATTTCACCCACAAACCACCTTCGCTCTTATCTTCCTTCACTGCAAAGCTACCTCTAATGGCCAACCTTGACCACAGAAACCAACCCGATTTCTCCATGCATCTTCACAGGCAACATAATCAAGTTGCTCTGTTAGACTCTGAAAAAGATCCTGGTTTCTCAGAGGTTTGCCATTTCCTTTCTTTGTTAAACTACTTCACCTCCCTCACCATAGATCCTCCTTTCTATGAGGATCAGTTTTTGGAATTCTGGAGGACCTGCCAAGAGGTCACCATGGATGGGGAGAAGGCACTATCTACCACAGTGCAGGGGAGGACAATCTTTATCACTCCAGCCTCCATAAACACTCATCTTCAGCTGGATGATGTAGAAGGTGATTTGTCCTTTTCAAAATCTGTTGTTAACCACTTCTTTGAGTAGATGGGCTATGTAGGTGACTTCTCAGTCAGGACCTTCAGAAAGGGGAAGGTCTCCTCTCAGTGGAAATACCTCCTCCATGTGGTTATCCACAGCTTCTCCAACAAGCATGGAGGTTGGGACCGGATTCCTGAAGACCTTTCCTTTATAGTCCATGTGATGGTTCAAGGGGTCAAGTTCAAGTATTCATAATTTGTTTATACCAATTTACTTGCAAACTTATACTCCTTAGAATATTACATGTTTCCTAGATATGTCCAGCACATTCTCAACTGTGAACTGGGCTCACAGTTGAGGGGAACATGTAATGTTCTAAAATTGGGACAGATGAAGCTCGACATCTTCAAGACTATGAGGAAGCCAACTGTTGGCTTCTCAGGGGTAGAAACAACCATTGTCCCAAAAATGTTACAGCTCATTGCTCAAGGTGACAACCTAGCAGCACAAGCTAGTATTAAACCCACACCTTCTACTTCTCAACCACCAACAAAGCCACAAATAACCATAACCTACCAGAGAAAATCCAAACGAACCCCTGCATATGCTACTCAGTTTGTGCAGGCCCCTATATCATCACCCATACTGGAGGAAGTGGACACTAGAGCTCCCACCACTTCTCCTGAGGAGCAAACCACTCCCATCTCACAAATGATTAGTGCTGAGGTTCCTCATGCTCAACCTGATGAGCTCACAACCCCCACAGCCTTAAGCCTTCACTCAGAGTCTCAAAACTCTAGTGAACAACCTTCAGGGGACAGTTACCATCCCCAGCCTCTTGATCTAGACCAACCAATCCCAAACCTTGAATTCTATGATGATGAAGATGTGGGATTCAGTGAGTATCATGAGTCTCTTTTCTCCACCCTTGCTCAAGGAAAGATGAGTACTCCTGTTTCTCCCATATCTAGCCCACATCATCCACCCATTACTGAGGTGGATCTCCCTAAACCTGTTCAGGAGGTCCATATGGAAGAGGCTCTCACTTTAGCAAGTGATTACATCATTCAGACCTCAACCATGGCAACCCAGCCTCTTGACACTTCACTTGAAGTTGTCATGATGCAGGGGAAATCCAGCAGCCAAGAACAAAGTGCTGGTGATGTGGAAGAAGACCTTGGTCCTATTCTATAATCCCCCATGATTCTTCTGATGAAGATGGAGAGAGTCTGAAACTAAAGGTTCAAAAACTGACAAAAACATGTACCTATTTAGTCTCAAAGATAAGTCACCTGGAATCTCAGGTGATTGTCTTACAAAGGAGGGTCAATGACCAGTAACTTGAGATCACCGATCTCAAGGAGCTGAGAGACCACTCAGAAGTACTCAACCAGGTTCACAAGAACCTATGGATGTGATAGACCCAACCCCAAGCTCACCTATGAAAGAAGGTGATGCTACCAAAAAGTGGGAGAAAGTCCAAACAATCACAGAACCTATGAGTTCTTCTCAGAGTATGGACTTTGAGGATTCACCACCCTTACTTGCAATGGTCCATACTCAGCAACCTCCTCAAGTCTACATGGATGTAGACTCTCTCATACAAAGTTTGTTTAAGGAGGGTATTCCCAAAGCTATGCCTACCCCATCTCCTCACTCTGAGAATCCAATCATGATATGGAGGTATGACACTGATAGAAGAGCTCTAGTCATCTCTAGATCTCAGGGTCAACAGGAAATCTTTAACTTTTCAAACCTGAGCTTCTATGAGAGCATCCATCTGTTGATCTTCCACTTGTCAACCCAAGTGTTGCTCTTCCACTTGTCAATCCAAGTCAAAACAGACAAGCTGTAAGATTAGCAGATAGGATTCAAGAAAGGGTGCTAGAAGAATTCAAGCTGAGGTCAAGACTATATAGACAGAGCTAGCAGGTGAGACTTTTGGTCAATTAGATGCTGAGGTGGACCCTAAGATTAGCTTCGAAGGGGAAGTCTTAACTGAAGGCCCAGAAGTTGAACCTGTGAACCTTGAGACAGGAGCTTCTTCAACACCTAGTACCCCCAGTAAGGCACCAGCTGGTGAAGGTGCTTCATAGCCTCTCTCTGGCCAGAGCTTGACTGAACCAAGCAATAAAGGCCAAAGCTCTCTCCACCCTGAGTCACCAAGGCCTGTGAGTGACAAAGGGAAAAGGAAAATGACTCCTGAGGAGATTAAGGAGGAGGAGAGAAAGAGGAAGAGGAAGCTAAGAGGAAAGAGTTCAAAAGGGTCTCCAGGCTTCATGGAAGCTACCATCAGGGCTGCCCCCAGGCCAAATACTCAGGATGATAAGGTGAGGGTAGCCAGGCTAAACTACCTGGGGATCAGGAACTACAACATTGACGAACTCATATCTCTTCTCTTAGATGAATTGAATGAACTAGCTGACAAGGAATTGTCAAAGGAGAGGAAGGAGGCAGAGGATGTGGCATTACTCCTCAAGAACAAGGAAGAAAGGAGACTGAAAAGGCTCTATAAACATGCTCCTACCCTCTTCCCAGTTCAAGAAAGTCCTGAGACATAGGCTGTGGCAATAGCACAACCTCAGGTAGACAAGGAAGCTGAAAGACTAAACATGATCAACTACCTGAGTGCCATAGGACTCTATCAGGCATCTACACTTCTTCCTTTATCATATGAGTATGTTGAATTTGAGTATCTCAAGCAGCTGGAGCAACAAGTCATTAAAGAACAAAAGGCTGCTAAGAGAAAACTAAGGGAAGAAGCTGGAAAGTCAAGAGCCATCATCCAAAAGAGACAAAAGAAGTCTGCTGATAGACAAAGGATGATGAGCTTCTTGAATCTGTATGGATTCTTTGGAAGGAGGCTTGGTCCAATGTCTCTATAAACTATGGATGAGCATATCAGGGTGATCAAGCAGAAGATTATGAAGGGAAAGCTTGTTGACTTGCATTCTCCACCAAGTCTAGCTCAACCTGAAGTTGAGGTCAAGGTTGAACCCCTTGAGACAACACAACTTAGACCTAGAGTTGCATCTTAGCCAACTTCATCTTCTGATCCACAGCAGGGTCCTCTTCCCTCTCCTTCTAATCCTATGGGAGAAAAGAACCCAACTGAGAGAGATATAATAGAAAAACCTAGTGCTAAAGGATAGTACTCTTAGTTAAATACATCAAAGAGGAGGAAAAGGATGGCCATAAAGAGTATTCCCAAGAAGAAGTCAAAGGCATCCACCTCCAAACCTCAGGAAGAGTCAGAGCACCTTGAGGTAGTGCAAGAAGAGGCTGCTCAACCAACTCCAATTCAAGTAGAGCCTCTTGCAACTGGAAGACCCATCTTGTCCTAGACTTTTATTGCTAATCTAGATAGATGGTATGTCATCAGAGATCAAGGAGGTCAAGATGTCTATTTCTGGTAAGACATGCTTGATCTTCCTCTACATGATCTTTATGATATGAAAAGGTATTATAAGATTCTGAGGGATCCTGAACAGATGATGAAGAAAGGTATGGTCTTGATCCTAATGTGGACTGTCAACATATGAATAACTTCTCTGTTTTGGTAGCATCAGCCTAGGGGAGTTTGTAAGGTTATATTATAAGACTAATGCAACCAAAGAAACCAAAACAACCAAGGAGCTTCCTGCATGTATGCACTAATATACAAGGTAGAAGTTACTTAAGAAGTTTTACATTCCTCACAAAAATTATTTTAAGTGTAAAATCTTTCGAAGCCAAAGACCAAATCTTCCGAAGCCAAAGATGAAGTCTTTCTAAGCTTCAAAGACAAAGTCTTCCAAAGCCAATGAAGTGAAGACTGATTTCTTTTGAAGACAGAGAGGACATGCTTTCTCTAATCTACTTTTTCATAAAGCTGACTTACTTTCCGCTGCAACTCTGAAGACTCACCAACTTGCATGAGTTGGTGAAAAGGTCCATGCTTTAGTAAATTATAGATTATGGTCTTGAGTCTGTAACTTTCTACTTTGTACCTTTTATCCTTTTTGTAATATATTAGGATGTGAGCTTGGCATGTCATTGTCACTAGTCAAAAGGCAATCTGCCTTTTGACTTTACATTGATCTTGTTGTCTAGATTAGTGTTTCTAGCTGGCCTTCAAAGTATGGTCGGTTGTAGGATGTAGTATAAAGTATCTCAGGTCCTTGTATTTCTTTTTATACTTTGTAACACTTGTAAAAGAACTTGAGAGCAATATACAGCATCCTTGAAAACCATATTAACTTGTTCTTGTTCTTAGTTCTGTCTCACTGCTTTACTTGTGTTCTTAGTATCACTCACATAAACTCGGTTTCCCATTTGATCTATTAAATGTTCTAACACTCTCCTAATTGTGAGACTGATTGTACTGACCATCCCTTAACCGGTACTGCAAGGAAGTTACCCGAGAGCACCAATTATTCTCATTCAACTTGAGAAATTTAAAATCGAAAGGGCATATTTGGATTATGGTGCTGAGGTGAGCATCCTTCCGGGGAGTTTATATGACCAATATGACTTTGGTCCATTACATGAAACTGATAAAACAGTGGTGCTTGCTAATTTGACATGGAAATAATCCCGTGGGATGGTTAAGGATGTGATCATCAAGATAGGAGAGTTCTACTACCCGATGGACTTTATAGTGCTTGATTATGACTAGTAAGGACCAATGAGCAACCAAAGGGAATTTTAGGTCGACCATTCTTGGCAATAGCCAAAACTCAGATTAATGGCCATGCTGGAATTATCGAAATGACATTCAAAAATCGTAAGTCGTCCTTTAATGTGTTTTCAAAATCAATTACATATGTAGTCAACAATGATTGTTTTGTAACAGATGCTACTAACGAGTGTGCTTCTCCTTACATTGCACATGTAAGCGAGGACATCACCAAGAAAAATGCTTTTGATCCTTATAGGTTTGAGCTTGATAATGTGGAAAATGATGAAAATGTGAAGGAGGAGCCATTAAGGAAGGAAAATCTGAGATGAAAGGTAAAGATGGGTAAACCACCAGATCAAGTGAATTCAAGGGTCAAAGAAGAGATGCTTGACCAATACGGGAGCGAACAAGAGAATCTATCAAGCCGGGAGAAGTAAGTATTTGAAGAGAAGTTTGAAGAGAAGCACTCAATACAACCACCATAAGTGGTTCAGGTACCAAGTCCGGCTGAAGACTTTAAACTTAGCGCTTGTGGGAGGCAACCCAACAACTTTGTGGGTGTGTTGCCTAGAAATCCTCACGAGACTACAACTCATCCACTCTGGTCTACCGAGGGTTTTAAATTCTTGTTGCATACGCTAAATGCAATCGTGATTCCTACGAAAGTGAGTTTTAGTTCTTTTATTAGTTTTTGTTTTTTTCTTTGGTTTGTTTTGTTTTATGTAGATAGTTCAATCACCACATGCAAATACTCAAGTGTAGGCAAGCACAAGACAATTAATGAGGGCTATCACTAATGAATAGGTTCATGTACTCCTTCCTTTTTTTGTTTGTCTTTTGTATGATTGTCTTTGGAATGCGAAATAAGTTGGGATTTTAATTGTTTTCTTTTATGTCATAAGATAAACTACCATACCTTGGGAAAAATGTATCTCAAGTGTGGGGATAAGGAAAGAATTGGAAAAAAACTAAACCTTTTTGAAAAATAAATCTTCAAATAAGTTTAATCGTACATGAGACCCAAAATTTTTCATACATGGCTAATTATCACGTCTATGTCTATGTATAGATCTCTTGACATGATTATTTTGAAATTATAGTAAAGCACTCCCATCATGAGCTTTTATAAAATTAGGTAGAATTCTTAGGAGGCATAACGAACTGGTTGTAGATTATATACGTGCTTCACATTTTTAACCCTTTCCCATCGTTTTCGTGAGAGTTTGAGCCTAATTGAGCAATTCATAGCATATTTTGATTTGCTTTATATTTTCGCATAATGAGGGAGACCATAATGTGCATCTAAGTTAGAACTCATGTAATTAATGCGTGTCAAGATCATAAACCAATATGTATATTAATATGATAGAGGCATTAGGAATGAACCAGTTGTTTAAATGCGTGTCATGATCATAAACCAATATGTGTATTAATATGATAGAGGCATTAGGAATGAACCAGTTGTTTAAACCCTTTTATTTTGAATCCCATACCTTGATAATCTTCCTTTAGACACCATGTTAAGCCCCAACTTGTCATTTGAATAAGCCTGAAACGATAAGCCTACAAAGCCTTAGACTTTTTATGAAACCTAGAGTGATGAAGTCCAATCCATGACATACCTAGAAGTGCCGTCTCAGTAGTAATTTAATAATAATATGATTGGTTATGAACATGTGAAAGAAAAAAAGAAGAAAAAAACTAAATATGAGGTCAAAATAACCAAAATATGAAGCAACAAAAATAGTGTGAAAATTCTATGATATGATTGCAATTAGAGGATTGAAATTAATAAACATGACATCTAGCATGTTTAAATTGAATTTCATTCACCGTTAGCCGCTCAAAAATCCTTTCTATTCCATCTTAAACTTTAGCCTAACATTACAACCCATAAAAGACCTCTTGATTTATGTGTTATATTGTGTTAATTGATGGCGATATGATTAATATACGAGCTTATGATCGAGAGGTACATTCTTGGGTTGAGAGTTCCAGATATACTAGTATATAATCACTAGTTCACAAAACAAAACGAGAGGAGTGTTAATTGTGAGAAATATGAATGTATGAATGTTTGAAGCAAAAGGTGAAGTTATGCCAACTAAGGTGATTCTAAGTTTAAAACATGAATGATATTACATGTTGGGTTGTGAATCTTACATAATGAAAGTTTAAAACTAAGTATGCCTTGTGACCTTAACTTATACAAAGTTGTGATAATTTAGTATGTTTGATTAAGTAAGATGAATTATGCAAATAAGTTTGTTTGAGGACAAACAAAAGGTTAAGTGTGGGGATGTGATCATGAGTTGATATTTTAGTGTTTAATTTATATAAATTCTTGATTTTACATCATGATTATTGTGGAACAAGTTGACTTTGTTTATGTTCTGATTCATAGGTTTTTTGAGCTTAAAGAAGCATAATTTAAGGTAAAAGTAGCAAAACATAAAAGTTGAGAAACTGAAGATGTAAATATCAAAAAATGGAATAAATGAGGTCAAGAAAGAAACCCGGCATATGATACTCCGTGTTTGGGCGTATCATACGTCGGGCGGAGTATGAGGCAACGTATGGGCAGTGTATAAGGCGGTGTATCATATACCGATGGGCGTATGATACGCCGGTAGTCTAACAACATTCGAATTTTGTGGATTTTCAAGTTTATTTAAGCCAAATCAACCCCAATTCGATCTACAACTTCTTGTAGACAAAAAGTGATGAACTTTAAGTGATTTTTGTTGTTCCAAGGCTCCCCAAATTATTCACAAGCATTCTACAACTCAAGATCGAAGGCATAATGAAGATGATGCGTGGCTAGGGTTTTCGTGATTACTTCTGGAAGTACGATTCTCGTCAAGTGAGATATTTCATATGTTTTGATTAGGTTTTTGTAATGAACATTGAGTGATTGAATGAAGTTTTACATTTTGATTAATTTAAAACGTTTGCTTATAAATAAAGTTGTTTGCTTGATTATCAGTTTTCGGTTTCCTTGCATCGTGAGCTCATTAAGAAAAGTAGACAACGTGATATAGGTGAATTGGTAATTCTACGAACGAACGAGTCTTAAAAGATTGTTCTTTGGTTATCACTTTAATCAAAAGTAAATTATTGAAGTTAAGTTCTTACAAACCCTAATTTAAAAGTATCAATTGTTGACCTTGCCAAATTGAAAACCCGAAAGTAATTGTTTTTTATTATTTAAGTAAATTAGTTTAAAAGTTCTTTGCTTTATGCACGTTTGCTCATTAATTCATTCAAAGTTCTAATATTTAAGTATAAAGTTCGTGTCTTTAAGTTAATCGATTCGTAACTTTCCACATATTTCTTGTGCAGACGACCTTATTTACTCTTACGCAATAAAGGTAGATAAAACCAATATATTAACTTATTTTTGATCGAGTCTCGACAACCGAATCAATTTACATAGGGTGTCACACTTATGAATCCAACATCTCTCATTTCCACGACTGATACGAGATTCACCTAGGTTGTTACAACTTGTTTTAAACCTCTTCTAAAAAAATCTTTAGATCGTCACTATTATCAAAATAAATCATATTCAAAACAAAAATATAAAGGAAATACATATATTAATGAAAGACACATTAAGAACAATAGTTGTATTCCTAAAAAACTTTGGACCCAAACCTATACAGGGATGGCTAAAAGCTTCCACTTGAAGGGAAACCAAAAATTCGGAACATCTGGTATATGCAATGGAACTGTATTCGCGTATACTTAATAGAACTATATTCAAGTATGTCTAATGGAACTATATTTATGTGATTAATAAAAGAATCTATCGATTTGGATATGAGTATAGTAGTAGGTGATACTCAATCTGATTCTCGAAGCATATATACCCGTTGATCCGATTTATATCTAAATATATTTTCTTTTATCTTTCAATTTTTCCTTATCCTTAGTAATAGAGTATGTGACTTGTCACATTTTGAAATTTTTGAGATATTAAAAGCCTTAAACTATATATAAATTAGAATCATAAAAACATACTTAAGATTTGTTTAATTTATAAATTTCTTATACTTCAATTAGTAAACTTATAATATATTTGTCTCATGTTAAGTTTGTTTTTTTTTCAAGTTATATGTATAATTTGAATAAAGTTAAGGGGTTGTTGCTACACATTAGGAAAAGTTGAAGGTTGCAATTGTTTTATTGTGGAGCATATATTTGTCGCATTGGAGATTAGGGTTCATTAGAAGATAAACACGCTCTCTCTAACTCTCGATACGGTCATCCTAACTCTCTACCGATCATCTTGAATTTGCATCATCTTGATGTAGATTGGTTGTGTTTCTATTAGTCATTGATCATGCTAGTATATAGGTGTGTTTGTAGTTGCTTTTTTGTACTAGTGTCATGAGCCCATGTATTACACAAGTCAGATCAATTTAGAATTGAAATTAGAAATATACAT
The DNA here is from genome assembly GCA_025506505.1 of Flaveria sonorensis. Lineage (NCBI taxonomy): Eukaryota > Viridiplantae > Streptophyta > Magnoliopsida > Asterales > Asteraceae > Flaveria > Flaveria sonorensis. The sequence goes on along the minus strand of CM046436.1, from coordinate 57,313,239 downwards.
TCTTATTTGTTTTAACTAATAAAACACAATTACATTAGATAAAAACCAAAAAATTACAACTATGCGTGATGGATAGGGAGAAAAAGGAAGGGGGAAACAAATATGATGTCTTTTCAAGAAAAAGGACATGTAAATCATAACATAAAAATGATGCAAAGCGTAACAAATGGTAATGTACCATTTGGAAGGGAACGGTTGGACAGGAAAACAAAATTGGTGGTGCGCGAAAATCTCGTCACGTGTCTATTTTCGTTACTATTTTATTAGACTAAAAAGATTTAAAACAATGGTTAGGGTTTATCTGTAAAACATTTGAGTCATTCATTTTTTTTTTTCAATCATTGCCCATCTATTGCATTTGAAAATGTTTACAGGAATCCTAGCAAGTAATTTTACCAAAATAAGGTAGGAAACCGGTATACCCAATGCTTGACAAACAATTAACCAGCTACCCCAAATGTATGAGATAAAGTATCTAACATGTTTTTATGACCAGCTATATGACTGAGATTAATAATATCCTTCTAATTGTTATCCATCATCCAAATAAAGACATTTGGATAGTTATTGTTGCACAAAGACAAAAGATATATAGCTATGTGAACAAACTAAAAATTATACGAACAAATTAAAGAAATACTAAAATATTCACCCGAAATAGATTTTTTAGAATTTAACAAAGGTCTTCCATGCAACATCTTTTAGCATATGCTACATGAACTTTCCATCGAAACTTTTCTAAAGGATAAATAATTGCATCAAAGTGGAAGAACTACCCTAGATATTACCTCCATTTTAAGATAATTTAATCATTACCATCAAAATAATTGTGGCTTTATACTGTTTATTAATAAATTTGAATAACAAGTCAAACATGGATTTTCGAAGTTGAAGAAGCAAATAAAATAGTTTAAGATTTCTTAATAGTTTTAAATGTGTTGCGTAATATTACTTGCATCCATATATCTAGACACACACAAGAAAATAAAAACAATAACAATACCATGCAAATTAGAGTTATAAACGAACTAAACGTTTAGCGAATATGCAAATTAGAGTTATAAACGAACCAAATGTTTAGCGAATTGTTTGTGAAACATTGCGAAAAGTTCATTTACGTTTGTTCGTTTAATAAATGAACGAACATGAATTAGAAATTTCGTGTGTTTGATTAAACAAATGAACATAAACAAAAGTCTCGTTCTTTCATTTGTATTCATGAACGTTTGGTAAGATGTTGGTATACGTTCGTTTATGTTCGTTTACGTTTGTTCATGTTCATTTGTTTATATTTGTTCATGTTCATTGATTAAATGTTAATTTTCATATTTTATAACTTTTATTTTTAATTAACTTACCTAATTTTATATAATTTGTAGTTTTTAATTTTTAACCAGCCTAAAATCTATATTTCATAATTATTTATATTTGTAAGCGTTTGGTAATATGTTTGTTCATATTTATGTATATGATCATTATGTCAAGCGTTTAAGTTTAAATAGTATATGATCGTTTGTATTGGTGAATTGTTCTGTTTGTGTTTGTAAACCATTGGATTATGTGTTCGTTTACCATTCGTGAACAAGTTCAACTACTTAATGAATGAACACAAACAATAATTTATGTCGGTTATGTGTTCGTGAAGCATTCGTAAACACTTTTAAATTTAAATGAACAAACATTAACAAAACTACTTTTTGTTTGGTTTGTTTACAGTCTTAATGCAAATTTTAAGAAGGACAAATACTATAAAAAAGCAACCTAGTATATGTATTTTTTTCACAGAAGTCTCTCAATAATTGTTTTACATGTTTTTTGTTTTTTCTTACAAACATCACTCAACAATCTTTTAAACATATATATCACAATAGATACCCCACCTTCATCCACATACTCAAAATTTAGAAAAGACAAAAAAATTTTACTCCAACCCATACCCCATCGCTATTCCCCGTAGCAAACCAATTCCTTACATTTAAGGTTTACTTTTCACTCCCTGTAATATCAATTATTTTATAGTATTTGTAAGTGTATGTGAGTGGTAGAAGAAATAATATAATAAAAAAATATATTGTTTAATTGAATAGTGATATACGTGGGAAATGTGATGTATGAATTTTTTATGAGTTGAGAAGTAAATATGAAAAATTAAGCTTTTTAGTTAAATTATACAAATAGAGAGAGGGATGTGAAAACCATTATGAATGCTCTAAAAAAACAACTTACTTTTATTTTTTCATACAAAAGTCTCCTAACAATTTTTCAAATACGAACTAAATTATGAAAAATAAAATTAAATTAAAACAACTTATAATCGGAAGATTTGATTGTTTTGCTTCCATTTACTTAATTCTTTTTTTCTTTGGCGTGACTTATAATTTTTTTACCTAAAACAAAAAAACTAACATTTACATTCAAAATAATTATTTACTGTAATAAGATTTAATTGAATATATATTTAAAAGCATTAACAAGAAAAGAACCATCTTTTTCTTTGATATATATCACATAATATGTATATGAGAAAGAAGAATTACCAATATATATTTGAAAGCATTAACAAGAAAAGAATCGTCTTTTTCTTTGATATATATCACATATTATGTATATGAGAAAGAAGAATTACAAAATTCTTCTTTATTTGTACATATGTTTTTTTACAAGGCGAAAAGAATACTTCGTTTTGTGCTCACCGCGTGGTTGCGTTATTTGTAAATGTGTCGGGCTGTTAACATTTGGTTTATTATTAAATAGATAAATTTGTAGCTACGGATTTGATATTCAAAAATTATTAAGGGACTTATATAAAAAACAACAATAAAGTATGTTTGTTTTTGTAAGCAAAAAGTTGTTAAGGGACTTTTGTGAAGAAAAAGAAACATATGTTGGTTTTTTATATGTAAAAAAATTGTCTAGAAACTTTTGTATGAAAAAATAGAAAGAATATTGAGGGTTTTTTTTTTTTTGGTATTTGCCCTTTTCAAAATTCAAATTATGATACTGATTAATTTATAACATTAATTTTACTAAAAAATTAAACTTCTAACTTTCATTTTTATTGTCAAGGGTCATCCCACACTTGATCATTATAGATTTACCCTTATTTTTCACTTGAATCCGCTCACAATGATGGTTATGAGCACAATAGATTAACGTATCTTCCTTAAAAGCTAAATTAAGTGTAAGTTAAGTGCGATTCTGTTAGAATTTAATAATCTTGCTCTTAATAACGGATTTGATATGAACAAGATGATTATACATAAATTATTGCAATATAATAGTAATCAACACAATTGAATCAAATACGTCCTATAATTGATGAACAAGTTTGATAATACAACTCACTTAACAATGGCGATTTCACACACTTAATTAGTTCTCACACAAATAGCTAATAGAAGTCTTTCTGAGGATCTCATAGAGGTTCTTACCATGAGGTTAGGGTTGTTTGCGAGCCGAGCCGAATCGAACGAACCTTTGCTCATGCTTGGCTTGTTTTCAAACCGAACCGAGCCAATCGAACGAGCATTTTTCAAGCTTAATTTTTCGATCGAGGGACAAAAGGGCGCAAAAGAGTGGCGCACAATTTGTACAACTCAACTATCTAGTGTGTCATCGGATTTGTATTGCAATGAGAGACGGTGACAATGTTTAGTTTTAGGTTTTAATGACTTAAAAAGCAATCACATGTCATAACATAACATTCTTATGGATGACAATACGTTATGGCTGGTAATGAGGCTAAGGCTATAGCCGATGACGCGGTGAGCATATTGTAAAGAACGATATATGAGAGCGGAGATTATCGACTAAGAGTAAGAGCGGGGTCAAAAATTTATTCTTAGCGACTTAGGATTTCACTTTTATGCGTAGCGTTAAACTTTTTATTAGGTTGATTGATCTAGTATGTATAAATATAATTGTAAATTTGTATATAGTAGGTCAAATCAACTAGAGTACAATGTTTAAACTATATATACAAAAAATAAAAAATAATCGAGCCGAGAGGACCTTTGCTCGTGCTTGGCTCGTTTACAAACCGATCCAAGCCGATCGGTTCGTTTACAACCGCGCAGAAGTTCGAACGAGCATTTTTTGAAAAAATTCTGAACGAACGGAACGAGTTACGAGCGCTTTAAAATGCCCTACATGAGATGCAATCACTTGATCTAGCGATCAACTACTATAGGCATTAGAGGTTTTCTGGGAATCTCATCAAAGGTTATTCATGTCTTGAACATACTCCACTAACTAGAGGATTTATGATGATTATGAAAAATGTAGTATCTTAAAAACCAAATAAATCGTGATAAATTTAATATGAATTATTATCGGTCAATAAATTATCAAATTTTATTTATCATGATAAGGTTCTTAGCACACCATAATTGTTAGTTATGTAGATAGTTTGTTTTTTTTTTTTAAATAAAAAAACTCTCAAGTGATTATCATTCAACGTGACTTATTTCTAGAACTAGTAAATAAATGAATGTCAATGGTTACATTGATGTGTCGATTGAGATAGTAAATGACTTACCAATAGATGCAAAAGTAAAATTTTGAACTCTAAAGTTTAATAATACTAATTGCCATTAAAACATGTTTAAGCATTTTCCTGCTAAATTAGGATTAAATGAATAAAATACCCTTTAACTTAGAAAAATAAATTTTATATATTATCTATTTTATGGACTATATATATAAAATACATAAGCTAAAATATAAATTACATAAATACAAATGAAATCAAACTTTAAAGTTCAAACCCATATCCATATTCCACGCCACATCATCGACCACTATTAACTACCGTTGTGTGTTCCCACATTCCACTACTAGCTTCTCCATGATCATGCGGGTTGTTGACCTCATTATTCTATAATTAATTGCCATAACAAATGAATAATATAGTTTTGATTTTTTTATTTTATCACATTACTTTTAAATATTTTATTTTTACTTTTAACTTTTAATTATTTGACTTTGGCCATTAAAGTTTAGTCTTTTGAGTTCCTCCACCAAGTTTCAAATTTTTGGCTTTTGACGAGTTAGACAAATTATACCCAAAGTAACGCAACCTTCGTGTGGGAAAATTGACCGAACTCCTGTTGTGTAAGGGGGTGACTTCGGCTACGTACTAAAGTTTAGGATATTAGAGTTTGGCTATTGATTTGTTTTGTTTCACTTTAACCACTAAAGTTTAGAATCTTAGAGTTTGGCTATTGATTTGTTTTTGATTTTTACCGCTAAAGTTTAAGATCTTAAAATTTGACCGCTAAATTATTTATAGTGAAGTTTATTTTTTTGGAGTTTAGCTACTAAAGTTTAGTGTTCTTGAGTTTCGCCATCAAACTTAGATTTAATGGTTTCCGACATGCCGGACAGATAACGATCAAAATAACGTAATGTTGCGTGTGAGAACTTGACCGGACTCCCGTCGCGTAGCGCGGTGATAAAAAAACTAGTTATTAATCATTTACTTAAAGACTTAGGTTAATTTGTTCACATAACACTCTCTCATTACACTATTGAACTAGAGCGGTTACCCAATACTTGTAAGGTAAAGAACATAAACTTAATATTTTTAAGACCATGTAACTTTAATTAATACCAAAACCTATCACGGTAATAACCAGCATAAGAATTACATCTAATTCATGAACAATAACTCCGCATCCTCATATTTCTAGTGGGTTATATAATAGTGAAGTTAGGTTTTGTTTGTTGTCGTTGAGTCGAATGACGTATGACAAGGTAACAATAACTAAGGTAACTATGGGAGGTTGGGTTTTCGATTTAGACTTGGAAAGTTTCTCTTTATTGCGGTCTACAAAAAAACATTGTTTGTCTTTATTTGATATAGAGGGTTTCGTATAGTTTCTCTTTGTATCAATTTAAATTGGTAGGTTTACTAATTCTACTAATCTTGGGGATAGGATCAGAATAAAGGAAGAGTCAAGAGGGTCCATTGACCCCCGGTCACAAGAATTTTCAAATATTTATATATAAAATTTAAGTTTTCTTAAAAACCATGAGTTGAAAATTTTAGTTGTAGTCAATAGAAAAGAAAACCTAATGATAATCCTCCAACTAAGAGGTTCTGGTTTCGCTATTGTTGTAGAGGGTGAATAATTGAAGATGATATCTCATCTTGATGACAATGTTGGTCGAACCTAGTGTTTAAGATGCGAATGATAAAAAAATTAAAGTTAAGTGTCGTAAAGACAAAAAGAAAATGATGAGTTAAATATAACTATCAAAGTTATGTGTTACAACTGAAGGCTCAAGTAAACATGGCACGTCAAGGGACCCAGTTAAGACTATGTTGAAAATTGTTCGAGATATGAAGGCTAACGATAAAAGGATAGCACCCCAAGCTTGTTGGTTTAGCAGAACATATTTTATATCTACTATGACTATCGAGAAATATTAAAGTTTTTAATATTTTGGCTTGGTGGAAGGGAAATGAAAAACAATATTTGGTTCTTTTCGTCATGATCTGTGATTTACTAACTGTCCAAGATTTTTACTTTGAAAATTTTTTTATCTTTTAGTAGAGGGTGGTATCATTAAAAAGAACAGAACTTTCTCCAAAGTCAATAGAGATGTGCATAATATGCCTAAAGGATCATTTGGATTCGATAGATGACAAATCAAATCTCGTAAATGAAGTAATAATTGAACAAGTATACGATAAAGAAGTGGATGATGGAATTTCTTCCGACATATCCGACGAAGAACTCACATAAGATGAGCAAGAAAGACAACGAAGATGAAGAAAATGAATAAAATTGGAATTATATTGTATTTTGTTTAGAATAAAGTTGTATTTCTAAAAATTAATCTTTCGTTCTATTTAAAATTAATAATAAATGAATTGTATGTTTATCTAGTGTTATATACCTTTGTTCATGTTTATTTAATGTGAAATTAATATTACAATTTATAAAATTGAATTTAAAAATACAATAATTTAAAATACATTTCTTAACTTAAAACTTAAATTAAAATTGTAATTTTTAACTTAAAATAGAAATTAAAAATACAATTCCTAACTTAACTTAAAATTTACAATTTCTAACTTAAAATAGAAATAAAAATTACAAATTCTAACTTAAAATAAAAATTACAATTTCTAACTTTAAATAGGAATAAAAATTACAATTTTTAACTTAAAACTAAATGTAAAAATTAAATCAAATCTTCTGAAAAAGCTCAAAACTATTTCGATAAGCAAATGGCCTTCGTAAATTATAAATATTCAACTAGAGATTCGTCAGTTATTCTCTCAACATCAAGTTCAACCAAATCATCTATTCTTTTTCAATAGATTGTGTTAAAATATAATATCAAGAACTAGAATTATTTATCTTATTTTCTTATTCCTCTTCGTCGGACCAAAATCTTTACATTTTTTCAAACTTAGAATGTTTGATTTATGATAAGCTAGAAATTTTCGTCCGTCTTTTACTGGATTTAGTTCAATTTCAAGACAAAATTCTTTTAACAATGGGATAATATGACACCGTCTTTTCTGGTCATTTTCTGACTAGCACGGATATTATCTTCTGATCATACATGCATGCATTTATTGATTTTTAATTAAATGCATCAGTTTTGGAAAATTCTTCATGTAATAGTAATTCGAAAAATTTTCGGATCACAAATGAGTCTCCCGCTAAACGTTGGTAATTTATCAAAATGGCTTACAAATAAGTGTAACTAGTTTGAAGCTATATGTTATGTGATTAAATGTTTAGTCTAATTGTGAATTTCCAAGTATTTACGCGTTATCGGGCATTTTCGTTTTTATAGCCTAATTATTATAAAAATGACTTCAAACTAATAAAATAAATATTATTTTGTGTTTATAGTTTTTATTTGATATTATGTGATATTCCCTTGATTTTGTTAGCATTAAACACGTGTAATCTAGCATTTATATCGTATTACAAGTAAGTTTTATGTTTAATTTTATTCTCTTTGATTTCCATAATGAACACGAACCCTAGATATCCAAAGTTGTACCAAAACATGAAATTGATTGAAATTGATGATTGTTATAGTGTTATATGCGATACTCCAATGATTGTACGAATTGGTTTTGTGAAATTGTTGCTTTTAGGTCAAAATCTAAAACTTGCCATTAAGGAAACTTTAATTTGGTGCTTTTTAAAAATTAGATGAATTTGATGAAATTGAGTTAAAGCGTTGGTATTAGGATGCTAGTTGATGTTTTTTGATGAAAATAGATGTTTTGAACTTGTGAATTTGACTAGTTTTTCTGGCTCTTACCCTTAATGAAAACTTTTTGAGTAGGTTAGTTTCAAGATTGTGTTTGATGCATGTTTTATAGGAGTTGATGATTGATATGTGATGTTTAAAACCTAAGAACGGATTGGGAATTGTCGAATTATGAAAAGCATCTCATATTGTCATACTTGCTATTTATGATAACATTTGTGACATAGTGTTTTGCATATTAAATATGATACGTGTAGAACTTAGTATGATGATTGAGATGATGTTAGAATAATCCTAGAGTGTTTTGGGAGTTTATGATATAAAGTCTTCAATGTGCGTTTTCTATGGTTCTAAATTTGGTTATGTCAACATGTTATGGTGAGTATTAGATGAATTACATGTAAAATTAGGATGCTTGTTATGATATATTACATAGTTTGAAAAGGGATTATACATATGTAACAAAGTCATACTTTCCAAAAGTAGAACTTTTCAAAAATAGATTTTCAATATAAAACTTTATATGCAATCTTATTTGGACTATTTGAGTATAACTAAACATATTTTCAATTATTTGAGTCACCAACGGATTGTCAGGTCAAACTGGTCAACTTTGGTGAACAAAAGTCAGCTCTAGTAAAAGACATGCAAACAGTTGATCTTAGTAGTATTGGTATATCTTCAGTTACTGTAGTGCAAAAATTATCACAAAAGCATTACATTCTCGAATCGTTAGAATGAGCTAGCGAGTTAATTCTAAGTAGTACTACTGGGTTTGACAAACGCCGCATGTATTAGTCGCACTAACTTGACTGGAGTCCGAACGAGAGTTTAATTGACCTAATATTTTCCATTTTTCTATGATAAGACATGGTGAAAATACAAACAACTTACAAACAGCCAGACTTGATTTCAAAACGCTAAGTGACTTGACATATAGGCTAGGTACCTACGATATATCTTTGTTTACTTTTACCCTATAAACATTTCAAATATATTATCTGTTACTTAAACCTACAAACTCACTAACCTTGTGGTGACACACTTTAGTATGTTTATCAGATCGTCATCACGCTTGATACTAAGGTTGCAATGATGAGGTTCATGCATAGAAACATTTCAAACATTTACATTTACAATTACAATTACATTAACATTTAATACTTTTATTGGGTGCTATGTTTTGGGCATATACTACTTATGGTTTTAACTTTACTTTTACGCTTCCGCATTGATTACATTGAAGATTGTATTTTAATGTAATTGATGAGCAAACCTTTTTTATTTTAAATTCAAATAGTGTCGTTTGATATGACCAATGGCTGAGATCCTATTTTGTCACGTTACTCGTGGTATAATTCTGCAGGTGGAATTTGAAGGTGTGACATGATTGTTGGAAAAAAGAGTTGAAGGATGGAGTGTAATATTTTAGAAGTTATTTAGTTGTATCTATAGTGAAAAAAACACACAACGGTTGGATTTATAGTCATTTCTAACATTAAATTTATAGCCATTGTCAAACGTTTAAAAATGTTTAAATAAAAACTATGCCCCGTGTACCCAGTTTCATACCCTACCCTACCCTAACCGAGTATACCAGGTTAGGTGTAAGGGTACCCATAGCCGGGTTTGGTTCATACCAGTTTCCTAGGTGTAGCCAGGTCCAAAAAGAACTGGTGGGCCTATACTCCATTCCGGATACAACACAAAACCCGATTTGTGCATCTTTAGTGGCAACACGTGATTGATGGTGGCGGTGGGGGTAAGCTGCATTGGCGGAGAATAGGAGAGTAGGTGAGAGAGAAAGATCAAGTTAGGTAACGGTGTGAATGGCAGATGAGGAGGGATATAACCCTCTTTTTAGGCCATTGCGATGCAAGCCGTTAGATCTGGACATTGATCAATGGTTAGATTGTCTTTGGTTCGCTCGAATGGATCTAGGTTCAATAGCGCCGACATGCCGCTATAGGTGTGGCCGCTAATACTACCTGTCGTCGATATTCACGTCGCCTCTTTTGCATATATTTCTTGTAGTGACAATAAATGCCCATGATAATTACAACACTCTAGCATGCATCACCCAATCTTTCTAGACACATACAAATTCTCATGTTGGAGTCTATCTGAAGGGGCTTCTCCCTTGTGGCGAGTCTAATAGTATTGATTTTTTACGACTACTAAAGAATAACAATGAGACCTGAAGGAATCAACTCATGACACTTTGACAAAAAGTTTTATAAACCAAAAAGATCAACGAACACTATCTGGGTTTTCATAGCAACTTTAATTAACAAGTTCATTATTCATATCCTATATTTATAGCATCGAGATGATCATCTTTTGTACATATAGTTGACAAGTTTAGTTTCAAGCCAGGTACACATGAAAGAATAACTATTGCGCCTTTATTTAGTTTAATAAATGATTTTAAATGTATTTTCAGAAATTAAAAATCAGTTTTCAAATAAGTGACGCATTCATGATATTCCACTTATAAGTGACACGACCAAACACCATCATGGTATATTAGTTTGAGAATTTATCTATAAGGTATGAATCCATTCAAAAAAAAATCTACGAATAAATGAACATATACATTAATATATAATTATAATATTCGGGTTTTGATTACGATACTCTCATTTATAGATTAGAAAGGAAATTAAAAAATATATAACATTTCGGATAATTGTGATGGCCAAGGTATTCAAAAATTTTAAAACTACTATCCGAATCCAAAAATTCAAATATTCAAAATTTCGAATATCTAGAATTTAGGATGTCCGGATTTTCATATAATTCAAATTTGAAACTTTGGAATTTCCATTTGAATATTCGGATACCGATATTTTGCACACCCTTAAAGATGATTATAGAAATTTTAATACTCATGTCTTATATTTGACTAGAAGTAAAGTTTTCATGTGATCTTGTGGTGCAAACCATGAGTAAAACATCCCTGACGATTAAAATACTTGTTACAATATTACTTGGAGTAATCAGCATAATTAACAAATTCTTACGAAAAGGTTTTCTCTAATGAGACCCCTTAGCAATGACGTTTACAAGATATAAACTTTGAAGTTTCCACATAAAAATGTGCTAGCTTCATTAATCCAGTTGTAGATTGAATAAATGATTTGGTAGCTAGGGGAGTTCATTGAATCGAATAATGGATTATTCAGTTTTGAAAGTTTTATGACTTTATTCGAAATTCAATCCAAACAAGGGATATCTATATCATATCCGAATCTATTTGAAATCAATTCGGGTTGAATACAGATAAATCTTAATAATCCAAATTTATTCAAATAATCCGAATAAACCAAATAACAATTTTTATTTTATTTTTTTCTCATTTTTTGTGCTAATTTTTTATTCTTAACATTTTACTTTTTTATTCTCAGCATTTTACTGGTTTAAAATCACAATAAAACATATAAAACCAGAAGATATAAATTTGTCTTAAACACAAATCAAAATTTAAACATAATAGGTAATTGTATAAAGCTTAAAGATTAGAATCTCTAATTTAGAACAACAATTGATTATTATATAATTGTTTAGAATTAAAAGACTAGAAGGTGTTAAAACTCTTGAATATTGAGCTGAAAATATAATAGGTGGTTGAGATTTTATTCAATTTAAATTAGATATCCAAATAATCCAAATAACTTGAATAAAAAAATTATGATATTCGAAATCTGATCCGAAATTTGAATAAAGAATTCGGATTTGGATGAGATCTTATCTGAATATCCGAATATCCGAATAAGGATTCGGATCGGTATTTTCGAATTCGTATAAAAAATTGGATTATGATTTTTTCGGATTTTGGTTTTTTTGAACCTATCCACCATTTTAGTTTAACAAAAGATTAAAGTGTGTTAGAGTCAATGTCAAAAGCGAAGATGATGTAAAATGTTCTAAAAATACTACGGGGATCGAGCATAGTAGAGCACTTGATCTTGTTTAGCATAGAACTTATTTTAATATTAAGACGATATTCCAAGCTTGTAGGACGATAAATCCTGATTTGGAACTTGTTTCTTATTAATGACCTAAAGTTTATCGATGCTTAGAGTTTCTTTCTATTGAGATATATCTATATGCCTTGAGTTTTAAAATTTCCAAGAAACAAACTGACACTTGTCTTAATAAAGTTCAAGATCCGTCAATTTTAAAGAGAATTTTTTGTAGATCTCAATTAAGGAGAGAATCTAATTTAACTCAATTCTAGTGCTATAACTGATATCAAATTCCATTTTGATCTGAAATAATAAAGTTTGTGCCAATCATCGTTAGCCCAACTGTTAAGATGGAATAAAGAACATAATTAAAAATAAGGTCTTGAATTCAAGTCTCACTCGGAATAAAATGCTTCGGCTTGAATCGGGGGTTTCCTTATGAGAGGGTTGGAGTGTGGTTTCGGTTGGAAAAGCATAGATGGACCCGATTTAGATATCATTTATCATCCGAAGCAGAGTCGTATATTTGTCGTTCAAAAACAAAAGCTAATAGAATGTCATATTTACGAGTACACTAAATAAAAAGTCTCGTATGTTAGGAACATCATTAACAGAATGCAAAAACGGCTTACTCCAAACACTACTAAAAAATTGGGCATTTGCAACTAGTGGTGTACATTTCGGTTTTTTTTGAAAACTGGTTTGGGGTCCAAACCGAAACCGGTTTGGTCAACCCAAGTCAAAAGCGGTTTGGCCCCAAACCGGTTCGGGTTCTAAACCGGTTCAGAGGCTGAAAAACCCAACCCTATGAAACCGGTTTGGGTCGGTTTGGAAACCGGTTCTGGTTATTTTTATTTTTTTTGTTCTTCATAATATAATAATGTTAAAATATGAAAGATATATAATCATATTTACATTAATAAAATTTTTACTTAATTTAAAGAAAAATAAAATTTTTGTTAACATATAAAAAATATATAATTATAATTATATTAATTAAATCAAAATCAATAAAATAAAAGTTGTGAGTATTATTGTTATTAATATTGTTGTTAATATCATGGTGGTGGTGTTCTTATTATTATTGTTGTTATTACTTGTTGTGATTATTATTGTTATTAATATTGTTATTTATATCATTATTTTGTTTAAATAATAGGTTTTTAATCAATATGATTTCATATGTTACTTGTTAATCAATATGACTTCACGTCTCAAAGTGAGATAAATAATGAAAATGAAATATATAATATATAAAACATATAAACAATTTAAACAACCTAGAAGTTTAAATAATAGTTTTTTAAAAACTAAACATTTAGCCTAGTCGACTAGTCATTCTCCGTTCGTTCGTTGCATACTTGTATGGTTATTCTTCGCCACCAGAACCAGAGCTGTTACGAAGGTACTCATCATATGCCCCTTCATCATCGGTCATTTCTTGTGTCAATCCGCTCTCTACCTCGTCCTTGTATAATTTTGCTTCGTATTCAAATTCTCCTTCAAGTGAGCATTTGTCTTGTACTCTTTCTGCAGCATCCAAATAATCTTTCAAACAAATTGACATTTCAACCGCTTGGGGAGCGAGTCGAGTTCGTCTTATTGATATAACCCTGCCACTAACGAAAAAAGCAGATTCCGAAACTACCGTGGAAGCTTGGACGGTTAGTAAATCTCGGGACATGGTGGATAGTAAATCAACGAGTCCATCTTCCTTACCTTTCCACCAAGCCAACAAGTCAAAATTTTTAAAATCGTGTGGAGTCATGGTGGATAAAAAGTTTTTTCCACCATACCTCCCGAGTTCACTACTCGAAGTGTTACCACGTTGACGTTTATTAGATTCATCCCTTAAAGTATTATATAAAGCAAACATTGGATCATTTGAACTTTCAGCATGTGCCGCATGCCTCAATGACTCATGGATGTGTAATGTGTCATCATATTTTAATAAATAAACATCAAACATTTTTTTTAATTGTTGGTTAAAAGTAGTTTTTAAAGTTTGAGCATAAAATGGGTTTTCTTCTTCTAAATCCAAATTAGAAGTAATTTTATCAAGTAAAGTTTCAACCTCCGACAAATTTAAACAAAGGTTTAATGCAACGGCACATGTAATAACCTTATGCATTTCTTTAAAATACTTTTTAAGTTTTTCTTTCATTGGGGGTATCAAATCCGAATAAGGTCTACCCCTAAACGATATCTCATTTAATTTTGAAGTCATTAAGTAAATTTGGTGAAGTACTAACGGACTCGGTGGATAATAAACTCCAGAAAGACAAGTAGTTGTGTTTTTAAAAACTGGAAGCATTTTGCTTATTTCTTCAATAACGGACCAAACCGATGGACGGTAAGTATTTGCCTTTCCACGACTTACCAAACTATTATGAAAGGCTATTAAATTTTCTTTTTGTTCAATAGCCTTTTCAAACATATTACAAGTGGAATTCCATCGTGTAGGTACATCCCAATTCGGACCTAAACATTTGGAATTTGCGTCTTTACAAAACTTGCGATATAAACTATATCTTTGGTTATTGCTAAAAATGTCACGTAACATTCTTTTAAAACCATCTTTCACCATTTCAATCGTTCTTAAACCGTCTTGAACGGCTAAGTTTATGATGTGCGCAACACAACGACTATGAAAAAACACACCCGTCACACATTGTTTTATATTTTAATTTTAAATTATCTATCGCAATTTGACGCATTATCAAAAGATATAGAAAATATTTTGTTTTCTAATTTATACGTTTTAATAACTTTATCAATAAGATAAAAAAATTTTTGGCCGGTGTGAGGATAATCAAACAATTCAAATGCAATCATACGTTTCATCATTTGCCATGAGTTGGGTTCAACCCAATGGGCGGTGACACAAATGTACGAATCCGATAAACCGTGAAGAGTCGACCAAACATCACTAGTTAAGTTAAACACCGGTTTGTAAATTTTCAAAATAAGATATTAATTCATTTTTAGCTTTTTTCCAAATTTTTAAACAATCTCTTCGAAGAGTAGCACGACTTACATTGGTATAACGTGGTTGGAGAGTTCGTTGAATGAGTCGAGTCAAATGTTCATTGTCAAAATGTTTGAATGACAAGCTTTCTTGAATTACAAAATGCGTCATTTGCTCCCGAACCGCATCAACATTATAAGCCCAAATATTTCCTTTGTTTGTCATCGAAGCTTGACCTTGAGACGGTTCACATTTCAACGCCTTACAATATTTACACGCAATGTGGTTTTTCAACGTTGTGTTTGCATCTTTTTTGAAAAACTTATGGCAAAACTTGCAACGAGCCTTATTTGGACAGCTAGCTATTTGACATAAATCATAATTGCACCATATTTCGGGGTTCCTATTCGTAGGAAGGATTGCTACCACCACGTTGCTTGAAGACGCATCACAATCAACGGATAATTGAGCACTTGATGGAGCCATTTGAGAGAGTTTTTTCTAAGAGAAGGAAATTATTGAGTTTTTTTGTGATTTTTGAGAGTGGATAGCGTTTAAAGTTGTTGTGATTCAACCAAAACATCCAATACATATATATACTAACTTAATAGGGGTATAATTGTAAAAAAACCAAAAAAAAGGTCAAAAAAGGCCTCAAACGGCCAAAAAACAGCTATAAAGCCGTTATACAACGGCTAGTTTTGAAAACCGATTTAGGATACCGGTTTGAAAACCGGTTTGTGATACCGGTTTGAAAACCAGTTTGAAACCGGACCGGTTTAGAAACCGGTTTGGATGGATGGAACTTCAAACCGCATGAAAACCGCCGAGTTGGGCCGGTTTGAAACCGGTTTGGGCCAAACCGTTTCGGTTTTTTTTCGAACTGGTTTTCAAACCGGTTTTTTTTGCACACCTCTATTTGCAACTGTCTTTTTTGTCGCAAAACGGTCGCAGTTGGCTATTTGCGACCGAAAATGCGATGGAAAAAACACACGTCTCAATTGCCCAGTTGCGACCATTTTTACAACCGTTATTAAACTTGCGATTGAATGTTGCGACTGCTACTGCCGTCGCAAATTGTACAACTACTTTGCTACTGCTTCTTTTGCGATCGTTTTGCAACCGGATTATTGTTTGATCGTTAAATTTGCGACCGTTATAATTTTAGTCGATAAGTTTGCGATTATTTTGATTTCGGTTGCAAAATAATCATAAATTTTGCGACCATTATTTTCGGTCGTAAATTTTGGTAGAAATTACCTAATGTTCTAGTAGTGAAAGTATTAGTAAGAAGAATTCAAGAAGTTCATGAATAGTGTCTTGGACAGATATATGTGGAAGAAATTACACATATAAGAGCTTTTAAACTAAACACTAAAGATTGTGTTTGTTTTACAAACAATTTGCAAGTAAAACTACTTAAGTCGGAGAGCATTACAAAGAAAGCCATTGACTAAGGTTCATTCATTAAAAAATAGTAAAAGAAAGCTTAAGTTGGGAATTGTTACAGTGAAACTAATTGATTTATTCTCCAATTAGAGAATGAAAATACTTAAGTTGGATAGAGTTCTAAAAGTGAAAACGTAAAGTAGTTACTCAACCATGATAAACATGAAAATAAATTTGAAATTTACTACAAATGGATCATCTTTGTTCTTGTCATATTCCATGCAAATTAATGGGGCAAAATGGCTTGTAGATTATTATATATATAATATGGATGTATTTCGAAGATAAAGAAAAATTATTCTATCTGATATGGTACATTAAACATAACCATGTTAAGTAATACGTGTTGTGTTCTATATTAACATATTTAAATCAACAAATAACTACGTGATTCTAATTGTTTATATTGATCTTACTAACAAGAATAATTTTGACCTAATACTTTCATTAATCTATTGGTTAAATTTCATAAAGATGACAACAAACAACGAGTTGCAATCGAATTCATAATAATTATGGAGAATAATACTGGACTAGCTAGACCCGCCTTTAATACTAATTCATGGATCGATGTCAAAAATAGATTTTACACAAACTAAATCTTTGGTTAATCGAAAGGTTGCATCTCGTTGTGATGGTTCCTACCTATCATAAAGAAGTCATTTGTGTGTTTAAAACACACTAACTAGAACTTTGTTCTTATCAAATCACATCTTTATAGAATTTTTTGTCTTATACGATTGAAATTTCATACCCATGAAATACTTAAATTTGACAGTAAGGTTTTCACGAGTTAGAATATTATCCCAAACTATAGAAAATACGAAACCTACAAACATAACCGAATTATAGCAACACATCTTATGTATTATGATAAAGTGGTTCTAACGGTATATGTATGGTGCTTGAAATAAATAATTGAGTCAAGGGTTAATTGTTCATTTGACTTATAGTGTATTATTGTTCTCTTTAATTCTCATTTTCCACATACTCTTTGTCGGATGACTTCACTTTCTTCCAATAGTGCATCTCCAATTATAATAGCAGAAAGCTTCCAAATTTTTCATAATCTAGAAATTACAGTGACTTGGTTTCCCAAATGTTTCTACATGATATCTCGTTACCAGTAAAGTAAACTCACAGGATCTTTCAATATCCTACTAACAACATGCAAATAATATTTTGCGCTGATGGGTGCCATTCAGAAGGTTATGACAAGAACAAAGATGCTTACCAATGCACCATACTTGAAGGTTCTTGATTCCCAATTTTGAAACCCACAATAAAAATTGTTGTTCAATGAACATAGACGAGTTTGTGGCTACAATACATGATCCATTTGTGTGGTCACTTGGTCTATTGCCACTAAGATTCCCCAACCAAACACAGTAGCCATTTGCCCATTTCTATAGACCTTAATTGGTGGAGTGGGTTAGAAGGTGGTATATTGGCTCTACAGTGGACCTAGGTACGTTGGTTACTTAACCACGACAGTTGATTCCTTGTACACATTCTTTCACACGAATCAGGTATGGAGCGAACGAGTTCAGTTGAACCTCCGAGCTGTATGAGGTTCATTGGCGGCCTCTTGTACACGCAGAATTACACAAACCTTTTAAAATACCTTTAGACAATGTGTGTTTAAGTTCCCATATGTATAGTTAATTATCAGTATATATTATTATCAATTAACCAATGACAATAATCTCATACCGCAAGCGGGATTTTCAACAACAGGAAGCTAATGATCATTGTACAAGGACCGAAAGAAACAGCATTAAGACCTTTGTTTGACTTATTATGTGCCTATGACCCATAAATGTTTTGGTGGAGAATTGAAGAAGGCATAGAGTTGTGGTGGAATGTAACCATGGGCCGACCGGTGGTCCAAAGAAGGCATATATCTAGCTATCGTGTGGATGAGTCGCGAGCATGCCACCATCTCATGCTTGCACATATCCATCATTTACTTTTAGGTGTCATGTTATCCCAATATGAGATCCTTGTTCCACTTTTATTATGATCCATAGGTACAACTTATTACTGTAGTTGTTACTAAAAATATACAGTTTCACTTCTTGTATACAGTTTCAATTATAACATCCACTCATGGTGGTACTACCTAGCTCACTACTTTTTCCCCTTTTGTGGAAGTGTGAATATATTCAATGAGAAGAGATACATGATATAGGAATGAAAAAAGGTATGGACTTTGCAGCTCTATTACTAATATTAAAGTTTATAAACTTCTTTGTGACATGATAGAATGATATACACGAGTATATATAGAGAATGAAACCTAATGCGTAGGCTTTAACCTATGGATTTAATCCTATATTACATTATTAGTTAGAAATGAAGGTTTAGTCTTGATTTAAATAAAAATATAATTATTAATATTAGTTTATAAATATCTTATGTAGGTTAAATTAGATTACGATAAGCATAAGAGCATAAGTGTAGTATAAATAGGGAGTCACATTCATTGTATTTAGTATGGTTTTGTGCATAACAATATTCCAAGAGTTGAAACGGGTTATCTTCATATTCTTGGTGTGTTCTTGTGTTCATATTATCGATTCTTGACCAACAATTGGTATCAGAGCCAAGGTGTAACTCCTACCCAGGAAGAAAGGCAAGAGATCAAACATGAGACCGGGAAGACAAACCATCGATTGTATCCGAGAGGAACAGTCAAACATAGTGAAAGAAGAAGTTAGAGTGGATTATTGTGAAGTCGATCAAGGTGAGATCGATTCTATCAACAATAACGTCAAGATTAAGATCGACAACAGATTTTTTTCCCACCAAGGATAAAAAGAAACTAACCAAGGTAGGTTGT
>CM046436.1:56401268-56676268 GCA_025506505.1 Flaveria sonorensis | reverse complement strand
TACTATCTACAGCCGATTATACTTGGAAAACCAGCTGAAATCTACTACTAGACAAATACTACATTGCTAAAAGTAAAATATCTAAGATAAAATAATATCCTAGATAAGGTAGTCATGACAGGTCCATGACTTACCTTTTGGCACCAACTAAGGATGGTATCTGTACTTGGTTGAAAAGGTGAACAGTGGATTAAAGTATGGTCAACTACATGGGTTAGGAAAAACACCATGCAATGTATCAGAGTCTGTCAGACAGACCATACTTTTGTCCACTGGTTCATAGTTGATTCTTCCGAAGCTAAATGGCTTCGGAAGAATAAGTTCTTCCGAGGCCATTTATACTTTGGAAGAAACAACTTCTTCCGAATCTTCTACAGGTCTTTATGACTTTATTCTTTCAGAAGACTTTGTCTTGGATCTTCTAAGTGTGAATACTTCGAAAAGAGAACTGGTTGGTCTTCGGAAGACTTTGTTCTATCCTTCGGAAGTTCTTCATATACTTCGGAAGGAAAACTACTTAGTCTCAGAAGACTTAGTTTTCCTCCGGAAGCTATTTAGACATAATGCTTCGGAAGATCTTTGACATAGCTGTGGAAGAGTAGTTTTGTCTTTGGAAGATTTTTTCAACTTGTACACAAAATTTATTCTAAGTGTTGTTTTGGTTGCACCAGCCTCATATGATCCAATAAATTTGTTGAAAAATGAAACCCAACCAAACTAAATCTTTACTACCGATTTGGCTTCAGTTTGATTTCAGAGCATGGGTTTACTAGAACAAATAAAAACCAAAAAGAACTGCATTAATAAAAATTGATGACATTGACTAGTTACATTTTAGTATTACCTATGCAAATATTGAAAAGAGCATAGAACAAGATGTGGACTATACACTCTGTTAAATTGATTGTTTTAAAGGAGCCTATTTTTGAATTTCTTTTGGTCTATGAAATTTGATGATCGTCATTATGTTATGTAAAAACCTAAAAAATCCAGGTAATTTGAGAAAGTAGAGTGTCGTATCAACAAGGAACATTTGATCAACATTACATTGTTTGTTTTACTACAAAAATAAATTAAAAGAAAGTAAATTCTGAAAAAAGTTTTGATTGAAGGTTTGAATACTCAAATTAAGAAGCAAGCTAGAAACACATTAAAACACTTGAGAGATGGAATCAGTACGTTATGAAGACAAGAAACAAGTGATCATTTTCGGTTTTAGATTTGGTTCTTAGTTGAAAGATGTAATCATTGAAAACTGTTTATTCAGTTACATAGACATAGTTTATATTGGTCATACCATTGAACTAGAGCACAATCCTAGTAACTACACACTAACCGTTTGATCCTTGATTATACTAACTAGGGTGTACAAGATCAACGACCAGATAGCATACTATAAGTCGTTTGTCAAATCAACGTAAGATTCCATCACTCTAAAATGTAGCACGCGCTAAAATGTTTAAACATAAATTTCATTCAGTTTAAATAGGATTGTAACTTTTTAACTTGATGTTTAATATAAATATCCGATTGGTTATATATACATAGCATATGTTGTTTGATTAACTAACTTTAATTAACACAATCAAAGCATGTCACAAGAATAAATACAATTGCCACGGTTCAATAAATTTCAAGTGTCGAATAAGAATAAGACACATCAAAGTTAAACATAATAAGTCAAAGTGTTATATATTAACAAGTAAAAACCTACTCAACCATAAATATATGAGAAACTATTGTTGTCACTTAGTGAGTCGGTGCTCACAGAAGTCAAAAACCACATTGTCAAACAACATGAATGATAATTTGATTACTTCCGATGCTTGTTGCCATATTAATCTAAATGACATAAATGACTCATCACTTGCTGAAAAATAAATTACAACGCCCAGTCGAAAAGGAAAAGAGCAACTAGCAACAATGTCAACACATAAACGAAAATATGGGACACTTGGTGGGTTAGTTGGCGTAGTTTATCACATATAAAAATAGAAAAAAATCTAGTACGTTGAAGAGATATAAGGAGAATAAGGACGATTTATTATATTCACGTAACCAACATCCATCATTGACAAGATCGGCAGGGGCGGACCCAAGGCAATCCCTTGGGTGTCAACCGACCCCCATGAATTATTTTTTTTATGGGTATTATATACGTATTTGAAACCCGAGCGACACCCTAGAGTTTTTAACAACGACACCCATGAAAATTTTTGTGAACAATGACACTTAAAGGTTAACTTTTAAGTTTTAACAAATCATATACAGTTATTTTCTTGAAGTTTTCTAGAATAATAGTGAAGATGAGTAGAAGAAAAAAAGATTACATACATGAAGAACACAAAACAAAAGTTCAAATAAGCTTCTTCTTTTGCTAGCTCTTCTTCGTTTATATTCAGTGCTCTTGCTATGCTTCTTTGTTTCTTGAAGGAGCTAATAGAATAATTGTAACATGCAAAAGAGAATAAAAGGCAAAAAATAGGTAATAACTCTTTTTAGTTATAATAGTATTTTTTGATAATCAAAATAAATTAAATTATATTTTTGAGAGTTAAAAAATATCAACTAGTACTTCTTGAGAACCAAAGTACATCAAATGATATTTCTTGAGAACTAAATTAATTAAATACAATTTTCTTAAAAAGTGCATATATTAATTGAATGTTGGTAAACGACATCTTGCGCATTTTAGTTATTTACATACCATTTGATATTTTTAAATATTATGATTCTTTTAACGGAAATATTATTTTTTATGATATTTTAATAGTTAGTTTTTTTGTTTTATAATAGTTATAGGCTAGTTTTAACTTAAATGGAGGTTAATTAATCTTTTAACTTGTCGTTCTAGCTTCATAACATTTATTTATTATATATTTATATGTATGTGAGTAGTTCAAATAAGCTGCATATAACATTTTATTTAAATCATATATTAAGTTTATTTACATCTTTTAACTAGGTACTTGATGCTAGTAAATCTATGAGAAGTATTAAAACATAATTTGACTAGCAAAGAGGATTTCATTATGTTTAATGTAGCTTTAAGCAAGAAGTTAGAAAAAACATAAAATTTTACGTTGTTTTGCGTTCACCCTTTACAATAAATTTACACAATTTGTTCCGACAGAAACTTTTAACTACTTATGTTGTATTTTCTAATGATGTATTATTTTTTTCTTAGCAGAGTTGACACGGACCGACCAAAAGACCTAAAATCGAGTGTTAGACATTAGTATATATAAAATTTACGACACCCACAGGAAATTTTCTAGGTCCACCAATGAAGATCGGAACTTGAATTAGCTGAGATAATGAAAAAGAGTATCAAGGAGAAACAAGATCATAATTTTGTGGGTTTTTTTATAATTGCTATTTTTTATTGTGTGATGTTTCAAGAAATTAAAAAATATTATTATGTTTTTTTTTTTAATTTAATTTTTATCAAATAATTAGGTGTATAAAATTAATTAGCAAACCAACTAAATAATAAAAATAAAACACTATCATACACTACCATATTTGATAAGAGAGCATTATGAAGCTTTATTGTGAAAAAAAAACATATGTGACAAGAAAAGAAAAAAAAACACCCACAGGCTTAGACTTGGGCATAAAAACCGGGTTCGGACCTGACCCGGTGGACCCGACCTGGAACCAGGTACGGGTACGACCTGGTATATGCATACCCGGGTTGGACCCGAAAAAAAACCCGTAGGGTTGGAACCGGGTATGATTTTCTAGAATTTCTTAGAACCCGACCCGAACCCGACCCGACCCGACCCGGTTGAAACCCGGGTTGGACCCGGTTTCGACCTTTTTTTTTTTTTTTTTTAAAAAGTGGCCGTTTTTTAACGGCTATATAGCCGTTACCTTCGATTTGTGATCGTTTTTTTGGTCACTTTTGCCCTATAAGTTAGTATAAATAGGTGTGGGTTGATATGGTTTAGTACCCAAGTCTCAAACGCAAAAATATACGCAAAAAACGCAAAAAATACTCTCGTTTACTCTCGTTTTACACGTTCACTCTCTCGTTTTACACTTTCACTATCTTCAATCTTGATATGGCTCACTCACAATCTTCCGTTGGTCAAGGTTCGTCCAACGCTCCAACCGTCGTTCGTGTTCTTGCACACAATCGTAACATGGATGTTTGGTGCAATTGGGATATGGTTGAGTTGAGTGACGGGTCTGTAAAGGCTCGTTGCAAGTTTTGTGGAGCTTTGCTTGCTAAAAATTCTAACACGACTTTAAACAAACACATTAGCAAGAAGTTTTGTAAGTCGTTAAAAAGTAATCCGGATTCTCAACAAACACAATTGGGTGGAGACGGTGGAATCTTTAATTACAATGTTAATACGGTTCGAGATCGAATGACGAAGTTCGTGATTCAAGAAGCTTTGCCTTTTAGTCACTTCGACAATCCTCGGTTGACCAACTTAATTCGAGAGACGCTTCAACCTCGTTACACTCACGTAAGTCGTACTACACTTAGACGTTATTGTTTAAAATTATGGAAACAAGCAAAAAATGATTTAATTGTATTATTTGAAAAGTTAAATACTGGTGTAAACTTAACTAGTGACGTTTGGTCGGCTCCACACGGTTTACCCGAATCGTACCTTTGCGTCACCGCTCATTGGGTGGATCCCAATTCATGGCAATTGATGAAACGTACGATTGCATTTGATCTTTTTCCACATCCACACACCGGAGAATTTTTGTTTTACTTTTTAGATAATGTAATAAGTACTTTTAAATTAGAAAATAAACTTTTTTCAATTGCATTTGATAACGCCTCTAACAACACAACCGCGGTTGAAAAATTAAAATTAAAATATCTTCCGATTGCAAACGGTGATTTTTTCCATACTCGTTGTGTTGCACATATTATTAATTTAGTAGTGCAAGACGGACTATCCGGACAATATGTTAATAACTTTATTACATCTTTTCGATATATGTTACATGACGTTTTTTTAAAAAATAGAAGAAGATATCAAGATTATAAACAACTTTGTAAGGATACGCACTCTAGATTTTTAGGTCCTAATTGGGATGTACCTACTCGGTGGAATTCGACTTGTCACATGTTTGAATGTGCTTTAAAACAAAAGGGCACTTTGAAAGCTTTTCATAATAGTCTTTCGGATAATGGTGAAGCCG
Organism: Flaveria sonorensis; assembly: GCA_025506505.1. NCBI lineage: Eukaryota > Viridiplantae > Streptophyta > Magnoliopsida > Asterales > Asteraceae > Flaveria > Flaveria sonorensis. The sequence goes on along the minus strand of CM046436.1, from coordinate 56,671,099 downwards.
ACCCATTTCCGGATGCGGGTTGGGAGAATCTTCAACGTCTATCCGAGTTTCTTGAGGTTTTTAAAAACTCAACAATAAAATTATCGGGAGTTTATTATTCCACTAGTTATTCGGTGCTTCAAGAACTATATTTTATGTCTTTGAATTTTAAAAATTTTCAAAATAAAAATAATATGTTTAATCAAATGATAGAACCAATGAAAGAAAAGTTTAAAAAATATTTTAAGGACTTACCACCCGTTTTTACGTGTGCCGCCGCTTTAAATCCGTTTCTAAATGTTGCGGGGTTGAATGTTTGATAGATGAGATAAATGACAATTTGGATATGCATGACGAAAACCTGATTTTCAAACGAGGCAAAAGAAAATTTTAATCATAGTTTGAAAACAATTTATAATTTTTATTTAAATAGATATGGGCCTAACGTAAACATAACCATGCCAAGCGGATCAACCTCAAGTGCTAGTACCTCGTTTAAAGACCCTGTTTTGACTATGTTGAATGTTGTTCGGGATGTGACGGCTAAACGTCAAAGGGGTAACACCCCAACAATGAGCTCGGTAGATATAGTGGAACAGATTTTATTTCCACTATGACTACCGAAGATTATCGTGCATTCGATATTTGGCTTGGTGGAAAGGAAAAGAATCTCAAATTCCGATTCTTTCTGCTATGGCCCGTGATTTACTAAGCGTCCAAGCTTCTACGGTAGCTTCGGAATCTGCTTTTTCTCTTAGTGGCAGGGTAATATCATTACGAAGAACAAGACTAACTCCGGAAGCAGTGGAGATGTGCATTTGTTTAAAGGATCACTTAGACGCAACGGATCGTATACAAGACCAAACAAGCCTCGAAGACGAGATTACACTCGAAGCTAAAGTACATGATGAAGAGGTAGAAGACGGAGTATCTTCTGGCATATCCGATGAAAATTAGCATTTGATCAAGCTCGTAGTAGATAAAATTAGACGATATTGTTATTTTTAAGTTGTTTAATATTAATATGTTTTCATGTTCTTTTTAAATTTCTTTGTCATTCAAATGTTTTATATAAAAAGTATTTAATATTTGTATATTATAAGTGTAACATTTTTGCTCAAGATTTGTATATATTTATATATTAAGTTGTTTAAATTTTTGTCATTCAAGTGAACCCGGTTAGGAAAAGAAAATAAAAAGAAAAAAAGGAAAGAAAATATAAGAAAAAAAAAACATACGACCCGGTGTTCGACACACACACAAGAAAAGAAAAAAAAAGAAAAAAAAAAAAAGGCAAAAACCCGGTTGAACCCGGGTTTCATACCCGAACCGAACCCGACCCTACCCGGGTATACCGGGTAGGGTTTGTATCTCGCTGAACCTGACCCAGGTTCGTACCCGGGTTCACCAATACCCGGGTACAAAAAAACCCGGTTTGTACCGGGCCCGGGTCCGGCCCAAAACCGTTTTGTGCAACTCTACAGGCCACGCGACTAACGGAATCATGCGCTCACAAAACGGCCTAATTGTGTTGACCTTTTTAATTATTTTTCTTCTCAAACTCAACAATGAAACATTATTGTGGGCTTCATGTTAAACTCCAGCTTATATTTGAATGCAAACTTGAGCCCAATCATATAATAAATTATTTTATATTATTCAATATCCATGACATGCGTTAACGGTTAGCCCACTTAAAAGTAAATTACCCTGTATGTTTAAAGCATAACGAAATGAACAGTAGATGGTATTTGGACATTTCAGACATTACCGTTGTATCCCCGGTTCATTTAAGTAGAGAACAGAAAGGAATAGGAAGGAAAGTAAAAAATTGTTTTAAAGTTTTTTTTAATAAAAAAAATGGAAGGAAAGTAAGAAAGTTGTGTTCTTGAGTTTATTTAAGGAGAGAAAAAAAATGAAATGGAAGGAAAATAAAAACTAAAATGAATCCTTTTAAATTGGAAGGAAATGAAGAGAAAATAAAAAAAAAGGGAAATGAAGAAAAAGAAAAGAAAGGAAAAGAAAAGAAAAGAAAATTTTCTTTTTTTATTTTCTCTACTTAAGTAAACTCGGGGTACACGCGTCTTCTCTACATGATGATGAGCTTAGTGACATTACACGCGTCTTCTCTGCAAAGAAAGAGGGAGTCGTCGTCTCCGGCATTAGTTGCAGACCCATTACACACACGGAATACCATCCTTCCTACTCCTTGCCATAATTTTCGGTTCAGTTCCACCAGAAATAATTACTACACCTTGTATTAGTTAACATTAACTAAAACATTTTCTGCAGCGTAAAATTAGCAAATAATAAAATCATAACCATAAACCTAGCTACAAAGTGAAGAATATCTATCAATACATTACTTACTTATTAGAACTAAATTAAAAGCATACATGATATTTAGCTAGCCCATCAGCACCCACCCAGGAGTTACAAAATTAATCATGTAAAAATATAGTAACAATAACAACATTATTACTACAAATTGAGTAAATTAGTTGACGAAACGAAGAATGGGATATATGAGGATGAAGTTGAGCAAAAGATAAACAGAATAATCGGCAGGAGAGACAGTGGCGGTTGAATCTTGATATTTGAGCTTGGATGACTAAACTCTTCTGCAACAAGGATGAAGATGGAAACAGGATAATATTTATATTGTTTGTCGATCTTGGATGAGTAAATTGGTTTATAGTTATTATGTGTTTTTAGTTATAAGATGTTGATATAGAGATGAAGAGACAGATGTGTGGCTTGATGTGAAGTATAGTTTGGCCTCATCCAGTTAACCCGAGTTATATCTTTCTATTCGTATTTATATATGAAGTTTTCATAATCTCATATATGTAATATAAATTAGGATTGATATTAGCTACAATTAATACTTGAACAACATTTAATGTTACTGAAAGTGAAGCAAAATATCAGAAGCGGCTGATTCTTTCATATAAAGTTCCGATAGACGTTCTCAAAGGAAGTATAGGAAGGATACAAGAAGCTCAAGAGAGAAAAGAATTGCTTGGAAGACCTGTATGTATATTATCTTCCTTTTTATTTTCTATTTTATATAATAGGAAAATTAGAAGGATTAACATGTGCACAAAGGAAACATGTATGAAAATATTCTCAAATATTTGATTATGTGGTTCATTGGAAACAAATATCAGGTATGAATTAGGATCAACAATGCACAAAGGTATTCTGCATATCATATTATTTTTGGAGTTTCCAATTTCAACTAAAGTTGTTGTTAGATAATAATGAAAGAATTCATGTTTCAAAACCCCCCTTTAGAAAGCATAAGGATGAGTATAACTAACATATTTGACACGTGCTAATATGTGTCTTCTTTGTATGACAATTAGTGGTAGCATCATTGCTACACAGGGATGTTAAATTGAGATTATTACTCTAAAATCTAGAGAAATCCACTACGTTATTTGAAGAATAAGCAGATGAGAAATTGCAGGTCTATTTCTTTTTGTTTTTGTTCCCACTCCTTACAAGAAGTGCAATAATTTTGTGCAATGTCTCATAAGAATTGCAATAATTTTCCCACTTTAGCTGCAATTAGTTTTTTCACGGTGCTCCTTTTATTGATTTAAACATTTTGTATTCGTTTAATTCATGCGTTTTGTATGTGTTTCTTTACATATTTAGCTGCAATTAGTTTTTCACGGTGCTCATACTAAAGTTTTTCATTTCAACCTTCTTAGAGGCTTGCTATTTGGAGGTTTGTAATTTTAATTTCTTTTTTACTTTGAAACAGTTAACATGATGATGCTTTTTAATGGTAGTCGACTTAAATAAACTGATGGTCAATTTGGTAGTTCTAAGGCTTGCTATACACAGCTGAAGATGAAGACCACCGGAAGAAAGAGAAGCACAAGAATCCTCAGCACGCTTAACAATCGCAGCAATGTATAACGAAAGTCTAATTGAACGACCAAACGAATCCCCCGACGCGACACGAGGCGCGAGCAAACCTAGTTATACTCTATTAATTTACAAAGTGAATGAACAGTGGTATTCCACCTGTAAAGCATGGTGTACAAACAATTAATGCAAGTACAATGTTTAAAGACTTATGCACAACCATTGGATGCATGTGGGATGGCCTTTTCAGGTGGGGAATGTGGGTTTCATCTGCATTCTTTTCTTTTCTTTTTGTTTTAGTGTTTTTTATCGGCTTGCGTTATCTGTGCATGTGGATCAACAATGGTTGTTTTGTATTTGCCTGAGATTCGTAGTTGACCTTGATTGTATTGTATTACAGGCTGTGATGCACCTCCCCTATTTGGCATGACATCTTATGTTGCAGTCATGACGGAGATCTGAGCCTCGGGTTAGTTGATTCATGTGGTTTAAAAAAATATCATTTAATCCCTTATATGATGAAAGTCATGTTGTTATAATTTTGTGTTTTACATACCCATTAGTTTCTTTGATGAGTAATAGATTATGGTTTTGTGTTTATGATGGGCTCAATGACTCTATAGTGGGTTTATTTTTGAATGGTCAGTGATGGTGAGTCTGCATAGAGTTGCACAAAACGGGGTTGGGCCGGACCCGGGCCCGGGTACAAAACCGGGTTTGGGCCCAACCGGGTTTTTTGTATCTGGGTATTGGTGAACCCGGGTCGGGTTCAGCGAGATACAAACCCTACCCGGTATACCCGGGTAGGGTCGGGTCGGGTATGAAACCCGGTTCAACCGGGTTTTTGCCTTTTTTTTTTTTTTTTTTTCTTTTTTTCTTTTCTTGTGTGTGTGTCGAACACCGGGTCGTACGTTTTTTTTTCTTATATTTCTTTCCTTTTTTTTTTCTTTTTATTTTTCTTTCCTAACCGGGTTCACTTGAATGACAAAAATTTAAACAACTTAAATATAAAATATATACAAATCTTGAGCAGAAAATGTTACACTTATAATATACAAATATTAAATACTTTTTATATAAAATATTTGAATGACAAAGAAATTTAAAAAGAACATGAAAGACATATAATATAAAACAACTTAAAAATAACAATATCGTCTAATTTATCTATTACGAGATGCTTGATCAAATGCTGATTCTTCATCGGATATGCCAGAAGATACTCCATCTTCTACATCTTCATCATGTACTTTAGCTTCGAGTGTGTAATCGTCTTCGAGGCTTGTTTGGTCTTGTATACGATCCGTTGCGTCTAAGTGATCCTTTAAACAAATGCACATCTCCACTGCTTCCGGAGTTAGTCTTGTTCTTCGTAATGATATTACCCTGCCACTAAGAGAAAAAGCAGATTCCGAAGCTACCGTAGAAGCTTGGACGCTTAGTAAATCACAGCCATAGCAGAAAGAATCGGAAATTGAGATTCTTTTCCTTTCCACCAAGCCAAAATATCGAATGCACGATAATCTTCGGTAGTCATAGTGGAAATAAATCCGTTCCACTATATCTACCGAGCTCACTTTTGGGGTGTTACCTCTTTGACGTTTAGCTGTCACATCCCGAACAACATTCAACATAGTCAAAACAGGGTCTTTAAACGAGGTACTAGCACTTGAGATTGATCCGCTTGGCATGGTTATGTTTACGTTAGACCCATATCTATTTAAATAAAAATTATAAATTGTTTTCAAACTATGATTAAAATTTTCTTTTGCATCATTTGAAAAATCAGGGTTTTCGTCAGCATATCCAAATTGTCATTTATCTCATCTATCAAACATTCAACCCCCGCAACATTTAGAAACGGATTTAAAGCGGCGGCACACGTAAAAACGGGTGGTAAGTCCTTAAAATATTTTTTAAACTTTTCTTTCATTGGTTCTATCATTTGATTAAACATATTATTTTTATTTTGAAAATTTTTAAAATTCAAAGACATAAAATATAGTTCTTGAAGCACCGAATAACTAGTGGAATAATAAACTCCGATAATTTTGTTGTTGAGTTTTTAAAAACCTCAAGAAACTCGGATAGACGTTGAAGATTCTCCCAACCCGCATCCGGAAATGGGTCGGCTTCATCATTATCCGAAAGACTATTATGAAAAAGCTTTCAAAGTGCCCTTTTGTTTTAAAGCACATTCAAACATGTGACAAGTCGAATTCCATCGAGTAGGTACATCCCAATTAGGACCTAAAAATCTAGAGTGCGTATCCTTACAAAGTTGTTTATATCTTGATATCTTCTTCTACTTTTTTAAAAACGTCATGTAACATAAATCGAAAAGATGTAATAAAGTTATTAACATATTGCCCGGATAGTCCGTCTTGCACTACTAAATTAATAATATGTGCAACACAACGAGTATGAAAAAATCACCGTTTGCAATCGGAAGATATTTTAATTTTAATTTTTCAACCGCGGTTGTGTTGTTAGAGGCGTTATCAAATGCAATTGAAAAAAGTTTATTTTCTAATTTAAAAGTACTTATTACATTATCTAAAAAGTAAAAACAAAATTCTCCGGTGTGTGGATGTGGAAAAAGATCAAATGCAATCGTACGTTTCATCAATTGCCATGAATTGGGATCCACCCAATGAGCGGTGACGCAAAGGTACGATTCGGTAAACCGTGTGAAGCCGACCAAACGTCACTAGTTAAGTTTACACCGGTATTTAAATTTTCAAATATACAATTAAATCATTTTTTGCTTGTTTCCATAATTTTAAACAATAACGTCTAAGTGTAGTACGACTTACGTGAGTGTAACGAGGTTGAAGCGTCTCTCGAATTAAGTTGGTCAACCGAGGATTGTCGAGCGACTAAAAGGCAAAGCTTCTTGAATCACGAACTTCGCCCATTCGATCTCGAACCGTATTAACATCGTAATTAAAGATTCCACCGTCTCCACCCAATTGTGTTTGTTGCGAATCCGGATTACTTTCAACGACTACAAAACTTCTTACTAATGTGTTTGTTTAAAGTCGTGTTAGAATCTTTAGCAAGCAAAGCTCCACAAAACTTGCAACGAGCCTTTACAGACCCGTCACTCAACTCAACGATATCCCAATTGCACCAAACATCCATGTTACGATTGTGTGCAAGAACACGAACGACGGTTGGAGCGTTGGACGAACCTTGACCAACGGAAGATTGTGAGTGAGCCATATCAAGATTGAAGAGAGTGAAAGTGTAAAACGAGAGAGTGAACGTGTAAAACGAGAGTAAACGAGAGTATTTTTTGCGTTTTTTGCGTATTTTTGCGTTTGAGACTTGGGTACTAAACCATATCAACCCACACTATTTATACTAACTTATAGGGCAAAAGTGACCAAAAAAACGGTCACAAATCGAAGGTAACGGCTATATAGCCGTTAAAAAACGGCCACTTTTAAAAAAAAAAAAAACGGTCGAAACCGGGTCCAACCCCGGGTTCAACCGGTTCCGGGTCGGGTCGGGTCGGGTCGGGTCGGGTTCGGTCGGGTTCTAAGAAATTCTAGAAAATCATACCCGGTTCCAACCCTACGGGTTTTTTTCGGGTCCAACCCGGGTATGCATATACCGGGTCGTACCCGTACCCGGTTCCGGGTCGGGTCCACCGGGTCGGGTCCGAACCCGGTTTTTATGCCCAAGTCTAAGTCTGCAATCATCTGAGCCTAGCTCATATATATGTTGTCAGTTTGCATTCTAAATCCAACAATGTGGTTCTAGTATTCTTCAGGACGGTTTATTTTATCTCGAATGTTAGTAGGCTATGATGACAAACACGTATTGTGTTTGTTTTTTGGCGCGGTAAACAATTGTTTACGGCCACAACAGAACATATTCTGAGCCTTCAAAACACGCGACGCGTGTGTCCGATACACCTAGTTTTTGTTTATAATCAAATTAATATGCCTGGATTTATATTAAGTAGATTATAAAATTAAAATTCTTTACCTTCGATACTGAAAATAAAATATACTTTTAAAAGGTTGATAATAATAATTTCTATTTAAAGATTCACTTGTGGCTCTTTAAGTTTTGCATATTATACTGTAAGTTTCTCCATAACCTACCGCATACATAAGCAAATAAAAGTAGTATGTTTTATGATAATATTGACATTGATATTTTAGTGTATAATTTTGCATCGAAAGAAAAAGAGGATCAAGAACCTAGATCTATAGCGTTATGAAAACGTGTAACAGGTTGGTCAATATGAAAATGCGAAAATGATGTGGGATTGAATATTCTCACAAAACAAGAAGTTTGGCACTAGTAGTTGATACACCCAAAGTTGTAAAATATGTTAGATATACATTAGTCTTTTGTGCGAAAATGTATTGAGAACAATGGAAATATGCAACAATATGTGTAAAAGGTGACATGAGGGTTTTTGTAAAAATCTTAAATTGATTGGACACATGCTATATAGAGGTAGATGCAACAATATTTGTGGTCTGGTAGTACAAGTGAGAATTGATCGATCTACAGCTAATGAATATTAAAATATCTTATCAGTATGACTCACTTGATGGTGAAATTTTAATGAAGAAAACTTAAAATAATTTTAATTGCTAAACTAACATAAATAAATTTCTCAAGAACATTTGATTGTTGTATTATAATTATGGATCCAAATACATTCTATTATACACAGAGATATATAACAGAAACTCTTTTAAAGCTTCATATGGTGGTTAAATGTTCAAAAGTAAGATAATCGTTACTAGGAAATTTGGGGGTTTGATTTTAATGGCTTAATTTGGGTAAGGTAACCGAGCCAAAATTTTGAGTAAACCTAATCTAGGGTGGAGTTTATTGTCGAAAGTTGTCATCTGACGTATAGAGGTCGTTGATCGTCTACTACGCCTCTCTCTCTCTCTCTTTCTCATCCCAATAAACTTCTCATATATATATATATATATATATAATATATATATATATATATATAATGGTCAGGATTTTTTCAGGGCTGCAAATATCGCGAGAAACCGCAAGAACCAATCTTAACCATTGATTAATATAATTTATTCTTATTTATTGTCCAATAAGGGTATTATTGTAAATTTAAAAGTATTTCATTTATACCTTTCTTATTTACCTCCTTTTATTTGGAAATTTCAATTTCTATGTTTAAGTAGAAATTTCCATGAATTATACAACCTTTTGATCTCCAGACTCAAAAATCAAAATTATAACCTATTCAAATTGAAATAATGTTCAATCGATTGAAGCCTTTGATTTTCGTATAGAATACAATGTTATTGTATCTCGAAATCCTAAAATACTGATTTACGTCAATGAAGATGATGATGTCATGATGAAGCTCGAAGAAGAAGATGACAAAAGATGAAGATGAGTCAAAGATGGAGATGATGCTACGATGAAGATGATATTGTTGATGCAGATGACGATAACAACGGAAAGGGTTTGGGGCTTTAATAATTTTGAAGACAAGAACGACGATGAAGATGATATTATTGATGAAGTTTTCTGCTCGATAATTTTATTTAGGTTTGTTTTGGATGTATAGTTTTAATATTGATTATGCAAAAGCCTTTGAAAATTTCGACAATTATAAAGTAGTATCGCTTACATATATGTATACAAACTTACATATACGTAAACCTGTATGTAGACTTCATCAGATATACGTAAAGCTATATGTAAACTTGGTTACATATACGTAAACATATGATTAAATTTGTCCAGATATACATAAATAGAATGTTTAGTCTTTTGATTACGCATATATAAATCACAAATATGATTGGTAATTGTTTTTGGTTTGAATTTGTAAATTTGATTACATATATGTAAACTTGATACACTAACTTACATATATTTAACTTGCATACTATTAAAAAATATCTTTCAATATACACTAACTTACATCTATGTAAATTACTTTAAGTTTGTACAATATTTTCGTAACTAAAGTATATGTGCAGGATTAGTTTTATAACGTTCAACACAAGTTAGCTCTCTCAAACTCACAAAGTCTCACTCGATTGATGAAGTAGAATCTCAAACTCAGTTGATAATAATATACGAAGTTAATGAACAAGAAAATGGTTTTTCAAGATACTTGTATATATTACTTCTCAACTCTTTATTACAAGACTCTTTCAAGCAATAACACTTAAGTTACAACGAGAAACTATATATACTACTATCTACAGCCGGTTATACTTGGAAAACCAGCTAGAATCTACAACTAGACAAATACTACAATGGTTGTCTAACAGACACATAAGAGTGTGGTGGAGAAATTTCATTGGTTCCAAACCCACTTTTGTTTTGATAACACACCTTTGAGTGGGAGGATGATGCAATGATGGTGTTGAAGTTATGCTCTTCAATGGCATACTTCTTTGCTTTAGCCTCAGTTATTACTAGCTGGGCTTGAGCCTCAGTCAACTTGGATATAAATCCTTTATTTGAGCCCTATAGTTTGAGTGTTCATGTTTTAAAGAGGAAACGATTTTCTCTAACTCTTCAATTTTGAGTTTATAGTCAGATTCTGCTATCTTGAAATCAGATTTTAGGATGTTTAAGGACAATATTAGATCTAATTTCCATGTTGTAGTCCTGATATAACTTAACCTTAGCAATACAGGCTGGAGTACAGAGATTTTCATATACCTTGCTGTCTTTAGTTTCAGCCATGAGAGATTGAGCAGGAGTGACATCTTGCACCATGAAGCTCCAGTCAACCTCTGAGCAACAGCCACAGTTTGCTGCTCAATAGGTTCTGGTGCAGCCTTTGAGGTAGCAAAATATTGGTAAGCTTGAGTTGTTCCAGGATTAGATCTTGGAGCTTTGCATCCCCTAGCAAAATGACCAAGCTGGTTACAGTTGTAACATTTGGCCTTGCTTTTATCAAACCCAAACTTGCTGTTAGTTGGGTTTTGAGGGTACTGCCTTTTGGGTCTTTTGAAGAACTTTTTTGCTTTGTAGGTTAGGAGAGCCATCTGTTGGATAAATCCATGTACTCAATATCATTTGGACTAAAACATTCTAGATCATCAAAACAAAATTGAAAATCTCCAGAGTGTTCACTTCCTGAGATAAAGGCACAACATCCTGAAAAGGAGTGTGTTGAGCCTGTTGAGACCTGGGGTCTCAGGGAAAGTGATGTATAGCCCAGAGGAAGATGATGGCTGGTGGGGGTAGTTCAGGTACAACTAAGGTTGGGGAGTTTTTGATCCTTCAGCAACATGTAGAGCATTGCTGACAACAGGATTTGAGGGTCTATTCATCTGGTGCCTCTTTTGAGTCTCCATTTCCATACGATATTCATCAAGGATTCCATACAGTTCAGTCATTGTGAGAGTGTTAAGATTCTTAATTCTTTTGATAGAGACATAATAAAAAGTCCATTTATGAGGTAGTGCACTCATGAATTCCTTACAATGTCTCTCTTCTCAAGAGCCACTCCTATAGACTGAAGAGAGGTGATCAAGTCCATGTACCTAAAGTATTGTTGGCTCAAGGTCTCACCAACAATATATGTGAAGTTTTCAACAGCCTTCTCTATCATGGCACCATTACCAGCTGGGGATTCTACCTTAGGTAGATAAGGACCATGAATGATAGATCTCCATATGCAGCTATCTTGATACTTGATGAACCCTTCAATACGTTTGTACCAAGTTCCAAAATCATCAGGAGTGATGATAGAAGCCTTAGTCATGGTTCCCATTTCGGACTCCTAAAATTTTTGGTTAAGAGCCATTTGTGTGAAGTGAGTGAGTGTAAAGAAACAAGGGTGATTTTGGATGGTTAGATCTCACAATCAAGAGCCTGGATGCTCTGATACCAATTGCAGGATCAGTTACACAAGTTAGATCTCTCAAACTCACAAAGTCTCACTCGATTGATGAAGTAGAATCTCAAACTCAGTTGATAATAATATACGAAGTTAATGAACAAGAAAATGGTTTTTCAAGATACATGTATATATTACTTCTCAACTCAGTATTACAAGACTCTTTCAAGCAATAACACTTAAGTTACAAAGAGAAACTATATATACTACTATCCACAACCAGTTATACTTGGAATCCGTTTCTTTGTTTTTCCTTGATGTAGTGGTGAGGAGTTTGTACAAGTCATTCGTAGATAATAAGTCAAGTCTGTTGCTCTAAATGACATGTACTCTTTACTGCATCCCTCTGAAGAGAGTTAGTTGATGGGAATTGTAGTCATATTCCCATCTAACTACAGGATCTGAAGTGGAGCCCTCAACCATCTGAAGAAAAGTCTTCCCTTTTGTGGTTATGCCTTCTTCCTCATCCTATGCTCTCTTCTTCAACTCTTCTTCAATCTTGGCCTTCTTTGTGAGCTCAGCTAGATGAAGGCTGCTTAGATGATTTCCGATGTAAGCAACTATCTTAGAGTTAGAAGGATTGGAGTATGGTTTCTCTGCTAACTCAGCAATGTTGAATTTGCTGGAGTGTAGCAGAGATGAAGTAGCAACCCTGTTCACTTCACCATTCTCCCTTTCCATAGCAAAGCTGTGGGGAGATTCATTGAACCTCCACTAGACTATATGTTTTCTAGGATTGAGGGGTTTTATTGGAAGCTTATCCCTTTTCCTAGTGTCCAGCAGAGTCGCCTGCCTCCTTCTTAACTTCTTCTCTTCTTCAGTTAGACTGTCAGAGTTGGTTGCAAGAAGTTGGAGAGCTTGGTCCAGTGTTCCTCTAGATAGATCAAGAAATGCATCTCTTGTGAGGGAACTGGAAGAGCCATGATGTCGCTCAATGTTATGCAGTTGATGAGCTTCTTCTTGATCTCCTTGAATTCTTCCAAGGTCAGGGGTTTTGATGGTTCAGAGGAAGGTTTGGGCAGAGAGTGGGTTCTGGGTTGTGTTTTGGGTTATAGGATAGGTGGTGGTGGTTGTTGGGAAGCAGTGGGTGAGGGTGTAGGTAGGGTTGATGATGTGGGTTCAGGGGTGAAAGGTTCAGTTTTGATGGGGAAGGGAGAAGGTGTGGGTGTAGGTTGTGATTTGGGTAGTGGTTTGGGTGCCATCCTCTGAACACTAGGAGTTTTAGTAACCTCCTGCCTTCTTCCTAAGCGAATGCCAGCCTTGATGTTGCTGACATGTCACTGTACGGGCTTTATGGACATAGGACCCACTTGCCTGCCGGAGAAGCCATGAGCTCGGAAATAGGATTTCATCCACTCCTTATCTCCCTTCTTTTTGGCAGCAGTAAGTTCTGCCTCTTCCTCCTTCTTTCTCTTTTCCTTTAGATTTTCCCTGTCAGCCTTCTTCCTTTCCTTGTTGATTTGATCTTGCTCTTTGTGAAAAAGAAACAAGATCATGTCATTTTTGTGAGGTGCTAGCTCCTTTTAAGAATAGCCTCTTGAGCAGAGAAAGGCTATTCTTTCCATTCTTTCCCTTTTAGTTGCTTCCTCCTTCTTCCTTCTTTCCTCCTCTCTGGCCAACCTTGCTGCTTCTTCTTTTTCTTTTTGCAGCAAGGTTGCCTTCTCCATTTTTACAAGCTCATTAATTGGGAGTAGAATGATTTCTTCATTGGCTACTCCCAGGCTGATGAGCCTGTCAATGACTTCCACCCTCCTTTTATTGTTAATACTTTCTTGGGCGGCTGCTGCTGTAACACCCGGAAATTTTTATAAAAAAAAGAAGAAGAAAGAAGAAGAAAGAAGAAGAAAAGAAAAGAGAAGTATAAAGAAAGAAAGGTGAAATAACCCAAGTTGAGGGGTTAAAGTTGTGCAAAAGGAAAACTTTATTATTATTATGTTTAAAAAGTGGGTATGGCCGCCCACACCTCTGCTCTCACCAACTGCTTGACTGCAGAAAGAAGAAAAGCAGAAAGCTTCCATCGGTTTTCTAGAGAGAAGAAGAAGAAGATCGTCCAGAAGGTAAGTTTTTGTGTGTTTTGTTAGGTTTCAGCTGGATTTTCAGCTTATGGACCGAGTCTTATGTGTTCCTCTGTGTTCGGTTGGGTGTTTCGGTGTGTTTAGGTGTTTGAACTCCAAGTGGTCTCGAGTTTGGAGGAGTTTTACTCCAAGGCTGTTGTAGGTGAGTTCTAGATCCTCGGTTTTTCTGTTTTAAACCTGTTTTGGGGCTGAAATGCATATAAATTATCATTTTTCAACTTTCAGTATGTTGAACCGTGTATTACGTCTGTTTTATGTGGGTATGTGTGTTTGTGAATATTTGACCGAATTATATGGTTGTATGCTTGTTTTATGAGCTTAGTATGCTAAATTTGTGCTAGGAATATGTTAGGATGATGATGGGGAACTGAAATTAGCATAAGTTAGAATTGGCATAGTGCCCATGCGCCCAAACTTCCCATGCGCCCAAGTGTTTGCCCATGCGCCTAAGTGTATGCCCATGCGCTTAAGTGTTTGCTCATGCGCCTAAGTGTTTGCCCATGCGCCTAAGTGTCTGCCCATGCGCCTAAGTTTCACATGCGCCCAAGTACCCATGCGCCCAAGTACCCATGCGCCTGCATAGTACTCATGCGCCTGCATAGTACCCATGCGCCTAAGTGTTCCCATGCGCCCAACTGTCCGTGTGCCTGCATAGTGCCCAGGCGCACACATAGTGCTCATGCGCCTAAGTTGCCTTAGATTTTTTCTGAAATTTTGGGAAAAATAGTAATTAATGATTAAGCTCTGGAATGTTTTGGTGGGTTATGTTTGTTCATGTTATGCATGTTTGTGGCCTGTTTTTGATGTTCCTTATTACGTATTATTACGTGACTTTACGTGGTGTGTTAATGCTTTTATACATAAAGTATTATCATAAAAGAAGCGGAAGATTAAAGATAATAAAAAGTGGAACATAACGAATGAATGAAAGTCTTGCAAGCAAATTTAAAGAGGTTCACAACTCAATGAAGAGTTGTTAGCTTATCTGTGTGCAATGTAGCATGTGATCTTGGATAACCCATGAGGGTGTACACACAGGGGGGGTCAGTCTTGGTGACTGATCCATACGTGCGAAACGGGATCCTTGTCACTTAACCCCAAGACTGAGGTGGCTTCATGCCTAATGATGGGGTATAGTTTATGACAGGATCTAGATAGAAGTGAAAGATAATGAAAAAAATGCGAAATGAATGATTATGAACGATGATAAAAGATAATAATGATATTATCAAGATGTACGTATGTTGTGTGATCACGAACGAAAGTAAAGGAAAGGTTTTTATTAAAGGTAAAGTATTTTATTTATAAAACTAAAACTCACTCAGCAACACTGACTTTTTATGCATTTCAGTTGGCAGGTAGCTTGTTGCTGAGGATGGCACGAGGGTGAAGCTACTTGGTGGGCAAAGACTGGCATCCATTTCATGCACGATAATGATGTTGTTTTTAAAACAACTAAGTGATATTTTGTAATCTTTTGAACGATGATGTATTACTTGACAAATGTATTTATTAAAGCATGAAATGGTTTTTGATGAATTATTTCGCTGCAATATTTTATTTACTTAATAAATCTTAATATGTTTTGATATAAATGAGGTTGTGATTGACCAACTGTGGGGTTCCCGGGAACGGGGCCTTACAAGTTGGTATCGGAGCCAGGTTTAAGAGAAATGGGTAATTATTTTCAAAACCTAAACTTAAACTGAGAATGGGTCCGAATGGAGGGATGCCAGCCCAAGTAGCTACGTGCCATCAGGTAATTTATTTTCTTAAGGTTAACCGGCATTATGTGCGCGTGCTATTTGATTTATGTGCTCTTAGTAGATTTGGATACTGTTGTAGTCAGGATAGGCAATACTTGGGGGTTGAAGAGTAAAGTAAGTGGCTAATCACAACTGGCCACTGTAATTAGGGACTTACTATACTTGACATAATCTGAGCTATTACCTTGAATGATCGGATTGGTGTTCGAATCTTATAGTGTTTAGAGGATGACGGGTGGTAGTTCTTCGAAGGCTTCTCGAGGAGGTGTGCAGGGTGGTCGTGGTGCTAGGCCACGTGTCACCGGGAACAAGGATAAGGCTGCTGAGACGGCTCCTACAGAGCCCGAGCTTCATCACCAGGAAGGCGGTGATAAGATATGGAGGCAGTTGTAGAGGAAGTTCATCAGGTCATGCAGACGATCCTGCCATCTGTAGTGACCGAGGTTATTCGTACTGTAAGGGAAGATGAGAGGAGAGAGGAGAATTGGAGTGGAAAACATGCTGGTAGTTGCGGTTTCCATCCCAAGGGCAAAAGGGTGAAGGTAGAGGGTCGCCAGGTGACTGCAACTGAGTTAGGAGTGAAGGCGTACGGGAAGGGGTATGTAGGAGAATGTAGGTGGGGATCGAACCTCTGCTTTAAGTGTGGAAGGGAGGGCCACATGGCCAGGGATTGTCGTGTGGTGAAATGTTACAACTGTGGTGAGAAGGGGCATATGAGTAGACATTGCAGGAAGCCGAGGGCTGAAAGTTCTGGGGCAAAGAAGGGGATAGAGAAGGATGGGCAGAAGGCAAAAGCCAAAGCATTCATGATGACCCGGGAGGAGGCTAGGGTGGACCCTGATGTCGTGTCAGGTACGTTCCTAGTAAACCAAACTTGTGCCTCTGTACTATTTGATTCTGGTGCTAGTAAGAGTTTTATTTCTACTACCTTCTATGATAAGTCGCCTATTAGGAGTAGAATGATTGATGAGCCCTTCGATGTAAAAACTGCCATTGGTAAGTCTACCAGGATTTCTGATCTGATAGAGAATTGTGACATAGAGTTGGAAGGCCATTAGTTCTCTGCTAAATTATTCGTGATGCCCCTAGGCAGATTTGATGCGGTTCTGGGGATGGATTGGTTAGCGGCCTATGAGGCAAATATTGTGTGTCGCAAGAAAATGATTCGATTGACTGCGCCTGATGGGAGTTCGGTGACGATTTACGGTGATCGAGTTGCTACGGTTTCGAAGGTGATTTCGATGGTGGTGGCAGAGAAGTGCATGAAATGTGGATGTAGTGCCTACCTGGCTTACGTGAAGGATGTGGATGCTTCAGTACCACAATTGTCCGACGTACCAGTTGTGTGTGACTTTCCAGACATATTCCCAGAAGATTTACCAGGTGTGCCACTGGACCACGAGATCGAGTTCCAGATCGACTTGATACCTGGTGCTCAACCTGTTGCCAAGGCACTGTATCGATTGGCTCCGTCTGAGATGAAGGAACTGATGGTTCAGTTGCAAGAGTTGTTGGACAAAGGGTTCATTCGACCGAGTATCTCTCCCTGGGGCACTCTAGTCTTGTTTATAAAGAAAAAGAATGGTAGTATAAGGATGTGCATCGACTACCATGAGTTAAACAAGTTGATCGTGAAGAAACGGTATCCGTTACCGAGGATTGATGACTTATTTGATCAGCTCCAAGGTGCCAGTTGGTTCTTGAGGATAGATCTCCGATCTGGTTACCATCAGTTGAAGGTGAAGGAGCAAGATATCCGTAAAACAGCTTTTCGCACGCGTTATGGACACTACGAGTTTTTCGTTATGTCTTTTGGTCTAACTAACATGCCAGCTGCCTTTATGGATTTGATGAACCGGGTGTGTCGGCCGATGTTGGATAAATCAGTGATTGTGTTTATTGATGATATCCTGATTTATTCGAAGAGCGAAGAAGAGCATGCTGGTCACATTCGTGAGGTATTGGAGACACTTAGAAGAGAGAAGTTGTATGCTAAGTTCTCTAAGTGTGCTTTCTGGTTACACGAGGTTCAGTTTTTGGGTCATGTGGTAAATTCTGAAAGGATCATGGTAGACCCGGCAAAGGTGGAGGCGGTGATGCAATGGAAGACTCCAAACGCCATTCAAGATTTGCAGTTTCTTGGGTTTAGCGGGCTATTACAGGAAATTCATTCAAGACTTTTCTAAGATAGCCTCACCATTGACCAAGCTGACCCGCAAGGATGTGAAGTTTGTATGGGGTCTGGAACAGGAGAATGCTTTTGAGGAGTTAAAGACAAGATTGACCCAAGCTCCTATCTTGATGTTACCCGGAGGGAATGAAGACTTGGTGGTCTATTCGGATGCTTCTTATTCGGGGTTGGATTGCATGCTGATGCAACGGGGAAGGGTTATAGCCTATGCGTCCTGACAGTTGAAAATCCATGAGGCTAATTACCCTACTCATGACTTAGAGCTAGAGGCTGTGGTTTTTGCATTGAAGATTTCGAGGCACTACTTGTACGGGACGAAGTGCACTATCTTCACTAACCACAAGAGCTTGAAGTATTTCTTTAAGCAAAAGGATCTCAATATGAGGCAAAGGAGGTGGTTAGAATTGATCAAGGATTATGATTGTGGGATCCACTACCATCCGGGGAAGGCCAACGTAGTGGCGGATGCCCTTAACCGAAAGGAGAGACCCGAGCCAATCTAGGTGAAAGCTTACTAGTAGGTGATGACCTCCGATGTAATGACACAGGTCAAGGGGTTCCAAGATGAGGCGTTGAAAGAAGAGTGCCTTAACTCTGAAAGAATAAAAGGTCTAGTCTCGGAGTTGGGTGAGAACACTCTCAGAGTTAGAACCCGCTTCGGGCGGATGTGGATCCTTCATTATGGAGACCTACGGGGGAAAATCATGGATAAAACTCATAAGACTTGATACTCCATTCATCCCGATGCTACGAAGATGTATCATGATATGAAGAAAGATTACTGGTGACCGGGTATGAAGCACGATCTAGCGGAGTATGTGAGCAAGTTCCTTACTTGCTTGCAAGTGAAGGTTGAGTATCAGAAGCCATAGGGGAAGATCCAGCCTTTGGATATACCCGAGTGGAAGTGGAAGCATATCACCATGGACTTCATTATGAAGTTACCACGTATGGCAAGAGGGTACGATGCTATATGGGTGATAGTTGACCGTTTGACGAAGAGTGCTCACTTTCTACCGATCCGCGAGACATATTCATCTAAGAGGTTGGTGGATCTGTTCATCAAAGATATTGTGATGCGTCATGGTGTACCAGTGTCTATCGTGTCTGACTGTGACACTCGGTTTACATCCAAGTTTTGGAAGAGATTTCATGACGCGATGGGGAGGAGGTTGCACATCAGTACGGCTTATCATCCTCAGACGGATGGTCAGTCAGAGAGGACTATACAGAGGCTTGGGACGAACACTTACCGTTAGCTAAATTCTCATACAACAACAGTTATCATGCCAGCATTGGTATGCCACCATATGAGATGCTATACGGTAGGAAGTGTAGAACGCCCGTATGTTGGGGTGACATCAGACAGAAGGAGTTAGGGAGCGTTGAAGTGATCGAGGCTACGACTGAAAAGTTAAAGAAGATCAAGGCCTTTATGAAGGCAGAAAAAGATAGGAAAAAGTCGTATGCTGACAAGAGGCGTAGACCGATTGAATTCAAGGTGGGTGATAGAGTTATTGTTGGTCCTGTTGATCGATTCAACAGTGCACTTGATGCTTGACAATGATTTCTCATCGAATAAACACTTACAAACTCAATAACATAATGAATTAGATTGAATCTAAACAATAATAAACAATAACAGAGGCTCAATGATGTTGAAAATAAGCTTCCAGCCCGCCACACACAATTGCAACAATGATATTTCCTATTAGGGTTTTGCAATCGGTCCCTTACACAGATAGAAAAATTACAATATATAAGCAAACCTAATTTTGCTGGAAGTTTCATTGCCTGACTATTAACTAGTTTCACCCGGCAGCGAACTACAGTTTCGCCGGGTGAACTGATACAGCTGACTCCGGGCAAAATTATAGTTTCGCCTTAGTTTCGCTGGAACATAAAAGTCAACAAAATACAAATTACAAGAGAAAAACTATCATTAATCCTATTACATAACATTTAATCTATCGACTATATGAGTCCAACCTATACTAGATTATCAGTTATGCTGAAGCTTTCAACTTGGAAGGGGATCATTCGGTTCAGAAAGCGGGGTAAGCTGAGCCCGAGGTATATAGGACCTTTCCGAATCATTGCTCGTGTAGGAGAGGTGGCCTATAGGTTGGAGTTACACGATGAGTTAAGTGGGATTCATCCAACATTCCATGTATCTCATCTGAGAAAATGCCTAGCTGATAAAGATATGATTGTACCACTGGAGGACATTGAAGTGGATGAACGACTCAATTACGTAGAGCAACCTGTGGCATCATTGACCGAAAAAAGAAGAGATTACGGAATAAAGTGGTTCCACTGGTGCGAGTACAGTGGAGGCACAGGAAGGGATCCGAGTCTACGTGGAAGACTGAGGAAGAGATGAGACAGCGTTATCCACAACTGTTGGAGGAGTGACAGGTTTCGGGGACGAAACCTATATAAGGGGGGTGGACTTGTAACACCCAGAAATTTTTATAAAAAAAAAGAAGAAGAAAGAAGAAGAAATAAGAAGAAAAGAAAAGAGAAGTATAACGAAAGAAAGGTGAAATAACCCAAGTTGAGGGGTTAAAGTTGTGCAAGAGGCAAACTATATTATTATTATGTTTAAAAGGTGGGCATGGCCGCCCACACCTCTGCTCTCACCAACTGCTCGACTGCAGAAAGAAGAAAAGCAGAAAGCTTCCATCGGTTTTCTAGAGAGAAGAAGAAGAAGATCATCTAGAAGGTAAGTTTTTGTGTGTTTTGTTCGGTTTCAGCTAAATTTTCAGCTTTTGGACCGAGTCTTATGTGTTCCTCTGTGTTCGGTTGGGTGTTTTTGGTGTGTTTAGGTGTTTGAACTCCAAGTGCTCTTGAGTTTGGAGGAGTTTTACTCGAAGGCTGCTGTAGGTGAGTTCTAGATCCCCGGTTTTTCTGTTTTAAACCTGTTTTGGGGCTGAAATGCATATAAATTATCATTTTAAAAATTTCAGTATGTTGAACCGTGTATTATACCTGTTTTATGTGGGTATGTGTGTTTGTGAATATTTGACCAAATTATGTGGTTGTATGCTTGTTTTATGAGCTTAATATGCTAGATTTGACCTAGGAATATGTTAGGATGATGATCAGGAACTGAAATTAGCATAAGTTAGAACTGGCATAGTGCCCATGCTCCCAAACTGCCCATGCGCCCAAACTGCCCATGCGCCTAAGTGTTTGCCTATGCGCCTAAGTGTTTGCCCATGTGCCTAAGTGTCTGCCCATGCGCCTAAGTGTTTGCCCATGCACCTAAGTTTCCCATGCACCCAAGTACCCATGCGCCTGCATAGTACTCATGCGCCTACATAGTACCCATGCGCCTAAGTGTTCCGATGTACCCAACTGTCCGTGCGCCTGCATAGTGCCCAGGCGCCCACATAGTGCTCATGCGCCTAAGTTGCCTTAGATTTTTTCTGAAATTTTGGGAAAAATAGAAATTAATGATTAAGCTCTGGAATGTTTTGGTGGGTTATGTTTGTTCATGTTATGCATGTTTGTGGCCTATTTTTGATGTTCCTTATTACGTATTATTACGTGACTTTACGTGGTTTGTTAATGCTCTTATACGTAAAGTATTATCATAAAAGAAGCGGACGATTAAAGATAATGAAAAGTGTAACATAACTAATGAATGAAAGTCTTGCAAGCAAATTAAAGAGGTTCACAACTCAATGAAGAGTTGTTAGCTTAACTGTGTGCAATGTAGCGTGCGATCTTGGCTAACCCATGAGGGTGTACACACAGGGGGGTCAGTCTTGGTGACTGATCCATACGTGCGAAACAGGATCCTTGTCACTTAACCCCAAGACTGAGGTGGCTTCATGCTTAATGATGGGGTATAGCTTATGACAGGATCTAGATAAAAGTGAAAGATAATGAAAAAATGCGAATTGAACGATTATGAACGATGAAAAAAGATAATAATGATATTATCAAGATGTACGTATGTTGTGTGATCACGAACGAAAGTAAAGGAAAGGTTTTTACTAAAGGTAAAGTATTTTATTTATAAAACTAGAACTCACTCAGCAACGCTGACTTTTTATGCATTTTCAGTTGGCAGGTAGCTTGTTACTAAGGATTGCACGAGGGTGAAGCTACTTGGCGGGCAAAGATCATGCACGATAATGATGTTGTTTTGTAATACAACTAAGTGATATTTTGTAATCTTTTAAACGATGATGTATTACTTGGCAAATGTATTTATTAAAGCATGAAATGGTTTTTGATGAATTATTCTGCTGTAATGTTTTATTTACTTAATAAATCTTAATATGTTTTGATATAAATAAGGTTGTGATTGGCCAACTGTGGGGTTTCCGGGAATGGGGCCTTACAACTGCTGCTTTGCTACTTGCAGCCAACAGCTTCCCAGTATTAATTCTTCCTTTCTTCTTAAGCTTCTCCAATCTATCCTCCTCTAGAAGCTCCGTAGCAGTGAGCTTTCTCTTCCCCTTAGGATCAGATGAAGATTAAGCTTTTGGACACTTTGGTTTAGAAGGTTCAGGTTGAAGTGAGGGTGTTTGCCTTTGTGGTTCTTGTGAGAGAGGGGTTGTAAGAAGTCCTTACTGTTAACCTCAGGCTAGGTAAAGGATTGCCTCTATGATGAACAGATCACTGGACAATAAAGACAGTCCAATTATTCCTTTAGCAGCTTGGATTTCTACTTTGGAAGTAACTGGAATTGCATCACCTGTCCCATCTAAATTGGTTGCTGGGCCATCAGTCTGTACATCCCCTTCGAAGTTAATCTTAGGTTCAGAAGAGACCTTAGGTTGACCAACTCCCTTTTCAGAGGTAGGTGGTGCACTCAGCTTTGAAGCTCTTCAGCTCCAAAGTAGGCGACAACTACATCAAGGGAGGGTTGTTCAATGGAGGAGCTCAACAGAAATCTGGTTAGAAACCTATTAAGGTCTCTGAGCATCCTTGGGTCCATTTGAAGGTTAATGGGAGTTGGTTGAGGGAAGACTATTGTAGATGCTTCTTTTGAAGATTAACATTTGTCTTTATGTGTCTTTTACATTTTTGTCATAGTATAGGAACTTTTTATGTAAATATGTTTCTTTTTTCTTGATTTATAAATAGCATAGATATGTATGGTGTAGTTTTTAGCATTAAGACGTATTGTAACTGTTTCTACACTTTGTATTCTTCTATATGCTAACCAATGAAAACTCTATGAATTTTGTTGATTTGCTTGTATTGAATTGAATGTTGTGTGTTGTTTTCTACACTTTGTATTCTTCTATATGCTAATCAATGAAAACTCTATGAATTTTTGTTGATTTGCTTGTATTGAATTGAATAATTGTGTGTTTTAGATTGAATTGTGTTCATATATCATCACAGATCGATCCATTTTGAGCTCATCAAATGGTGTCAGAGCTTTTGGTTCAGTGATTGAAGTTCTTCAACTGTCGAACTCTCAAAATCACTTGAATCTGTGATTGATAAACAATTCAGTCGTATAATTGTTGAATTCAGTTGTGTTTTATCATCAGGAACATGATTTGATTCACAATTAGCAGTACAATTCGTTCAAATCAGTGAATTTGAGTAAAAAGCTCTTCGTACCTGTTCTTCATTTGTCGAACCTGTTCTTGAATCAAAAGATCAATTTTGGTTGTTAATTGGAGAAATTGAAGTTGAAGGATTGATTATTGATCAATTTCCTACATAATTTGAGGATTTCAGATCAATTAATAAAGTTTTGAAGGAATTCAGAAATTTAAGTTCGTATGAAACTGATGAATGTGGCGCATTATGTCAAAAACACTGCTGAAAATTGCCTAAGTGTTAGGCGCATAACAACTGTTTAGGCGCTTTCCACTGTTTGGGCGTTTTCAGTTAGGCGTTTTTCTACTGTTGGGACACATTTCAACTATTGGGACACTTTGGAAGTTGACGGAATTCAAACGAATTCCTGGCATTTTACAATTGTTGAGGCGTTTTTGAACTATTTGGACGTTTACCAACCAGGCGTCTGACAACTGTTCAGGCTTTTGATACTGTTCAGATGCTTTTCAACTTGGGCGTTTTGGAATTTTTCTAAGGCAATCCCTTAGACGTTTCAAAGTCAAAGTCAAAGGAAGTACCTCAACTGTTTGGGCGTTTTTACACTATTTGGACGCATCAGCTTCAACACTTAGAAAATTTTTAAAATTTTTCAGAAACTTAAAAAAATCCAAAAAATATTTTCAATTCATTGTTTTAATTCAAAACATTAAAAACAACAAAAACAAATTTCTTTTAAAATCAAAAACTAAAATATAAAATCAGAAGACTCAGAGAACAGAGTTCCCAAGCTGAAGAATAGAGCAGATTTCAAGAATTGGTCACTGAGATTAAAACATCACTTGAATTCTATTGATACTGATCTATGGAAATCAATAGAAAAAGGACCTCATATTCCTATAACTTCAGATGGTCCTGATAGAGGTTTTGTTACACCAAAGAATCTCAGGAACCATATCCTGAAGATGGATTACAGGGTGATGATCTCAGGAAAGTTAAAAATGATATAAAAGCTTATTCTTTGATGTGCAAAGGACTGCCACTTGAAGTCCTTACAAGGCTTGATGGTTATCAGATGGGATACACCATGTATAAGGCATTGAAAATAATATGTGAAGGTGGAAAGGAGATCCAGGATCTGAAAAGCAAAAATTAAAGAGACAATTAGAACTTTTTGAACATTTATCTGGTGAAACAATAAATCAGATGATGAACAGATTTGATCAACTGACAACTGAGATGTCGACTGCAGGCATCAAGAATGATTTAAAAGATCTTAACTTCAGGCTTCTCAATGCTCTTCCATCTTCATGGAAGCAAACAGTCACTCTGTTAAAGCATACTGAGAAATTCCCAATGGATCTTGATCTCTTGATTGCTAAAATAGAATCTGTTGAAATTGATGAAAGTTCTAGAAACAATGACATAGCAGCTTCGATGTCACAATATAAATATGTTGCTTCTCTAGCAAGTACTGTGGAGAATGCATTCATGGCTAAAAATGAAACTTCACCAGAAGATGAGGGTGATCTATTTGTTGGCGCAGGGTTTTTCACCGATTCCACTTACATAAGTGCTCCTGCCTATACAACTAAGAATCAACCTCAATCTCCTCCTATGCCTAAAAGTTCTAAATCTTAAGCAGAGACTCCATCTGCTAACTTTGCTAAAATTAGCAAAGTTAACGATGTAATAAACATCCTATTACAGGATGAAGAGTCTAAAACTGCTTTTACTGCATGTATGACAAGCTTTCAAGCTTATCAAGGTAGTCATCTAACTCAACTTGATTTTGTTTTGCAGGATTTGTTTGAAATGGATCCAGACGATGTTGAAGAAATGGATCTTAACTGGCAAATGGTTATGATAGCGTACAGGACTCAGAAACACTCGTATGTCAACAGAAACTACAAGCCGAGTGCAAACAAGTCTGTTGGATTTGATAAGTCCAAATCTAGGTGTTTCAACTGTAACAACTATGGTCACTTTTCTAGAGAGTGCAAAGCTCCAAGGAATAAAGGAGGAAATGGCTAATCAAGCTCAAGTAATCAAAGGTTTCAGCAATCTTCACAGAAGACATTTCAGAAACCTTATCAAAGTCTACCAATGCCATAATTTAAAGATGATTCTAAATCATCAGAGGCGCCCAAGAAAGCTCTTTTTGTTAATATTAAAGATGGTTATGATTGGAGTGCATACGTTGAGCAATTTACTTCTGAATTAACCTCCAATTTATCTCTTGTTGCAGAAATACAAAAAGAAGATTAGTCTGAATTTAATGATCCAAAAGATGATGGAAACTCTGAGAACAAGGAAGAGGATTATGACTGGAGTGATAAGTCAGATCCCAAGGAAGATTCAGAGGAAGTTGCATTGATGGAAAAATCTGATCAACCAAAGGTTGAAAGCTCTAACTCTGAAACGTGTCCTCCTAAATATTCCGAAATTCCATCAAAAGTCAGAGAAAAATTTTGCACAAAGTCTTGCTTCGAGCATGTAGAATACTACAGAAATTATTCTTACAAGATTTGTGAAAAACTTAAGCAAGAAGAACTAATGCATACCAAACTTAAAAATGATCATAAAGTATCTGACGAAAAGATTATCTCTCTTCAAAATTCTTGGAACAAAACTCTAAGAGAACTTGAAATTGTATCAAAACAACTTGAAGAGATGACAAAAAATCTTGAACTGGAGAAGATAGCTCATGCAGCAACTCAAGTTGATCTCGCCAAAGTTAAAAGTTCTAAAACCATTGTGGAAAAGCTGGTAAATGAACGAAAAGATAAACAAAAGGCAGGATTGGGTTTCACTCATGAACCGATGCCAGAATCAATAACAAATACCTTACCAGAAAATTTTAACACTCATGATCACTCTCCAGAAAACAAAGCAAAATTAAAAGCTTTTCAAAACAAGACCAAGATGTCTGATGCTGAAGAAGAGAAAACAAATGTGGAAATTTTTGAAGAAAAAGATAACGAAAAGATAAAAAATGGTCATCCTGTTAAAGTAAAATCTTATGAACCGAAGCCTAAAACAAAGAAAGTTTTTGTTCCTAAAGAGTCAGTTTTGGAGGAAGTGAATATTATAACTAATAACCAAAACACAGACTTTCAAAACAAAAATGATGAAGAAACATCAGAAGATTCAAATTCATTTGGTCTAAATAATCAGAATTCATTAAATGGCAAAAAGACCAGAAAAAGAAAGAATGTGAAAAAGAATCTTCAACTGAGGATGTTCAATCTAAACCAAAAACTGAATCTACAAAATCAAGGAACCAGAGAAGAAGAAGAAAGATAAATAAAGCTAAAAATGAACAAATAAAAATTCAGGAAAATCAGACAAAAGAAACAAATCAAGCAACAAAATTAAGCCAATTAAATTTGTATCTGCTGGTTTGTTGAATGTGAACTCCATTCAAGATGTTAAAGAAAATCCTAAGAACAAATCAACCTCTGATCTGAAAACGGGTTCAGATTCTAAGACTTCCGCTGTAGCTAAAAGATTTGTATCTAAGGAAAACAAGAATGAAATTCATGTTCAAAAACAAAAACAAATTGTGCAAAAGAAAAGTGGTTTAAATCAAAAGCATAATTCTTCAAATCAAAAACAACAAATTAACTCTTTGACACCTAAAAGTAACCAAGTTTCTAATGTTGCGTCAACGTCAAAGGTTAATAAGCAATTATTCAAGACTCCACAGAGGTATTGTAACATATGTGACATGTATAATCACAAAACGTCTGAATGTTTTTTTAACAAATACTGTCACATTTGCGATATAAGAAATCACTCAACTTCAGAGTGTTATTTTAACAAATACTGTACTTACTGTGATGAGCAAACTCACAACACTAAAGATTGTTACTTTAGAAAGAATTCACAGAGGAGAGGATTTGCCACCTCAACAGTAAGCAAAGGTTATGTTAATCCGCAATATAAAAGAAACCAAAATGTTGATTTTCAAAGATTAACACACCAACCCTCCTTAGGTTTGAACTCTTTCAAAAGAAATAATTCAGTGAGACCTAAACAATACTTCAATGATAATTTCATTCCAAGGTCAGTGAGAATTAATAACAAAAGTTTTGAAAATAAAAGATTTTCAAACAATGGTCAGTCAAAAAGCATGAATTTTCCAAACAAGCATAATTTTGTTACAAATAACAGAATTGGTAAATTCATAAAGAATAAACCTGATGTCAACAAACTTCACTTTAAACAATTTACTATTGTTGACAAGTTTGGAAAACCCAAGACCATTTCGGCTTGGGTAGATAATTCACTTAAATTGTTTTGTTTTGCAGGTACGCCCGAGAAGACCAATCAATACTTGGTATGTGGATAGCGGGTGTAGCCGGCATATGACAGGCAATCAGGCCTTATTACAAGATTTAAAGTTAAAAGATGGAACGCATGTCGCCTTTGGTGGTGATACGGGAGGAAAAATAACCGGAGAAGGAACAGTATCCAACGGGATTATAAGCTTTGATAAAGTCAACTTCTGTTCATAGTTGAACTTTAATTTGTTAAGCGTATCCCAAATTTGTGATAAATCCTACTCTGTACTTTTTGATGATTCTTTCTGTTATATCTTGAAGCCAGGATTTCAGATAAGCAAGGATTGCGTGGTTGTTAAAGCTGTCAGAGACCGAGACGTATACAAACTGGATATGTCTCAAGTGGACTCTTCTACAGAAACAACTTGTCTCTTTGCTAAAGCATCAAATGATGAAATCCAGCTTTGTCATAGACGTCTCGAACATTCCAACTTCAAGAATATGAACAAGCTTGTAGCAGGAAATCATGTTATTGGCCTTCCATCAAAGAAGTTTGCCGCAACTGATTTATGCTCAGCATGTTTAAATGGGAAACATCACAGAGCATCTTATAAGTCCAAGCTGATAAACTCAAATTCCAAACCCCTTCAGTTGTTGCATATGGACCTTTTTGGACCAACCAACGTGAAGAGTATTGGAAGAAAATCTTACTGTTTAGTTATCATTGATGACTATACAAGATTTTCATGGGTTTTCTTTCTAAATGCTAAATCTGAAACAGCTGAATTAATAAAAAATTATCATAAAAGTAGAAAATCAACTTGATCAAAAAGTAAAAATAATTAGAAGTGATAATGGGACGGAATTCAAAAATCTAACTCTTGACATGTTTTGTGCAGAGAAAGGAATAGCTCATCAGTTCAGTGCTCCCAGAACTCCTCAACAAAACGGAGTTGCTGAAAGGAAGAACCGAACATTGATTGAAGCAGCACGATCCATGTTAGCCGATGCTAAAATTCCGATCACATTCTGGGATGAAGCAATATCAACTGCATGTTTTGTTCAGAACCGTTCATTAATTGTTAAAGACAAACTGAAAACTCCATATGAGTTAATGTTTGGCAGGAAACCAAACATAGATTTTCTTAAATCTTTTGGTTGTCCGGTTATGATTCTGAATTCAAGTGATCATTTAGGAAAATTTGAATCAAAATCTGATGATGGATTTTTCGTTGGATATTCATCTGTTTCAAAGGCCTATCGAGTTTATAACTCTAGGACTAACGTTATAGTTGAAACATTCAATGTTAAATTTCTTGAAAACTCTTTCCATCAGTGTCAAATGGTCCTGCATGGTTATTTGATTTAGATTCATTGTCAAACTCTTTTCAATCCAACTTGTTTAATCAATCTAACTTGCTTGATTCTACAGGTGAAAAGAAAATTCAAGGAGATCTCGGTTCATTCAGTGACAATTCGGATTCTGATGATGCAGATGATTCAAGCCCAGACTATCCCTTCTTTTCTTTTGTTAGAGATTCTATTTTTCAGTCTAATAATGATGATCAGTCTCATCAAGATAATGATCATTCTGATTCACAAAACCAAGTTGTGTCACAACCAATTCCTAATGATGGTACAAAAATTGTACAACCTGAGTCTGGAACGTCATCTATTCTGGTGATGTAGTTGATTCGGTAATCTTGATTACTTTATCAACTCACCGACTCAAGTTCCAATTTCAATCCACATTCTTCAAGCCTATTGCATCAGCTTTCCAACTTGAATCAATCCAATCTAGATGTTCATGTTCAAGGAGATGAGATTCCAACATCTCGTATTCACAACAATCATCCAACATCTCAGATTATTAGTCCTTTGAGTGAGAGAACGACGAGAAGAAAATCAGAAAAAGCAAACGTATGCTTATACTCTTGCTTTCTTTCTCAAATTGTTCCTAAAAACGTTTTTGAAGCGTTAAAGGACAATGGTTGGATCGAGGCTACGCAAGAAGAATTATTACAGTTCCGCAAACAAGAAGTGTGGAATCTGGTGGATTTACCTGAAGGAGAAAATTCTATAGGCACAAAATGGTTGTTTAGAAATAAAACTGATGATAGAGGAATTGTTATCCGAAATAAAGCGAGATTAGTTGCACAAGGATACACTCAAGAAGAATGTATTGATTATGATGAAGTATTTGCTCCAGTTGCAAGACTTGAATCTATTCGTGTCTTCCTGGCTTATGCCTCATTCATGAAATTAAAGTGTATCAAATGGACGTAAAGGGTGCATTTTTGTATGGTTCTATCACCGATGATGTGTACGTGAAGCAACCTCCGGGTTTTGAAGATGCACATATCCACATCGTGTGTACAAGTTGAGCAAAGCTTTATATGGACTACATCAAGCCCCTAGAATCTGGTATGAGACATTGTCACAACACTTAATCCAACATGGATACACGCGAGGGAAAATCGATCCAACTTTATTCATAAGGAAGGATGCTGATGATCTTTATGTGTACAAGTGTATGTTGATGATATCATATTTGGTTCTACAAGTCCAAAAATGTGCAATGAATTCAAAGAAATCATGAAATATCGATTTCAGATGAGTTCTATGGGAGAGATAAATTTCTTTCTTGGACTTCAAGTTAAACAATCTGCAGATGGTATTTTTATCAACCAAGAGAAGTTCGTCGACAAAATCTTGAAGAAATTTAAGCTGCAAGATTGTCAGTCAATTAGAACTCCAACTGATGTGAACACCAAGATTGAACCTGATCCGAAAGGAAAATCAGTAGACCAAACATTATACAGATCGATGATTGGTTCTTTGATGTATCTCACTGCATCTAGACCAGACATTATGTATGCTGTTTGTGTCTGTGAAAGGTATTAATCAGACCAGAAAGAATCCCACTTAATTGCTGTCAAAAGAATATTCAGGTATCTCAAAGGTAAACCGGCTTTAGGGCTATGGTATACGAAGGTAACTTCGAGTTACATGGATATGCTGATAGTGATTATGGTGAATGTTGTCAAGATAGAAAATCAACAACGGGTGGGTGTCAATTTTTAGGGCCCAGATTAGTCTGATGGCAATGCAAGAAACAAACAAATGTCTCTGTTTCTACTGCAGAAGCTGAGTACATTGCTGCTTCAACAGGATGTTCTCAAATCCTTTGGTTACAAAACCAACTGCTGGATTACGAGTTCAACTTTCTTAAAACACCTATTTACATTGATAACACAGCTGCTATGTTCATTACATCTAATCCTGTCCAACATTCTAAAACAAAACATATCGAATTCGATATCATTTTCTCAGAGATAACTCTGAAAAAGGTTTAATCATTCTGATTCAAATTGCTACTGAAAAACAGTTGGCCGACCTTTTTACTAAAGCCTTCTTACCAGGACGGTTTGGTTGAGTCAATTGGTCTTATTAACCACATTAAAATGGTTTTTGAGTATTTCAGTTAATTGAGTCTAAATATGATCAGAACCCTCCCTTATATGAATAGGACACAGTCAGAGAACCTGTCAAAGTTAATTGCCTGATTTTATTTTTGTGTGTGCATGTTTTTTTAGAAAAACAAAAGCCAAATACAAAAATAGAAAAATGAAAAACAAAAGATAAAAATATAAATCCAAAAATCACAAAAATAGTGTCTTTCCTTATTAATTATATAGGAATGAATTTGTTTTGCAATACGTGAGAAATGATAGTACATTAGTATGATCAGTTACATACTTCGCTTACGACTACAGTCTGACATGATCAGATGTGATGTGCAGGTAAGCTCATGCAATTATACTGAAAAAGTAAATTCTTGTGATTAAACTAAATCACTCATGCATTCATGTATTTCTATCTTAGCACTAATAAGTATTGTTGATTTCTCAAATTGATTGCTTGTTAAGATATAATCTCACACCTGATGGTGATATGAATAACCATTGAGCTCTAATTATTTAATGCATCTAACACTTCTCTGTTATGAGTCATCATAGACCTGAAGTGATGAGATATCCTTTGTTGTAAGTGATTACAGACCTGGATATACTCACTGATGTAACAAGATGCCAATGTGCACAAACACCAAATGAGATCTGGTTATAGTATATGTCAGGTTAACAAGTTGAGAATAGTGACTTCTTGCATATCTTTATGAGAATTAACCTCTCTAAGTCTAAGTGTGACTGCATAATGTCATATCTAATTGTACCTTAAACAATCCAAGAATTGAAAAAGTAAGTGTGCTGAGTACCTTGCCAAAAGCACTCATTTTCTGTCCTTAGATTTAGTGTCTCCTTTGCTGCAGAAATGCTGACCTGGAACACACTTGATCAGGATTTAATCACTGTCTGTGACTATCCATCATTTTTTTATTTAATGTGCTGATCACTGCTAATATGATCTCACTGCAGACATGATTCATTGTGAATATTAGGATTTTATTCTACTTTCATTTTAATTTTTGCATGTTTTCTGTGTGCAGGCAATTTAACAATGATTAGTGTGCTCTTCATGTGACAAAATTCAAGAAACTTCTAAGTTTTATCAAACTTAAAAGTTTAGGGGAGTAAAAAGAGTTAAAACTGATTGTCAAATTTCTAGATATGTAAAATCATGAAAAATCAAAATCTAATGTTTTGGATGGAAAGGATGATGCTACATATGTTCAAGCATGTGTGTGTAACAAATGTAAAAATGAACCTGAAAAACATTTTAAATGAAAAAGCTTCTTGCAAAAGTTAAATGAGATTTTTTGTTAAAATTAGAGACTAAAATGACGGAAATTATTTAAAAAAAATTAAATCAAAAATAAAAAGGTCAAAAATAAAATAAAAATTTCAAAATAAAAATAAAATTTAAAGTCAAAAGTTCAAAATTGAGGGTATATTGTGAAAATTTTGGGTGAAAGTCAAAATTTGACTAATTAAAGTCAAATTTGATTAACTGTTTTAATATTAGTATGTGAACAGTGCTAATATGTCTAAACAGTGTACAGGTGGAAGATCTGAAAATTACAAGTGTTGGGACACATGGAAGTCATCTCATGCGCCTAAACAGTGTTCATAAGTCCAGGATTAGGAGCATGATGATTTTTCAAGATTTGTACAAGTGTTGGACGTTTCAGACAACCTCATGCGTCTAAACAGTTGTCATGCGTCTAAACAGTTGTCTTAAGTCTGAAAATGTGGTTAAGTGTTGGGCGTTTTATCCTTCCCATACGCCTAAATAGTTCCCATGCTTCCAAGTGTAAACATGTCAAGTATTGGGCGTTTCAGCTAGACACATGCGCCTGAACAGTGCAAAAGCGTCTACACAATGCTTATGCGTCTGAACAGTGCTCATGCGCCTAAGCTCATGCGCACAAACAGTGCTCATGAGCCTGAGTCCATACGCACAAACAGTGCTCATGCGCCTAAAAATTTTCACTTAGTATATAAACAACACTTTGTGTTTTCAGATTTCATTTTTAAAATCTCCCCTGAACACAGAACACTCTCAAACCCAGACACTCGATATACCACTGATTCACTCATTTCGATTGATTTCTGATCTTGTCTTGCATTCTATAGTGATATTATTTGATTCTAAATGTAAGTTGATGATCAAAATTTCAGAAATTTCAGTTAACAGGTTGATTGATTTGGGCGTATCGGACCTATTCGGGCGCACGAACCCTAGTCTAATGAATCTGTTAAGATTATGAATGAAATGAGTATAATGAATTGAAATTGATGATTAAATGTTAATACAAACATGATTTTGATATCATTGATACATTAGAATCTGTTTTTCATCAAAGTTGATTATGTGATGAATCTTCATCGACTGAGGATGAAGATGAACAGTCATTCAACATATTTTTTAAAATAAAAATGAAAATTGATTAAAAATTCACATTTAAATCTGTTTTAAAATAAAAATTGAGAATTAAATTATGTCAATCTTAATGAAACTAAACTTGAAAGAATTTCTGATTTTGAACAGAATGTTCAATTCTTAGAAATTTCAAGTGCAAGTTGGTAAAATTGGTTAAAATACACAAATTTTTAAAAAGTCAATAAACTTTCAATTGAGTTAATTTTCAACATTCAAAAGTCTAAATTTCTTGTTTATTTTGCAGATGGCTGATTTAAAGTTCAAGCGGAAACACAACGTTGCTGCGCTATTAAACTAGGATATTCAAGATGCTGCACGATACGAAGATATGATCAGATTTTTATTACGGACGAAGTACGTATATGCCATGTGCTACCAACCGATTATCTATGCACGTCTGATTAAGAAGTTCTGGAGCACGGCATATGTTGATGTTGATGTTAGTGGAGCTAAAGTGGTCCGAGGCTTTATAACGGATTTTAGAATGATTGAAGTCTCTGAAGACTCAATTAGACAAGCCTTGAGGTTAGGACCTAATGATCCAGAAGATTTATCCGAGCTAACGTTTGATGAATGTAGACAAACATTCATGGAAATGGGACATCCTGACCATTTTCCTAAGAAACAATTCTTTCGTGCTCGTGTGTATAACCATTGGAAGCTTATATGCTACATTTTCCAACATTGCATGTCAAAACGAAGTGCAGGATGGAATTCTTTCCCTGTTGACATTGGATCACCCATTGTAGCACTGACTACTAATAGACGATTTAATATGTCAAAGTGGATTCTAAATGGTTTTATCTTTAATCTTGAAAAGGGAATTAGGAACAAGTATCTCATGTATCCTAGATTTCTTCAGATGATCACAAATGAAGAGTATCCAGACATACGTGTGTATGGTATGAGTGGTGAAACTATGATACTAGAGCATATGTCTGATGTATCTTATAAGAGATTGGCAATGGTTACTGGAGCTCAGAATGTTCCATTATTTGATTATATTCTTAATGTTGCTAATGATGAAGTGGATATCACTATTGATCATTATCATTTAACTGAGGACGAGCCTATTGACCCAGCTGATTTGATTGAGGAAATACCAGCTGAAGAGGATGAAGAAGATGATAATGATAATGAAAATATTGATGATGAAGAAGATAGTTCTAGCTCATCTGATTCTGATGATGATAATGATGGTGGTCATGATGGTGATGGAACGGGAATAGATCATGATGTTGGTATACAAGAAGAATCTGAGCATGTTGTTGAAGAAGCTCATGAAGAAGAGCATGATGGTACAGAAGAAGTAAATTCAGCTACTGATGAAGTGAATGAAGAAATGGATGAAGATGTACAAGAAATTGATCAAGCTACTGAAGAAATTCATGATGAGGATACTGAAGAAATTAATCAAGGTGAAGAACAATCTATCAAAGAAATTGCAAGTATGATTGAAGAAATGGTAGAGCATAATGTTCAGTTTGCATTAACTAAAGAAGAAAATTTACAAAAGAAGATTAATGAATTGAATGAAGAAAAGTTGAATCAATTAAAGATAATTGAAGAGTTGAAAGCTGTCAATGAAAGTTTGATTGAAGAAATGAAAGAGAAAGACAAGTTAATTGATGAGTTGAGAAAGTCGAGATGATAATATGAAGACATTTGAGGTAATGATGACAGAATTTGATTCCATGGAAGAAAGATTAAAGAAAGTAAATGAAGAAAATGAAGCATTGAAAGAAGAATTAGAAAGTTGAAAGAAAAGACAAGTCTCCATCTCTGAAGTGATGATTATTTTGAAGTACTCCTATTGATGTTGAAAGAATACCTGTTTAGATAAAGGAAAGAGGAAATTAGATGATATTGATGTTTCAGTACTACCTGAATCATCATTCAAAGTTCAAATGATTGTTGATGAACTGTAGAGAGAAGAAGAAGAATATGATATTCAAGAAACCATTGGAGCTCTTGATGATATGAAGCTGAATATGGTGATGATTGGTACAATGAAGTGCTGGATGATGAAGATATCCAAGATGCTAATATTGATGAACATTTCTATCTAATTGACTTAAGTCATGATGATGTACCTGTTGATGTTGAAGAAAGATACAATTTATTGGTGAAGATGAAATACAATCGGGTGTTTCTTGATGGTTTGACTGTTTCTCAAATTCATGAAGATATGAAATGTGTTATAGTGAATCCGTTGCTCCTGTTGATCCAAACGAAATTAAGTGAACATGGAGAATGGAACAAATTACAAGAAAAGCATTACATTGAAGAACTGTCTACATCTGAGTTGCATCATCCTAAACCCTGATGATATGAGCATTACTGCACTCAGAATGTGGTTACAGTCGTGTAATTATCCACGAAAGAAAGAATTGACAGATTGCAAGGTGAATCATTAAGGAACTTAGTAAGAAGTTTCCAAGAAACTGAAAGACAAACAAACAAGATGATAGTGCTTGATATGGATAATCTCAATACTTGGAGATAACAAAAGAGACGAGGATTTTGAAGCCTCAAGAGATCAAAGCAATGGAGAAGAAAAGTTCTATTACGAGAGGAAGAAGAGAACTGATGAAGATGTTTCTAGAAACAGAAAGAAAAGGATATCAAGTATCAATGGAACAGAAGCAATTGTGGAACAAAGCACGATCTGCTGGTGACTTGTGCGTAATGTATTACAGAAAGGACAATCTATTTTAGATTTGTTGAATGCTATGATTGTTCCTGATACACTAAGGAGGTCAAGATCGTAACTTGGAAGTATGATGAAGTAGTTGATGCATTCTTGATCAAAAGAGTCAATGCAATTTGTGATGTATCATTTCTTTTCAAGTATTATTAAACTGCCAGTTCAAGATTGAAAGAATTAGACAGATTGCCTTTGATCAACCATTCAAAAGCTAAACGTGGAGAATTATTTGTTGAGTTATTCACAGAGGAATAAAAGAATGAGTTCATTTCTTACAAATAAAGTGTGATCAAGAAGATAAGCAGTATTTTCAATCATTAAAGAAGAAAGAAAAGGAGTTGATAAAGATGTTGGTGAAGAAAAGTTTTTGGATGCTTTCAGCGATGAGTATTTTGAGAAAGTCACAAATCCTGGATTGAAAGTGATAGATGGATCTCAACAATCAAAACCGATTCTAAGATGGTTTTATAATTCTGAAAAGTATGAATTAAAGGGTCAGAAATATGAATGATTGGGATAAAGATATGATTACATTGTTTGGTGTGTTTGAACTTAAGCTACTCATCCTAGTTACATTTCTTTCTTATTCATTCAAAATTTGAGAAAGTGAGTCCAGAAACTGCTGAGAATGACAAAAAGTATTTTATGTCTATAATTAAGGTGATGAATGCAGTGATAGAGAGGATATCATTAAGGAAAGCATTAGCATACTCTAATATTGTGACGAAAGATATCAAAGACATTGAATTCATGAGAATTTCAAGCAAAGGGGTATTGGAGATTTATTGCAAAGACAATTCTAAACCTATAGAATGTTATGCAAATATTGATATTGTAGGTCTTTCTAAGCAAACTTTGGAAGTAATGAACAATATGGAAATCAAATCAAATGAAGCTAACCCTGAACAAGGGATTTTAGCAGGAAAATTCAAAGCAGCTATTATAAAAGCTCTAAGGGAGCAAGAGATTTACAAGGAGAATCAGTTTTCAAGATAAAAGAAGAACCAGAAGACTTCTTTGCCTGTGAAGAATGAAGATCAATTCTGAAGTTTAAAGAAAGAAGACTGAAGAAAGAAGATTAAGGATTGAAGACAAAGACTGAAGAAAGAGATTTGAAGACTGAAGTTTTTGAAGACCGAAGACATGTAAATCTTAGGGGGAGTATTGTAGATGCTTCTTTTGAAGATTAACATTTGTCTTTGTGTGTCTTTTACATTTTTGTCATAGTATAGGGACTTTTTATGTAAATATGTTCCTTTGTTTTCTTGATTATTATAAATAGCATAGATATGTATGGTGTAGGAAAGTTTTTAGCATTGAGAGTATTGTAACTATTTTCTACACTTTGTATCTTCTATATGCTAATCAATGAAAACTCTATGAATTTTTGTTGATTTGCTTGTACTGAATTCAATACTTGTGTGTTTTAGATTGAATTGTGTTCATATATCATCACAGATCGATCCATTTTGAGCTCATCAACTATTATAGGGTGTTGTTGTGTGGGGTAAAAGATTGATAAGCATAGGCAGAAGTTGTTGTAACGGCAAAAATGGGTTCCTCATGTTGTTGTTTATGTACATTCTCCCCCTTTTTGGTTGCATCATCTCAAGAAGTAGATGAGCTGGAGGAAGAACTTAAAGAAACCTGGATAGGTAAATGCTTGATAGACTTCTCAATCTGTGTCTCAGCTAGTTTAGCCTTAAGATGTTCAATCTCAAGTTGCTGAGTAGCAGACCTGTCCTCTAAAGTCTTAACCTTTGATTTAAGATTTAAGACTTTAGAAATCAGGTCTCTGATAGTGAGTTGCAGACTACCCTCATCTTCTTTTGAAGAATCATAGGGAGATGAGATAATACCTGGTATGTTCATTATCACCACCAGTAATGGTTTCTTGGTGCCCTGGATACCCTTCCCTACTGATGTCCTTTTCAGAAACATCAATTGTCAAGTTTGCCGTAGACTCAGTCTTACTGATGTCACTACTTTCCTGAGAGGCTAGTGAGACACTCTCAGTAGTGGTGGCTGAGTCTACATGAGTCACCTCCACACCAATTGGACTCATCTCAGTTTGGCTTAACAGATGTTGGCTAGACATCAGAGGTTCCCTATGGCTCAGTTGATCTTGAGAGAGGTATTGTAGATCAACATCATGGCCCTGATGGAACATGATATCCTTATCAGGTTGGATTAAAAGGTCCGTGAAGGATAGAGAGGTTAACTCTAATGACCCGGGACCTTTGTCAGCATCTAATGGCTCTTCTGCAATAGCAGTTGTGCCAATGATGTGGCTGGCTCTTTTTGGTTGCTCAGGGGAGTGTTGGGACTCACCCTGATGGCTATAGGCTTAGGTTTTAGGCTCATCAGGTTGAGACTGAGGAGACTCAACACTGATATTAAGGTCGATGGTGGAGGATGGTGGGACCTTTGGCTGAGTGGGAGCCCTGAGTTCCACTCATGCCTTTTTAGTGTGAACAGAGGGGACCTAATCAATCAGAGTAGATTGATTAGGGGTTCGTTTGGGGTGTCTTGTGTATGTAACCTTTATTGGGTGGGAAGTTGTAGTTGGCCTTTTAGTAGGGAGGTCTGGTGTGGGTTCATCACCTGCTGGGCTTATAGGGATGTCACCAGGAACCGTTGGCTCTAACATACCTAGGAGAAGATTAGTAGATCTCCCCGTGAAATTGGTGGACATACTCTTCAAGGTCTTGAAGATGCCCGGCCTCATGTGAGGGATCTGTAGAAACATCTGTTTGTTGTAGAGTGTCCTAAACCAGCTCATAGTTGATTATATGCTTGATGAACCGGGATACATGAAAAATGAATCCCGGGTGATATTTCCTCGTAGATTATTCACCACAAATCGTGAATAGTTGAAGTGGAGGCCTCTTACCAATCCGT
Source organism: Flaveria sonorensis (assembly GCA_025506505.1). Classification (NCBI taxonomy): domain Eukaryota; kingdom Viridiplantae; phylum Streptophyta; class Magnoliopsida; order Asterales; family Asteraceae; genus Flaveria; species Flaveria sonorensis. Next base: position 56,632,009 of record CM046436.1, on the reverse strand, counting down.
GGACTAGGCATCCCAAATCATATGGGATTTGATCCCAACCCCCTGACTTATTGGATAGGCAGTGTAGAACGATGTGCAACACGAATTTCCAGTTGTAAGAGAAATTAAACTTGTAGATAGTGGATTTGTGCACATCACCGCCATATCCCATCTGAGTGTACGTGTTTGTTAGCTCAGATTTGGGGAATTCAGTGGGGGCGCCCTCATCATGAAGCTCCAGATGCTCCCTGATGGTTGATTCAGAAATGATGATCTCTTGCCCGCCGATCTTGACCTGATGACCCTTTCATCATTCAGAGTTTCACTTCGACCGTTTGCCCAAAATTCGGCCATGTGGTTAGAGTAGATGGTGGGGTTCAGTGAGGGCGGTAAAGTATGCAGATTGCGACAAAAATTCGATGATGGGGGCAAAGTTAGCATCCTTTGAAGAATCAAGGATGGCGACTTGGTTGTGTTGTGGATTGAGAGCCATTGTAAAGTTGTACAGTTTGATCGAATGAAGTTGAACGAGAGTGAAGAAGATAGTGGGAATTTTGGGTTTCAGCAGTGGTAAAAAGGTAAAGAAAGAGAGTCGGAAGTTTAAGATACCATACTAATAAGGTGAAAAGATAGTTTGGGTGTCAACTTAAGTAGGGTGGCAAGGTAAATAATTTAAAATATTCCGATAAAATCTTAACTTTTTACAGAGTGGGGCCCAAAGATTTCCGTTACACAGTAAAAGTTTTCTTTCGAAGGTAAAGTTGTTTCCGATAAAATCTTAATATGCTCTTCCGAAGTTATTTTTACTTCCGAAGACAAACCATATCTGGAAGATAAGTTTGCTTCCAAGAGTAAAGATTTATTTAGAGAGAAGAAGTCTGTAAGCTTGGGAAGTAAATTTGGTGTATGATCAAATATCCTTTCGAGGCTAAAAACTTCTTCGGAAGAGAATATTAAAGTGGAGGAATTTACCTTCGGAAGATAGATAAAGATCTCTTCCGAGGGCAAATTTCTCTTTGGAAGATTTTTCACTTAGAAGAAAACTTTTGTAACAGGGCTTAGATTGTATTTGGACGACATAAACAAGACACATTTAAAAAGGTTTTCAAGAGAGATAAACAAGACACATTTAAAAAGGTTTTCAATAGCTGTAATTAAGTATATAAATCTTTGTTCATCAAAAGCTTTGGTGAACAAAGCAGCATATTATTTATTTGAATTGACTTTGAATAGTTTAATCAAGTATTTCTCATGAATATCTCGAATGAAGTGATACCTGATGTCAATGTGCTTTGTTTTGGAGTGCTTGACTGGATTTTCTATAACGAAGATTGCACTCGTGTTGTCTATGTAGATAGGAGTACTCATGCAGTTGAAACCATAGTCTAACATCTGATTTTGAATCCATAGCAATTGACCACAGCAGCTCACAGTAGCAATGTATTCAGCTTCAGCAGTAGATGTAAAGACACATGATTGCTTCTTGCATTGCTAGGAAATAATCCTTCTACCAAAAAATTAACATCCTCCTGATGTGGATTTTTTGTTAATGTTGCAGCAACCATAATCACTGTCAGAGTACCTATAGAGATTGAAATCCTTATTCTTAGGATACCAGAGACCCAGTTTGGGAGCTCCTTTGAGGTACCTAAGAATTCTCTTGACAACAATTAGATGAGAAACCTTAGGAGCAGCCTGATACCTTGCACAAATGAAAGTTGCAAACATGATATCAGGTCTACTAGCCGTGAGATACATCAGAGATCCAATAATTGCCCTGTACTGATGCTGATCAGTATCCTCCCCCTCAGAATAAGGACTAAGATTGTGCTTTCTGGCTATAGGTGTCTTAGCTGGCTTACAATCTTTCATCTCAAATCTTTCTAAGATGTCCTTGACATACTTAGACTGGTTGATGAAGAACCCTTCTTCCATCTGTTTCACTTGAACTCCAAGGAAGAAATCCATCTTTCCTATGGAGCTCATTTCAAACTTTCTCATGATGCTTTCAAAGTCTTTGCACATTTGGTCGTTTGAGGAACCAAATATGATGTCATCAACATATACTTGAACAAGCAACATGTCCTTTCCAGACTTCTTTATGAACAATGTTTTGTCTATGGTGCCTGGTGTAGCCATTCTTAAGAACAAACTGAGACAGAGTCTCATACCACATCCTAGGTGCTTGATGCTGTCCATAAAGAGATTTATCTAGTTTACACACATAGTTGGGGTGCTGGGGGTTCAAATCCAGGTAGCTGACACACATAGACTTCTCTATTGGTATCCCCATAAAATATGCACATTTGACATCAAGTTTATAAACTGTGAAGTTCTTGGATGCTGCAAAAGCAAGGAAGATTCGCACAGCCTCAAGTCTTGCAACAGGTGCAAAGACATCAATGTAATCTATGCCTTCCTCCTGTGTGTATCCTTAAACAACAAGTCTTGCCTTGTTCATGATAATCAAACCCCTATCATCTCTTTTATTTCTGAACACCCACTTGGTGCCAATGGGGACTTGGCCAGGTGGTAATGGACACAAGTTCCATACCTTTTGCCTTTTGAACTGAAGCAACTCCTCTTGCATAGCTTCAATCCAATTTTTGTCCTTGAGGGCTTCTTCCACCTTCTTTGGTTCTACTTGAGAGAGAAAGCATGAGTACAAGCATACATTCCCATTATGGGTCAGATGTCTTATTCTCACACCTTTTGAGGCATCCCCAATGATGTTTTTAGCTGGATGAGTATTGTGTATCCTGAGCCTAGGAATCACATCTAGTTACATAGGTAGATCAAAGTTTGAGAAGTTTTGCTTAGGATTTTGAACACCTTTACCAGCTGATGTCTCACACTCATTCAATGAGGACTGATTGAATGAATGAGTGGCATCATCAATGGCATTATGCTGTGAAACAGCATCAATAGTTGCCTATTCCTCCATGTCACTGTCTTCATCAGCTTGGTGTTGAGTGCTTGGATTGTCAACATTCTGGGTTGTGAAGTTCAGTTGACTGACAGTTTGTTGGAGCTCCATTGTTTCCTGAGATACTCATGCTTTCAGGACTTCCAGTAGTAAGAGCTTATTCTTTATTTCTTCTTAGAGAACTGGAAATAGGTCTGGGTAACTCAAATAGTTGATCTTCATAGGGGTCATTTTGAGTTCCTGTTCCAGCTGAAACATTCTCACAAGATGGTTTAGAATAGTTTGGAAACAATTCTAAATCAAAAATATAATCAGGTCCATTCCCCTTAATACAAGGAGTGTGCTTATTAACAATAATGTGGGTGATTCCTCAAACTGTTGAGTTTTGATATTATACACTCTATAAGCAATAGAGGTGGAGGAATATCCAACAAAGATAGCATCATCCGAATTTTTAGAAAATTTTGCTAAATTTTCCTTTGTGTTAAGTATGGTACACCTGCTACCAAAGGACCTAAGAAAGCCAATGAACAGTGGCCTCTTATTCCATAGCTCATAAGGGGTCTTTCCATGGGGCTTAATAATGAGAACTCTGTTCTGCATGTAGCATGCACTGCTGACTGCCTCTGCCCAGAAAGTTAGAGGCAGCTTTGAATCAGCTAACATGGTTCTTGAAGCCTCAATAAGTATCCTGTTCTTCCTCTCAACAACACCATTCTATTGAGGAGTTCTAGGAGCACTATATTTTTGGTAATCCCTTATGAGTTACAGAATAAGTCAAGAACTTGATTCTTAAACTCAGTCCCTTGATCACTTCTAATGATTTTCACCTTGTGATCCTTTTGATTTTCAATTTTAAGAATAAAAGATTTTAAAGTTTCAACCGTTTCATCTTTAGTTCTTAAAAAGAATACCCAAGTAAATCTTGTAAAATCATCAACAATCACAAGGCAGTATGATTTCCTTCCAATGCTCATTATACTTGTGGGACCAAATAGATCCATGTGCAATAAGGGTAATGGAGTGGTGATAGAGTTAACCTCTTTGGATTTGTGAGTGACCTTGTGTTGCTTTCCTTTCAGACAAGCAACACAATTGTCTTTACAGAAAAACTCCTTTTTGGGCACACCATATACCAAATTATTTTTAACCAGCTTGTTCATGGTTTTAAAGTTAATATGGCACATTCTTTTATGCCAAAGAGTTGACTCATCATCATTGGCTTTGGAAAGAAAGCATGATACTTCACCCAGTGGGGAAGCATTGTTCATATCCAGCTTGTACATATCTCCTCTCCTGGGAGATCTAAGAAGCACCAATTCTCGTGGAATTGTCATCCCGGGTTTGAGGATAATGTACTCATGTTCAGGGAAAAGCATTTGGTGCTTTTGATCATAGAATTGAGAAACACTTAACAGATTATGTTCAAGCTGTTTGACAAAGTTTACTTTGCCAACTTTTAACTTACCATTGGATACACTACCTTTACCATAAATGTATCCTCTGGCTTCACCTCCAAACTGAACAGGACCTCCATCAAAATGTTCAAATTGTTGAAGGAGAGATTTGTTCCCTGTCATGTGCTTAGAGCATCCACTATCCACAATCCACATATTTCTATTTTTGTCATGTGGATGTCCTGCACATAAAGTGAGATGATTAGTTACTATTGGGAACCCAAGCCTTGTTGGTCTTGGGCTCTTCTAATGTAGATGACATAATTGAACCAAAGTGTATACATGTGGGTTCAATTGATGTTTGTGAAGAAGAGGCTTGGGCTACAACGTCTTTTCCAGTTCCTCCATTTCATCCTATGGCTGACCAGTGTAGATGATCCTGAAGAGGGTTGAGTAGCATGACTTTCTTCTGAGGCTTCTTTCTTCTCGGAATAGACTTTCACCACCTTTTCTTTCGAAGGAGACTTCTTCTCGAAAGATTTCAAAGGATCCTTCTATTCCTTTGTTTGTTCTTTGATTTGTCTTCCGAAGCTATTTTCCTTTCAGAAGAATGAGTTTCTTCCTAAAGCAACTTAGCTTTGGAAACAAGCTTTCCTTTCCTTGTCATTTGGACCATGTGATAAGGTCCAAATATGAAACCTTCCTTGACTCCTTCCTTTTTAACATTGGTTGCATAATGTGTGCTTGCAGGATTGCAGTAACAATCTTTAACCATGTGGTTGTGCAGACCACAGATTATGCACTCAATGTTACACTTGATGGGGTGTGATGGCTGTTGGTTCTTGCACTTCTTTTCTTCAACAGCTTTCCCTTTTAACTTCTGATCCTTCAGCTGGATAGGAATGTTGGTACTACATTCCTTTCCTGAATCAGAGTTTCCAACCACTTGAAATCCGGCTGAAATGAATACACCCTTTTGCCTGGGATCAATCTTCATCCAGGACTCAGTCACCTTTTTGGAAGTTTTATTTGCTGCCTTGATTTTGTCCCTTCTATCTTTGGTGGTTAGGGGTAGATCATCAGCAATAGGGATGAGGTTTTCTATCTTATCCTTCCCTGCGGTGGTCACCATAGTTGCATCATTCTTCTGCTCATTGGGTAGTGGGTCAGCAGTTGGAACCTCTTGCTTATTAGTGCCATATCTTGGCTGTCTAGCAGACACATAAGAGTGTGGTGGAGCAATTTCATTGGTTCCCAATCAATTTTTTTTTTGATAACACACCTTTGAGTGGTTGGATGATACAATGATGGTGTTGAAGTTATGCTCTTCAATGGCATACTTCTTTGCTTTAGCCTTAGTTATTACTAGCTGGGCTTGAGCCTCAATTAACTTGGATATTAAATCCTTTATTTGAGCCTTGTAGTTTGAGTGTTCATGTTTTAAAGAGGAAACAGTTTTCTCTAACTCTTTAATTTTGAGTTTATAGTCAGATTCTGCTCTCTTGAAATCAGATTTTAGGATGTTTAAGGACTCAATATCAGATCTAATTTCCATGTTGTAGTCCTAATATAACTTAACCTTAGCAATATAGGCTGGAGTACAGATATTTTCATATACCTTACTGTCTTCAGTTCCAGCCATGAGAGCTTGAGGAGGAGTGACATCTTGCACCATGAAGCTCCAGCTAACCTCTTGATCAACAGCCGTAGTTTGCTGCTCAGTAGGTTTTGGTACAGCCTTTGAGGTAGCAGAATGTTGGGAAGCTTGAGTTGTTCTAGGATTAGATCTTGGAGCTTTGCATTCCCTAGCAAAATGACCAAGCTGGTTACAGTTATAACATTTGGCCTTGCTTTTATCAAACCCAAATTTGCTGTTAGTTGGGTTTTAAGGGAACTGCCTTCCGGTTCTTTTGAAGATATTCTTTACTCTGTAGGTTAGGAGAGCCATCTGTTGGAAAATGTCCATGTATTCAATGTCATCTGGACTAAAACATTCAATATCATCAAAACAAAATTGAAAATCTCCAGAGTGTTCACTTCCTGAGACAAAGGCACAACTATCCTAAAAAGGAGTGTGTTGAGCCTGTTAAGACCTGGGTGTCTCAGGGAAAGTGATGTATGACCCAGAGGAAGATGATGGCTGCTGGGGGTAGTTCAGGTACAACTGAGGTTGGGGAGTTTTTGATTATTCAGCAACATGTAGAGCATTGCTGACAACAGGATTTGAGGGTCTGTTCATCTGGTGGCTCTTCTGAGTCTCCATTTCCATACGGTATCCATCAATGATTCCGTACAGTTCAGTCATGGTGAGAGTGTTACAATTCTTAGTTCTTTTGATAGAGACACAATAAAAAGTCCATTCATGAGGAAGTGCACTCATGAATTTCCTTACAATGTCTCTCTTCTTAAGAGCCACTCCCATAGACTGAAGAAAGGTGATCAAGTCCATGTACCTGAAGTATTGTTAGCATAAGGTCTCACCAATAATATATGTAAAGTATTCAAACTTCTGTCAGTACATGTTTTTTGGACTCCTTGGATTCAGCAGAACCAGAGTACATCAGCTTCAAAGCATCAAAGAGTTCTTTGTCAGACTCGCATTGCTGAAAGCCAACCATTATGGAGTTTGGTATGGATGTAAGCAAAATAGTTATTGCTTTGCAGTCAATGTCTATTCTCTTGAAGTCTTCATCAGAGTAGTCTTCAACGGCCTTCTCTATCATGGCACCATTACTAACTGGGGATTCTACCTTAGGTAGATAAGGACCATGAGTGACAGATCTCCACATGTGGCTATCTTGATACTTGATGAACCCTTCAATAAGTTTGCACCAAGTTCCAAAATCATTAGAAGTGATGATAGGAGCCTTAGTCATGGTTCCCATTACGGACTTAGAAAATTTTTAGTTAAGAGCCATTTGTGTGAAGTGATTGAGTGTGAAGAAACAAGGGTGATTAAGGATGGTTAGATCTCACAATCAAGAGCCTGGATGCTCTGATACCAATTGCAGGATCGGTTTTATAACGTTCAACACAAGTTAGATCTCTCAAACTCACAAAGTCTCACTTGATGATGAAGTAGAATCTCAAAATCAGTTGATAATAATATACGAAGTTAATGAACAAGAAAATGGTTTTTCATGATTCTTGTATATATTACTTTTCAACTTAGTATTACAAGACTCTTTCAAGCAATTTCACTTAAGTTACAACGAGAAACTATATATACTACTATCTACAGCTGGTTATACTTGGAAAACCAGCTGGAATCTACAACTGGACAAATACTATATTTCTAGAAGTAATGTATCTAAGATAAAATTATATCTTAGATAAGGTAGTCATGACAGGTCCATGACTTACCTTATGTTTCCAACTAAAGATGGCAACTGTACTAAGTTGAAAAGGTGAACAGTGGATTTAAGTATGGCCAACTATATGATTTTAAGAAAAGCACCATGCAGTTTATCAGAGTCTGCAGCGGACTGTCAGACGTACCTTACTTATGTCCACTAGTTCATAGTTGATTCTTCCGAAGCTAAATGGCTTCGAAAGAATAATTTCTTCCGAGGCCATTTATACTTTGGAAGAAACAACTTCTTCCGAGTCTTCTTGGCCATTTATACTTTGGAGTATTCAATTTTGTCTTGGAGAACGGCTTGAATACTTCAAAAGGAGAACTGCTTGGTCTCGGAAGACTTGGTTCTATCCTTCGGAAGTTCTTCATATACTTTGGAAGGAAAACTTCTTAGTCTCAGAAGACTTATTTTTCCTTCGGAAGCTCTTCAGAGATAATGCTTCGGAAGATCTTTGACATATCTTCAGAAGAGTAGACTTTGTTTTCGGAAGACCTCTTTATCTTGTACACAAAAATGTTTTAAGTGTTTTTTTTTTTGCACCAGCCTCATATGATCTAACAATATGTAACCTGTTATCATATATGTAAGTTGATCTACATTATTTGTTGTTGATCTATTATATACATCAAGTTTCAAGTTTCTCTTGATTCCAGGCTTCTATATTTTTTTTTTTAGAATTATGGTTCTAAATCAGTTTATCTAATCATTAAAATATGTACAATAATCATAAACAATTGTTTCTACAACTAAACTTTATGTTGTTTTAGCATTTGTTTTCTATAGATTTTATTTAGATGTTACCTGTATTTTTTCTACTATTTTAGTGTGGATCTTTTGCTGAATTGGTGTTGTTTTAGCATATTTTTTGTGCTAAATTGGGTTCTATTTGAGTAGATCCTATTGTTTCTGTATATTTTTATAAATTAGGTGCTATATTAAGCGTTTTTTTACTGCAGTTTACTACTTTTATGCTATTAGATTGGGTATTATTTTACATATATGTAATTTATATAAATTATAAAATCTGATGATCCGTCTGAGCAATAATCTAATGAATCTTTTGAATCACACAATCTGATGATCAGATGCATATAAATTTTAGGAATAAATGTGAGAGAATAAGTAAAATATGGGATCTTCCATATCTTTAGAGGGTTTCCAAAAAACTAAATGATTTTAATTTACTAACATATCCTTTATGGTTTAATTACACAAATTAATTGATATATTAATTTATGTTTTTATCCTTTTAATCTCAATAATTGATTACTATAATCAATGGTTTATAAGAGTTCTGCAAGTTCTCATTTTAGGGAAAGAACTGAAAAGAACCTAACCATATATATATATATATATATATATATATATATATATATATATATATATATATATATATATATATATATAAAGTTATACTAAAATGGGTGTTTAATCTAAAACAATTGTTTAATCTAAAAAACCTAAGAAGGATTGTGGGCTTGAAACATGTCCTTATATGATTTAAAAAGGAGGGTATTTTGATCATTGTGTGAAATACAATAGCTCATTGTGTAGTATACGTTTATTGTGTCAAATATCAGTTCATTGTGTCATATATTTTATATCATTTGTTATATGTATTCATTAATGTGTTTTACGTTTTAAATCATTTTGTGTTATTTTTGTCATTGTTTCTATAGATTATATAAACTTATTATCTACATTGTGTTTTATAATTAGAAATACATAACGATATACTTTCACCAATGTATTTTTTTAAAACTCATAGTGTTGAAGATGACACAATATGTTATTTTTGTCATTGTTCTTTATATTTATATAAACTTGTTATTTATCATTGTGTTTTATAACTAAAAGCACACAATTATATTATTTCACCTGTGACATCTGGTAATTTTTCGTTACCAAACTTCGTTAGTTCAATTAGGTCTTGCATACACGTGTTGTGAGCACACACTAGTTGTCGTTGAACATTGGTGACTTAATAATAATTAACAATGGTTATTAGATAATAATTTAATTAATAATTTTGATTATTAATTTGTAATTATGTGATTTGTGAATTTTAAATATTATTTGTGGGTTTTGCCTTGTGACGTGCCAACGTGTTATATTTATTTCATGTGTTTGTTTATTAGTGGAAATATATAATTATTACTGTTAAATAATAATATATGAGTTTTTTATTGAGCAAGTTTATGATGTTAGGATCATGTTAGAATGTTTGTTGATGATGTCTAAGGTGGTAGATTGTATTGTTTGGGTTGTATGAATACTTGATGCACAACTTTGAAAATTTAGGCTCTTATGGAATATACGTGATAATGGATGTTGTTAGGTGATTAAGGAGCTATGTTAGGATTTTGATAGAATTATGATGATGCATGATGTGTTAGTTAAAATTGTAATTGTGGACTTCTTGGGATTTATATGTGTTGTTTGATAAACCATGGTGTATGATGAGCTTTATAGCACTTAAGGGTTTGTAATTGGCATATGTGAATAACTTGTGTGATAACCATGTATGATGGATTACTATACTTGATCAAACAAGAACTTAACTTAACATGTCACCAGCGGTCAAACGGGTCAACTAGGTCATATGAGTCTTGTTTTCCAAAACCTTGGGTCAATGTATTTGTTGAGCACTTAGGGTTGTTACGCTTCTATGTACACGTACTTATGTACTTATGTGTTCTAGTAACCTTTGAAGGGTTGTCTTTCCACTCATCATTAGCTTTCACAATCATTTGTTTGTGCACCAGGTGAGTTCATGCCCCACTTTTACTTACTTCTTTTTTGGGGGAGAAAGCATACTTGGTTTTAAAACGCTTTACTGTTATAACATGTATTTGGTAAGATATAGTGGGTTATACCATAGAAATCCCTCAAACTTTCGGATCGTTAATTAAGGAATGTAGCGGGAAATTTTGGGTAGTACTACTGGGTCTGACAATCCCCACCCGTGTGACCGGAAGTCAACGGGTGCAATATTTTCGTAAACTACTAACAGCGTCAAGACCTGGTATGTCGTGGCGGGAGGCAAACAGACAAACATAGTCAGCTTCGATCGCGAAATCACTATTGCCCTTTACTAATGAAATTAGACTAGCTACTATTTCAATGCACTTGTTTATATTTTATTAACGCTACTGTTTATGATAATTGCACACTCTTGAACTCACCAACCATCGTGTTGACTCTTTTAGTATGCTTTTCTCAGGTCGTTTCTAGCAGCTTCCCATAGGAGCACGCACGTGTCAAGCATGCTTTGTTAAAAGATTGTTTACTTTTAATTTAGCATTTACTTACGTATTTTGGTTTGGGCGCGTGTTTTGCGCAGTTTACATTTATTACCTTGTGTTTGGGTTATTTACAAAACGCTTCCACAAATATTTTAAAGTTCAAACTCTTAATTGTTTTAAAGTTTGAATATAGTGTCGTTCTGAGTAACTAATGACTGAGATCCTAGTTTGTTCACTCGCTTCGCGGTAAAACCCCGCACGTGGATTTTGAGGGTGTGATAGATTGGTATCAGAGCCATTAGTTGTAGGGAAATTGGTTGCATACACACTAGTCTATAACCGCACAGTTTGTTAGTTACTCGTTACTTATCCCTTACTGTATACTCATTGGCATACATGTCACGTACCTCGTAGCATGGCATCGTCTTCACGGGCTCTGGGTAAGAGGCCTGCACGTTCTGAGTCGCCTCCTCCTCCTCCCGTACCTGATAGGGGATCTAACTGGCCCTGATATCGCTATCCTTCTGAAGAGATAGACTGGGATCAGCCTTTTGCATTACCCGAGCGCGACGCTCCGCGGAACTGGAGTTACTATCCCACCTATGTTGATCGCATAGTCTACAGGGACCATGTTCCAACTATAGCTACTACTGGACCTAGGACTAGGTCGGCGACTACCTCTACGACACCTACCCTTCCTTCTCTGAGTATTCCCCTCGAGCAGGCGGTTGCAGCTTTGGTTGCTGCATTGGACATTGAGCGACAGCGCATCAGAGCACCTACTGACGAGAACTCCATTTTACGACACGAGATGCGTCAGCTGCGTTTACTGGTAGAGACACTTCAGGAGCAACTCTCGATGTCAATTGGTGGGCATCATACCTTGGATGGTAATGTTTTTGCAGTTACTGAGCGCATGTCCACGCAAGAGCTTCACAGTGTAGGGACAGATGATAGATTGACTGAGCTGGAGGCATAGCTAGTTGCACTTTAGATTGCGGATGCCCCTACACCTGGGGAAGACCCTAATGAGGAAGACCCTGAAGAGGAACCTGAAGAAAAGCCGGAGGAAGCCCCGAAAGAAGAAGAAACGGAAGAGATGGAAGAGGACAGTGATGGATCTGATATGTTGAATTGATTTTCACATTCATTTGACTTGGACTACATAGTGTTTCTTTTCTTTTTGAAACCTATGTAGGAAGAGTTGTTTCCCACCCAACTAAAAAACTGAAAATTTGACGTTGATGGAATATTTGTGAATCATCTACAATTTATTTGTCTTTGGTTATTATTTTGGTTATAAATGTTGTGGTTGTGACGAATTCATTATTTCTTACTATTTATCATATTTCGATGAGATTAATATGTTCGATGTTACTCATTATTGTATTTGTGAATGTAAAGTGAAATATGGACGGTCGTGGTAGAGGACGTGGACGTGGCCGTGGACGTGGTGCCGGTGCTATAAACATGACCCCAGCCGAATTAGCTGTCTTAATCAATCAACATGTGCATGCAGCGGTAGGCGCTCAAGCTGCCCAATTTAGAGGTAAACGATGACCCTGGTCATCACTTACGTAAATATTCTATTAGATGGTTAATCCGTTTGGTTTGACTAAACAATCCAAAACATTAAATACAGGACCGCCAGAATGCACGTATAAGGCATTCATGGACTGTAAGCCCCACACATACAGTGAAGTTGAAGGAGCCGTAGGGCTTGTGCGGTGGTTTGAGAAGACCGAGTCGGTTTTCGCCAACTGCAACTGTCCGGCGGCAGACCAAATGAAATATGACACGGGGACACTTGAGGGTGTGGCGCTCTCATTGTGGAATGTGCAGGTGCAAATTCTTGGCCAGGCGATGGCAAATGCTTTACCATGGGACGAGTTAAAGCGATGATGATGGAGGAATATTGTCCTCGTAATGAAGTCCAGAAGCTGAAGCTGAGTTTTGGTAGTTGAAAATGGAAGGATCTGAGATCGAGGCTTACATTACATGGTCTCACGAGTTGGCGACACTTTGCCCTGGCATGATCGACCCGTCGATCAAACGAATTGAGCTTTATCTGCATGGCTTGGTTCCAGAGATACAAAGTATGGTGAATGTTGCGAACCTCACCACTATCTAGCCAGTTATTCGATTGGCTCACAAGCTTACTAACCAAGCGGTGGAGCAGGGAAAGCTACCCAAACGGGGCAAGCGTGCCTGACAATAAGCGCAAGTGGGACAACTCTGGCAGCAAGGGATCTTCATCAAACAGCCAACCTCAGCAACATCAGCAACAACAACAGCACACTCAGCAGCTTCAGCATCAACAACAGCCAAGGAGGTTTGACAACAACCATAGTTTCAATTAGTCATCTTCTTCATCTCAGGGATAAGGTGGATACGTGGGGAAGTATCCCAAATGTAATCAATGCAACTACCACCACACTGGCAGGTGTGACAATTTTTGATGCTAGCGTTATGGTAAGGCTGGACACGCGGCAAAGGATTGCCATGGTGAGTTGATGAAGAAGCCCGAACAACATCAAGAAACACCAAAAGGTTGTTTCGAATATGGACATAAAGGACACTACAAGAGGAATTGTCCGCAGTTGAAGAAATATGGGAATGGTGCTGGAAATGGTGGAAGATAATAAACGATGGCAACAATAGAGGAGCTAAAGGGAGAGCATTCGTCATGGGTTCAAGTAAGGCTCTAAATGACCCTACTACTGTTACTGGTAAATTCCCTGTTAATGGTCACTTTGCTACTGTATTGTTTGACACTGGAGCCGATAGGAGTTTTATCTCTACTAAGTTTAGTAGTCTCTTAAGTGATATGCCTTCTCCATTGAAATATAAATATACGATAGAATTAGCTAATGGTAAGAAAATCCACGTTACACACATCCTTAAGGGTTGCAAGATAGAACTTGCTGGTCATACTTTTGACATTGACCTCATGCCTATTACGCTTGGGAGTTTTGATGTGGTCATGGGCATGAATTGGCTGTCCGAGAAGCAGGCGGAAGTCATTTGCCATGAGAAGATTATCCGCATTCCTCACCTGGATGGGGAAATTCTCTCGGTTAAGGGCGAGAAAGGTGGTGCTGTGATAGGCATCATATCCTTTATGAAAGCGCAGAAGTGGCTACGTAAGGGTCGCTTAGCTATATTAGCCCTTGTGACTGAAAAGCAACAAGAGGAAAAGAAGATAGAGGATATTTCGGTAGTTCATGACTTTCCGGAGGTGTTTCCAGAGGATCTGTCTGGACTACCCCCTCATTGTCAAGTTGAGTTCCAGATTGATTTGACTCCTGGAGCCGCTCCGATTGCGAGAGCACCTTATCGGTTAGCCCCGAATGAACTGCAGGAACTATCTGTACAACTGCAGGAGCTGTTAATAAAGGGTTTATTCGACCGAGCTCATCACCTTGGGGAGCACCTGTTCTCTTTGTCAAGAAAAAGGATGGTACATTTCGAATGTGCATCGACTACAGAGAACTGAACAAGGTTACAGTCAAAAATAGATATCCTTTACCTCGTATAGATGATTTTTTTGATCAACTTCAAGGATCAAGCTACTACTCTAAGATTGATTTGAGGTCTGGTTATCATCAACTGAGAGTCCGAGAGGAAGACATCTCAAAGACTGCATTCTGTACATGTTATGGTCATTATGAGTTCTCGGTCATGCCATTTGGGTTGACAAATGCACCAGCAGTGTTCATGGATCTCATGAATCGTGTGTGCAAACCTGTAACACCCAAAAACTTGGTCAAATAATTAAAAAGAAAAGTAGTTTGAAAAAATAAAAAGAAGGCAAAGTTAAGGGGTGCTTTGAGTAAATAGTACCAAAAGTCAAAAAGATTAGTATAAGGGGCATGGTCGCCCATGCTCTTTCTGCTGCTACTGCTATCAAAAGAAAAGAAGAAGAAAGAAAGCTACAGAACAACTCTCTCGGTTCCAAGAAGGATACAGAACTGAAATCTTCAAGGTTAGTGTGTTTAAATGTTAATTGGTTCGGTTTCTTTGTGGTTTCACCCTTAGAAATCGATTATTAAGTGTTTTTGGTGTTTTGGTGCTTGTTTGTGCTTGTTTTAGGTGTTTGAACTCTAGTGCAGGCAAGTTTGGAGGAGTGTTACTTGTTTGCTGCTATAGGTGAGTTCCAGACCCCGGTTTCTATGTGTTTTAAACTGTTTTGGGGCTAAAAATGCATGATTAAAATGTTTTACAACTGATTTATGTTTACCCGTATGTATATATATGTTTGTGCTTATGTTCTATGCTTGTTTATGTGTTATGGTTGCTTAGGATGTTGGGTGTAAGCTTAGAACATATTGGTATGCAGTTTGGGTTCGAATGTAAGTCTGAAACATACATAACTGATGGTCATGCGCTCAAACAGGGCCCATGCGCCCGGGATCTTAACTTAGAAACGCCCAAGTTTAGTCCATACACCCAAACAGGGCCCATACGCCTGGAATATTTTCCTTAGAAAGATTATGTGGGGCTCATACGCCCCAATAGTACCCAAGCGCCCAAGGTTTTTCCTGAAATTGACAAGTGTAAACCCATGCACCAAAATAGTTTCATGCACCCAACCCTTTGTTCAGGCGCCTAAGTGCTAGTCCATGCGCTTGAACAGTTCATGCGCCCAGAATGTAAACTGAAATGCCCAAGTGTAGGATTCATGCGCCTGAATAGTGTTAAAGCGCCTAAGTAGGGCTCATGTGCCTGCATCCTGTCCATGCGCCTAAACGCTTAGAAAATTTTCTGGAATTTTGGGAAATCAGAATTTTAGGGTTTGACCCTGGTTTGACTTGGTGATATTACTTGATTATTTTATTTATGTTTTGGGCTGTTCTTGTGTTCCTATTTATTATATTATTATATGACTTTACGTGGTGTGATTTACCCGTATAACGTAAAGTATTATCATTAAAGAAAGTGGAAAGATTAATGATAATGAGAAGTGAAACATAATGAACGGAAGAAAGACTTGCAAGCAAATTCACATGAGGTTCACAACCATTAGGCTGTTAGCTCAACTGTGTGCGGTTTAGCTAACCTGTTGAATGCACACATGGTTAATCTTTGTGATTGAGGGGATCCTTGTTGCTGCCCCGGTACTAGATTCGGCTTCGTGCATCAGTATGGGGTCTATGTGTAGACCTCGGCCCAGTACCAGTTTAGTGCGCAATATCGGGGGCATAACACATTGGTCCAGATTAAGTGAAAGATTAAGATAAAGTTCGGATGAACGATGATGTAAATGGTAAAAGAAGATAATGGATGTTATCTTAACTGTACGTATGATGTGTGATCACATATGAATGAAAAGTATATTGTTTTAAAGGGTATTTTCATATACAAACCTTTTAAGGTATTTTAATGTTTTTAAACTCGAACTCACTCAGCAACGCTGACTTTTATACATTTTCAGTTGGCAGGTAGTTTTTGCTGAGGATGGCCATCGGGAGGGCTACTCGTCGGGGCTAGACTAGCATCCGTTCACGCTTACTAATATTGTTGTTTTGTAATGCAATTAACATGATCTTTTGTAACTATTAACAATTAACAATGTATTGCTTAGCAACAGTATTTATTAATGAAGTGAATGACTTTTGATATTAATTCCGCTGCATTGGTTTATTAACTATGAAATGTTTTATGTTATGATTGACCAACTGTGAGGTCTTCGGGAACAGGGCCTTACAAGTTGGTATCAGAGCCAAAGTTTAAGAGAAATAGGTAAATATTTTCAAGACCTAAACTTAAACTGAGAATGGGATGAATGGAGGGATGCCAGCCCGAGTAGCTACGTGCCATCAGGTATTTCTTTTCTTAATATCAACCGGTATTATGTGCGTGTGCTATTTGATTTATGTGCCTTTAGTAGATTTGGATACTAATGTAGTCAGGATAGGAAATGCTCGGGGGATGAAGAGTAAAGTAAGTGGCTAATCACAACTGACCACTGTAATTAGGGACTTACTATACTTAACATAAATTGAGCTATTACCTTGAATGACCGTGTTGGTGTTTGAAACTTATAGTGTTTAGACAATGGTTGGGGGAAGATCATCGAAAACTTCTCGTGGTGGAACGCGGGGCGTTCGTGGTAGGCCACGTAGTACAAGGAACAAGACCAAGATCGCAGAGACGGCTCCTGCTGAGCCTGATCTTCATCACCCGGAGGGTGGTGACGAGCGTGCTAATCTGAGAGCCTCGGTGAAGGATGCAGTGGTGGAGGAGGTTCACCAAGTCATGTAGACAATCCTACCGTCTGTAGTGACAGAAGTTATCCTGGCTGTTAGAGAAGATGAAAGGAAAGAGAAGGAGGAGGAAAGGAGGACGACTGCTGGCAGGAGGCAAAATGTAAGAGGTTGCAATGATGAGGAGGAGCTAAATGCTGAAAGGGGAGCCTCCAGTGATGAAGAAGAGGTGGTGGTGCGGGAAACCGCAAGGGGATGCAGCTACGGGGCATTCCAACGGTGTAAACCCCCTACTTTTGATGGTAATAGCAATGCTGCAGCTGCCCACCACTGGATAAGGGAGATGGAGGTAGTATTGAAGATCAGTGAGTGTCGGGAAGACCAGAAAGTGATGTTTGCCACTCACTCGTTTGTCGACTCGGCACTATGTTGGTGGGACAATCTTGTCCAAGCCAAGGGGGACAGGGCCATCGAGAGAATGAGATGGGGAGAGCTGAAGAAGTTGGTGATTGAGGAATTATGTCCTCATCGAGAACTCAACAAGATCAAAATGGAGTTCTTACAGCTGGAGGTGAGAACTATGACCCACCCGCAATATACCGCCAAGTTTAACGAAATGGCGAGGTTGGTGCCAGATCAGGTTACGCCGGTATCGAGGAAGATCAATCGGTACGTTTAGGGACTACCGGCCGACATACGTAGGCATTTAATCGCTGCCCAACCGAGCACTTTTAGGTTGGCAGTGGACTTGGTGGGAATGTTATATGATGAAAGGGAAGTAGCGGTGGTTGAGGTGAAGAAGGCGGATGACGGTGATAAGAACTGGAGAGGTAAGCGGTTTGGGCGTGGCGGTTACACCCCAAACAACAAAAGGAGGAGGATGGATGACCGACAGGTGGTGTCATCAGGCTCGGGGTTGAGGAAGTGCGACCGATGTGGTAGGGAGCACACTGGTGATTGTATGAGGGGAGTGACTGTGTGCTTCAAGTGTGGGAAGCCTAGTCACATAGCAAGAGATTGTGGAGTGCCGAAGTGCTTCAACTGTGGCGGGACTGTCCACAGGAACTATGAGTGCAAGAAACGGAGAGCTGAGCGCTCTGGGCCCAAGAAGGGGACTGAAGAAGGTGGATAGAGGGCAAGTGCTAGAGCCTTCACGATGACCCGAGAGGAAGCCCGGGTAGACCCCGACGTCGTGTCAGGTATGTTTCTAGTAAACCAAACTTGTGCCTCTATATTATTTGATTCTGGTGCTAGTAGGAGTTTCATATCTTCTGCTTTCTGTGCTAAGTTGCCTATTAGTAGTAGAATTATAGATGAGCCTTTTGACATAGAAACTGCTATTGGTAAGTCAACCAGAATTTCTAGTATGATTGAAGATTATGGCATAGAATTAGAAGGCCATAGGTTTGCTGCTATACAATATGTGATGCCCCTAGGAGGATTCGATGTAGTACTAGGGATGGACTGGTTAGCAACCTATGAGGCAAACATCGTGTGTCGCAAGAAGATGATTCGACTAATTGCGCCCGATGGAAGTTCGATGACGGTCTACGGTGACCGCGTCGCTACGGTTCCGAGGGTGATTTCAATGGTGGTGACAGAGAAGTGCATGAAGCGAGGATGTAGTGCCTACCTGGCTTATGTAAAGGATGTGGACATGTAGATACCACAATTGTCTGAGGTGCCAGTGGTGTGTGACTTCCCGGACGTGTTCCCAGAAGATTTACCAGGTGTGCCACCTAACCGCGAGATCGAGTTTCAGATTGACCTGATACCCAGTGCTCAGCCCGTTGCCAAAGCATCGTATTGGTTAGCTCCATCTGAGATGAAAGACCTGATGGATCAGCTGCAGGAGTTGATGGACAAGGGGTTCGTTCGACCAAGCATCTCTCCTTGGGGTGCTCCGGTCTTGTTTGTTAAGAAGAAAGACGGTAGTATGAGGATGTGTTTAGACTACCGTGAGTTATACAAGTTGACGGTGAAGAACAGATATCCATTGCCAAGGATAGATGACTTGTTTGACCAACTTCAAGGTACCAGTTGGTTCTCCAGGATAGATCTTCGATCTGGCTACCATCAGCTGAAGGTAAAAGAACAAGATATTCCTAAGACAGCGTTTTGCACGCGTTGTGGACATTACGAGTTCCTCGTTATGTCTTTCGGTTTAACGAATGCGCCAGCTGCCTTTATGGATTTGATGAATTGAGTGTGCAGGCCGATGCTAGATAAATCAGTGATTGTGTTTATTGATGATATCCTGATTTATTCAAAGAGCGAAGAAGAACATGCCGGTCACATACGCGAGGTATTGGAGACACTTAGAAGGGAGAAGTTTTATGCTAAATTATCTAAGTGTGCTTTCTGGTTACGTGAAGTTCAATTTTTGGGTCAAGTGGTGAATCCTGAAGGAATCATGGTGGACCCGGCAAAGGTTGAGGCGGTGATGCAATGGAAGTCTCCAAAGACGCCATCCGAGATTCGTAGTTTCTTGGGTTTGGCGGGCTACTACAGAAGATTTATCCAGGACTTTTCCAAGATATCCTCACCTTTGACCAAATTGACGCGCAAGGAGGTGAAGTTTGTGTGGGGTCGAGAACAAGAAGAAGCTTTTGAGGAGTTAAAGGCAAAATTAACTCAAGCTCCTATTTTGACATTACCCAAAGGGAGTGAAGACTTAGTGGTGTATTAGGATGCCTCGTATTTGGGACTGGGTTGTGTGTTAATGCAACGTGGGAGAGTAATAGCCTACGCGTCCCAACAACTAAAAACCCACGACGCCAATTATCCAATGCATGATTTGGAGCTCGCAGCTATGGTCTTCGCCTTAAAGATTTGGAGGCACTACCTGTACGGGGTGAAATGCACAATCTTCACAGACCACAAGAGCCTAAAGTATTTCTTTGAGCAGAAGGATATTAACATGAGGCAGAGGAGGTGGTTTGAATTAATCAAGGACTATGACTGCGAGATCCATTACCACCCGGGCAAGGCCAACATAGTGGCCGACGCCCTTAGCCGAAAAGAGAGACCCGAGCCGATTCGGGTGAAGTCATATCAGTTGGTGATGACCTCTGACGTGATGACACAGGTCGAGGAATTTCAGAACAAGGCATTAAAGGAAGAACACCTTAATGCTGAAAGGATGAGAGGTCTATTCGAGGAATTGGGGGAGAACACCCACAGGGTTAAGACTCGTTTTGGAAGAATGTGGATTCCTCGAAAAGGAGATCTACGGGGGCGAATTATGGACGAAGCTCATAAGACTCGATACTCCATTCACCCCTGTGCTACCAAGACGTATCAAGACATGAAGAAAGATTTCTGGTGGCCGGGAATGAAGCGCGATATAGTGGAGTATGTGAGTAAGTGCCTTACTTGCTTGCAAGTGAAGGTAGAACACCAGAAGCCATACGGGAAGATCTAACCCTTGGATATACCCGAATGGAAGTGGGAGCACATCACCATGAACTTCATAATGAAGCTACCCCGTACTGCGAGGGGGTGCGATACCATCTGGGTGATAGTTGATCGATTGACAAAGAGTGCTCACTTCCTACCGATCCGCGAGACGTATTCCTCTGAGAGACTGGCGGATCTATTCATCAAGGAGATTGTGGCTCACCATGGTGTGCCGGTGTCTATTGTGTCAGATTGTGACACCCCGTTCACATCGAAGTTTTGGAAGAGATTCCATGATGCCTTGGGGACGAGACCACACATTAGCACGGCTTACCATCCGCAGACAGATGGTCAGTCTGAGCGGAAAATTCAGACGCTTGAGGATATGCTCCGTGCATGTGTGATCGACTTTGGAGGAAGTTGGGATGATCACCTACCGTTGGCGGCGTTCTCGTACAACAACAGTTATCATGCCAGCATTGGTATGCCACCATACGAGATGCTGTATGGTAGGAGGTGTAGAACGCCCGTATGTTGGGGTGACATCGGGCAGAAGGAACTGGGAAGCATCGAGGTGATCGAGGCTATGACCGAAAAGCTGGAAAAGATCAAAGCCTTTATGAAGGCAGCCAAAGATAGGCAGAAGTCGTATGCCAATAAGAGGTGTAGACCAATCGAGTTCAATGTGGGTAATAAAGTCATGTTGAAGGTCTCGCCTTGGAAAGGGATCTTCCGGTTTAGGAAGAGAGGCAAGCTGAGCCCTAGATACACAGGACCTTTCAGAATCGTCGCACGAGTGGGAGAGGTGGCCTATTAACTAGAATTGCTTGATGAGTTAAGTGGGATTCACCTGACATTCCATGTATCTCATCTGAGAAAGTGCTTAGCCGACGAGGATATGATTGTACCACTGAATGATATAGAGGTGGATGAACAGCTCAATTATATGGAGCAACCAATGGCAATCATCGATCGAAAGGAGAAGAGGTTAAGGAATAAAGTGGTTCCACTTGTGCGGGTGCAGTGGAAACACCGGAAGGGTTCTGAGTCTACGTAGGAGACGGAAGAAGAAATGAGACAGCATTACCCATAGTTATTTGAAGAGTGACAGGTTTCGGGGACGAAACCTCTTTAAGGGGGTAGACTTGTAACACCCGAAAACTCGGTCAAATAATTAAAAAGAAAAGTAGTTTGAAGAAAATAAAAAGAAGGCCAAGTTGAGGGGTGCTTTGTGTAAATAATACCAAAAGTCAAAAAGATTAGTATTAGGGGCATGGTCGCCCATGCTCTTTCTGCTGCTACTGCTACCGAATGAAAAGAAGAAGAAAGAAAGCTACAGACCAGCTCTCTCGGTTCCAAGAAGGATACAGAACTAAAATCTTCAAGGTTAGTGTGTTTACATGTTAATTGGTTCGGTTTCTTTGTGATTTCACCCTTAGAAACCGATTATTAAGTGTTTTTGGTGTTTTGGTGCTTGTTTGTGCTTGTTTTTGGTGTTTGAACTCTAGTGCAGGCAAGTTTGGAGGAGTGTTACTTGTTTGCTACTATAGGTGAGTTCTAGACCCCGGTTTTTATGTGTTTTAAACTGTTTTGGGGCTGAAAATGCATGATTAAAATGTTTTACAACTGATTTATGTTTACCCGTATGTATATATATGTTTGTGCTTATGTTCTATGCTTGTTTATGTGTTATGGTTGCTTAGGATGTTGGGTGTAAGCTTAGAACATATTAGTATGCAGCTTGGGTTCGAATGTAAGTCTGAAACATACATAACTGATGGTCGGCCCATGCGCATGGGATCTTAACTTAGAAACGCCCAAGTTCAGTCCATACACCCAAACAGGGCCCATACGCCTAGAATATTTTCCTTAGGAAGATTATGTGGGGCTCATACGCCCCAATAGTGCCCAAGCGCCTAAGGTTTTGCCTGAAATTGACAAGTGTAAACCCATGCGCCTAAATAGTTTCATGCGCCCAACCCTTTGTTCTGGCGCCTAAGTGCTAGTCCATGCGCCTGAACAGTTCATGCGCCCAGAATGTAAGCTGAAATGCCCAAATGTAGGATTCATGCACCCGAATAGTGTTAAAGCGCCTAAGCAGGGCTCATGCGCCTGCATCGTGTCCATGCGCCTAAACACTTAGAAAATTTTCTAGAATTTTGGGAAATCAGAATTTTAGGGTTTGACCCTGGTTTTGACTTGGTGATATTACTTGATTATTTAATTTATGTTTTGGGCTGTTCTTGTGTTCTTATTTATTATATTATTATGTGACTTTACGTGGTGTGATTTACCCGTATAACGTAAAGTATTATCATTAAAGAAAGTGGAAAGATTAATGATAATGAGAAGTGGAACATAATGAACGGAAGAAAGACTTGTAAGCAAATTCACATGAGGTTCACAATCACTAGGTTGTTATCTCAACTG
The DNA here is from genome assembly GCA_025506505.1 of Flaveria sonorensis. NCBI lineage: Eukaryota > Viridiplantae > Streptophyta > Magnoliopsida > Asterales > Asteraceae > Flaveria > Flaveria sonorensis. The sequence goes on along the minus strand of CM046436.1, from coordinate 56,609,068 downwards.
TGTGCGGTTTAGCTAACCTGTTGAATGCACACAGGGTTAATCTTTGTGATTGAGGGGATCCTTGTTGCTGCCCTGGTACTGGATTCGGCTTCGTGCATCAGTATGGGGTCTATGTGTAGACCTCGGCCCAGTACCAGTTTAGTGCGCAATATCGGGGGCATAACACATTGGTCCAGATTAAGTGAAAGATTAAGATAAAGTTAGGATGAACGATGATGTAAATGGTAAAAGAAGATAATGGATGTTATCTTAATTGTACATATGATGTGTGATCACGTACGAATGAAAAGTATATTATTTTAAAGGGTATTTTCGTATACAAACCTTTTAAGGTATTTTAATGTTTTTAAACTCGAACTCACTCAGCAACGCTGACTTTTATGCATTTTCAGTTGGCAGGTAGTTTTTGCTGAGGATGGCACTCGGGAAGGCTACTCGTCGGGGCTTGACTGGCATCCGTTCACGCATACTAATATTGTTGTTTTGTAATGCAATTAACATGATCTTTTGTAACTATTAACAATTAACAAAGTATTGCTAAGAAACAGTATTTATTAATGAAGTGAATGACTTTTGATATTAATTCCGCTGCATTGGTTTATTAACTATGAAATGTTTTATGCTATGATTGACCAACTGTGAGGTCTTCGGGAACGGGGCCTTACAAAACCCTATCTTGATTAGTTTGTTATCGTGTTTATCAATGACATATTGATCTATTCGAGGACCTTGGAAGAACATGAAGAGCACCTACGTCTAATCTTGGAAATTACTTAGAAAGGAACAACTGTACGCCAAGTTTTCAAAGTGTGATTTATGGATACGCGAAGTACAATTTTTGGGTCACATAGTTAACGAGAAAGGAATACATGTCGATCCAGCAAAGATTGAGGCGATAAAGAATTAGTGGGTTCCCAAGACGCCTAGTGAGATACGGCAATTTCTTGGACTGGCAGGATATTATCGGCGTTTTATTGAGGGATTTTCTAAGATCGCTCAACCTTTCACAGCCTTGACTCATAAAGGAACAACATATAAATAGGGTGAGAGTCAAGAGTCCGCTTTTCAGTTGTTGAAACAGAAACTGTGTAGCGAACCGATATTGGCATTTCCGGAGGGAAGTGATGACTTCGTGGTTTACTATGATGCTTCTATCCAAGGACTTGGCTGTGTGTTGATGCAGCATGATAAGTTGATAGCCTACGCCTCGAGACAACTAAAAGTACACGATAAGAATTACACCACTCATGACTTGGAACTAGGTGCGGTAGTTTTTGCCTTGTAGATCTGGAGACATTACTTGTACGGTACCAAGTGCACTATCTACACCGATCACAAGAGTCTTCAGCATATCTTTGAGCTGAAGGAGTTGAATATGAGGCAGCGACGCTGGGTGGAATTATTGAATGATTATGATTGCGCTATCAAATATCACCCAGGAAAGGCAAATGTGGTCGCTGATGTGTTAAGCAGAAAGGAAACCGCTAAGCCCCGACGAGTGCAAGCTTTGCAGCTTACGATTAGCACTCACTTGCCTGAACAAATCTGAGAAGCTCAGACAAAGCCTTGAAAGCGGAAAACATTAGGCCTGAATCTTTATGGGGAATGGACAAATAGTTGGAGGTAAAAGCGGATGGAATTCGTTATTTTATGGACAGATTCTGGGTGCCTTTGTATGGAAACCTAAGGGACTTGGTTATGTGTGAGGCTCACAAGTCTAAGTACTCTATACATCCTGGTTCAGACAAGATGTATCATGACCTGAAGGCGCACTATTGGTGGCCTAATATGAAGGCGGATGTAGCTACGTATGTGAGCAAGTGCTTAACCTGTTCGAAGGTTAAAGTTGAATATCAAAAGCCATCTGGATTACTACAACAACCTAAGATTCCTTTATGGAAGTGGGAACAGATTTCTATGGATTTCATTACTAAATTACCCCAGACTCCTACCGGTTGTGACACGATATGGGTGATCGTAGATCGATTGACCAAGTCTGTTCATTTCTTGGCAATCAAGGAAATGGATAAAATAGACGAGTTAACCTGAATTTATCTGAAGGAGATAGTCTTGAGACATGGTGTACCGGTCCCAATTATTTCTGACCGTGATGCTCGTTTTACATCATATTTCTGGCAGTCGTTACAGAAATCTTTGGGTACGCGTCTGGATATGAGTACTACTTATCATCCACAAATAGATGGGCAAAGCGAACGTACCATTCAAACATTGGAGGACATGCTACGTGCTTGTGTGATTGATTTTGGGATTAACTGGGAAGTTCACCTACCATTGGTGGAATTTTCTTACAACAATAGTTATCACAGCAGCATCAAGGCAGCACCATTTGAGGCATTGTATGGGTGAAAGTGTAGATCACCAGTTTACTGGGCGGAAATTGGTGACAATCAGCTAACAGGCCCCGAGTTGGTGCATGAGACTACCGAGAAGATCGTACAGATAAGGAACCGTATGGCTGCAGCACGTGATCAATCGAAATGCTATGCAGACAAGCTACAGAAACCTGTGGAGTTTTAGGTTGGCGACAAAGTTTTGCTGAAACTCTCACTATGGAAAGGTGTGATTCGATTTAGCAGAAGATGCAAGCTTAATCCGAGATACGTTGGACCATTTGAGATTCTTGAAAGAATAGGTCCAGTGGTGTATCGATTAGACCTACCTGACTCGTTGAGTGGAATTCACAATGTATTTCATGTCTCAAATTTGAAAAAAGTGTTTATCAGACTAGATGATGGTGGCACCACTGGAGGAAGTGCAAGTAGATGTTCAACTATGGTTCATTGAGGAACCAGTTGAGGTGATGGACCGTGAAGTCAAGACACTTAAGCAAAACACGATACCCATAGTCAAAGTTCGTTGGAACTCGAAACATGGACTGGAATTCACATGGGAACGTGAGGATTAGATGAAGCTTAAGTATCCTCGGGTGGGTCTACTATATTGGCACAAAGAAATTGGGTGAGTTTCGTCCCGTTCCTAAGTGAATTCCAGTCCATGTTTCATCAGAAATCCATGATTTTGTTATCTAGTTCATACATTGCCAAAAGTGGAAATTTTTCTTCATGAGAATTTGTGTTTTGATGAATAGTTGATGGTAGATGGATGATTATGGTTGCTATGAACTAGATAGGGCATGTTATTAGTGAATTTGGGTTGAAATTGATGAAAGGATAGATTTTAGGATATCACTTTCCTGGAAGGGAAACTTTATTTATGTAGATCATTGGATATTGTTAATTGAGCATGTTTATGATGTTTGGATCATGTTAGAATGTTTTTTGATGATGTATAAGGTGGTAGATTGTATTGTTTGGGTTGTATGAATACTTGATGCATAACTTTGGAAATTTAGGCTCTTATGGAATATACCTGATAATGGATGTTGTTAGGTGATTATGGAGCTATGTTAGGATTATGATAGAATCATGATGATGCATGATGTGTTAGTTAAAATTGTAATTGTGGGCTTCTTAGGATTTATATGTGTTGTTTGATAAACCATGGTGTATGATGAGCTTTATAGCACTTAAGGGTTTGTAATGTGGCATACGTGAATAACCTGTGTGATAACCATGTATGATGGATTGCTATACTTGATCAAACAAGAACTTAACTTGACATGTCACCAACGGGTCAAACGGGTCAACTAGGTCATATGAGTCTTGTTTTCCAAAACCTTGGGTCAATGTGTTTGTTGAGCACTTAGGGTTGTTAAGCTTCTATGTACACCTACTTATGTACTTGTGTGTTCTAGGTAACCTTTGAAGGGTTGTCTTTCCACTCATTATTAGATTTTACAATCATTCGTTTACGCACTAAGTGAGTTCATGCCCCACTTTTACTTACTTCTTTTTTGGCGCAGAAAGCATACTTGGTTTTAAAACGCTTTACTGTTATAACATGTGTTTGGTATGACATAGTGGGTTATACCATAGAAAGCCCTCACACTTTTGGATCGTTAATTAAGGAATCTAGAGGAAAATTTTGGGTAGTACTACTGGGTCTGACAAGCCCCACCCGTGTGACCGGAAATCAACGGGTGCAGTATTGTCCTAAACTACTAACAGCGTCACGACCTGGTATGTCGTGGCGGGAGGCAAACAGACAAACATAGTCAGCTTCGATCGCGAAACCACTATTGCTCTTTACTAATGAAATTAGACTAGCTATTTATTTCAATGCACTTGTTTATATTTTATTAACGCTATTGTTTACGATAATTACAAACTCTTGAACTCACCAACTATCGTGTTTACTCTTTTAGTATGCTTTTCTCAGGTCGTTCCTAGCAGTTGCCCATAGGAGCACGCACGTGTCAAGCAAGCTTTGTTCAAATATTGTTTACTTTTAGTTTAGCATTACTTACGTATTTTGGTTTGGGCGCGTGTTTTGCGTAGTTTACATTTAGTACCTTGTGTTTGGGTTATTTACAAAACGCTTTCGCAAATATTTTAAAGTTTCAAACTCTGAATTGTTTTAAAGGTTGCACATAGTGTCGTTCTGAGTAACTAATGACTGAGATCCTGGTTTGTTCACTCGCTTCGCGGTAAAACCCCGCACGTGGATTTTGAGGGTGTGACATCACCAGACTATTTTTAAAAAATTATAGTGTTCAAAATAACACAACAATAATAAGAAAAACACAATGCGACATTGTGTTATCTTGTTATTGTTTTTAATATATTAGATTAATTAGTTGTTACTTTATTATTATGATTTACGTATTAGAGATACACGACAATATTATTTTATCATTATATTTTTCTAAAATTCATTATTTTAAAAAAACACAGTAGTATTCAGAAAAACAAAATAACTAACAAAAAGACACAATGAGTTGCAATAAAGACACAATGATGAGTCGTGCCATTAAAAACATAAAACAATTATTTATTTTTTTTATATAACAATACTATACTCTTTTTAAAGATAAAAAATGCTTGTTTTTTTGGTGTATTTTTTATAAAAAAATGATATTGTACATAAAAGTTACGAACGGTTAAAAAAATGGGAGAACTTGTAAAAAGTCAACAAAAGTGTCTATTTCTATAATATCACTCTTACAAACTCTTTCCTGTAAATTGATCTCAACCATTGATTAAGGAGATTGATGATTGAGATTAATTTTTATACTTTTTAGTTTTAAAAGCCTTTTTGTTTGAACACCTCTCTCTCTCTCTCTCTCTATATATATATCTATATATATATATATATATATATATATATATATATGTGTGTGTGTGTGTGTGTGTGTGTGTGTGTATGTTGTTAGGTCTAGATCTATTGTATAGGTTTAGATTATTAGTCATCTCCTGTAATAAACCTTTCTTATGTAATGCAAGATATATATGTTAACCCAAATATTATTGGTGTTGATTTTATGTGTAATTGCAGGAAAACATCATACTTTGTCAATTTGAAAAATTGACCAAGTACAAGAACTATCTGCGGATGAACAAGTTTGTTCTTCCGTAGATGTTCTGCAGAGCATAAATTAGCAAGGAATGTGCATCCGTGGATCTCCTGCGAAAGCACAATTACATCTACTAAAGAACTCCAGAGATCTAGTTGCTGCTGCTGCGGAAGAGCTTACTTCTACGGATGAAGTGCAAGATGATCAAAGAGCTAACTCCTACGGAAGGCTTACTCCTACGGAAGAGCAAAATACTTGCATGATCTTCAATCATCAAGTACTCTATAAGAAGTCAACAAGTCAAAATGTCTGAAGTGATGTCATCAAGTCAACATCTACAGAAGACTTCACATTAGTCAAAATCGAATATTTCATGTCATGTCTTGATTTTTACCTTTTACCCATGTAAAAAGTGAATCCCTCTGCCTATAAATAGAAGGCAAGGGTGCACACTTTTAGGGCAACCCAACAAACCAGAACAGTACCAATATCGATCATAACAATTAACCAACAGTCATCAAATAACAATAGCAATAGCAAAACACCAAGAACACCTAGCAATTACCAGATCATCCAAATATCAAAATCAATTATAACCGTTTCATCATTAATGGAAATCAATTGAAGCAAACTTGTTTATCGCATTACTTTATCTTGTTTTCCATTTCTATTATTTGTTGTTCATCAATTTGTGTTATGATTACATTTCTCAAACAATTAATTAAACATCAAGTTATGATAATTCTACAATCATCATTCGTTCAATCAAACTGATAATTTTTGTTTCGATCCTTGGATTCACAGGTGGTATCAGAGCCTAGTGCTCATTGATCTAGATCAATTGATCTATCAGTTTTGATTAGTCGAATTAGTTGTTTATTTCATTAGATCTATCAGTTTTGATTAGCCGAATTAGTTGTTTATTTCATTAGATCTATCAGTTTTGATTAGTCTAATTAGTTGTTTATTTCATTAGATCTATCAGTTATTGATTAGATATGATTATGGTAGCTTAAAATTGCTTTTGAGTGTTCGTCATGACTTAAGAGTTCATAACTCAGATTTAAGCATGCTGTTGAACAAATTGATCAAAACACCAGTTGGGTTTAGCTAATCAATAGCTAATGAAGGTATTCTACTCAACGAATTGGTGTAATTGGTTAAAATCATCAATCCCTGTTATATCGATTAGCGAGTACTGTTCCCTTGGTCGATTAACGTTGATCTACATCAGAATCACTTTGATTTGTGGATTTGAGCTGTTGATCTGATATTTCTAGGTTGTTTAAACAAATTTGAACAAAATCTCATCATCTAACATCTCAAATTTCAAATCTACTGAGAATTCATTGAGAGATTTGACTAATTTTGACCATAACTTCTTAATTGTTAAGAGTTTGTCATAAATTAGCTTATTCTCAACAGAAGCCATTAATTCAAAGGAATTTCTGGCTTAAGCTGATTTGATATTAGTTTTATCAGTGATTTGATACTGTTGTGTGAGTGTGTTTGCATTACATTTGCTTTACTCCTTCATAGGGTATTAGATCTGTTGATTGTTTCGTAATTAACAAATTAACTAAAATGAGCAATTCAATTGTTGGCTCAGCTTATCAAACTCCAAAGTTGGAGAACAAAGCTAATTTTAAAACATGGAAAATCATATTCAGGAACCATGTTAATTATACTGATTTTGACTTATGGGTGTCCATTACTGAAGGTCCTTACATTCCACCTGCTTTTGGACCTGATTACAATGACAACATTCAGCCCATAAGTTTGAAAGATCTGTGTCCTGAAGATGCTAAGAGAGTCAAAATTGATATTAAAGCCTATAGTATGCTTACTATGGCTTTACCTAAAGACCTCTTAATCAAATGTGAAGCATACAAAACAGCCAACTCATTATGGAAAACTCTTCACACTTTGTGTGAAGGAAGTGATGAGATCAGAAGCATTAGGAAGGATACCCTTCGTTCATTATATGAGACGTTTCATCATATTCAGGGTGAATCTGTTCCTCAACAACTCCACAGATACATGCAACTTGTTACTGAGATGAACATCTTTGAGTTGAGGTATAGTAATGAGGAGTTGAACAAAAAGATGCTCCATACTTTGCCTAAAAGTTGGACTCAAACTATGTCTATGTTCAAGAATACACTTGATCTAAAGGCAATTGGGTTAGATACTTTGGTAGCAAAAGTGGAAGCATTAGAGTTGGATGAGAAAACAAGAAACAAGAATGTAAAAGCACCAATAACACCATATCAATTTAAAGAAACAAAGAGTGCTGGAAGTGCATTTATTTCCAATGATGATGGAAGCTCTTGTGTTGAGAGTGATGATGAAGAAGAAGCTGGTTTCTATGCAGCAAAGTCCTTTAAATCAAACTTTCAAAGCAGTTCTAATAAGAAAGTTAAAGGGAAAGCTGATGATTCAAAAAACTCAAATGCTACAGCAGCAAAGGGATCCACAACCAACAAAAGCAACACCCAATCTGAACCAATTACTGTGGTTCTTGAATCAGAAGAACAGAAAGTAGCCTTTTCAGCTTTCAGTTCAAACTTTCAAGCTTATTTGGGTAGTACTTCGACTCCTGCTCACATTTGTCAACAAGACCTTGAAGAACTTCATCCTGATGAAGTGGAGGAAATGGATTTACAATGGCAAATGGCCATGATTGCTTACAGAGCCAAGATGTATATGAGTAGATAAGGGATTGTTTGTTGCAGAGAGAACTACCAAGATTGGTGTTGATAAATCAAAAGTGAGGTGCTATATGTACAATTTGTATGGTCACTTTTCAAGTGAATGCAATCAACAATCAACAGGTGACACAAGACAACCAAATCAAAGAAACTTCAAGCAACCTCAGCTTACAAACTCATCCCCACCAGCCATAAGTTTTTCAGCAGGTACAAGTAACTCTAAAGAAATTGGGGTAATTATTTTATAGGATGGTACTTGTGACTGGAGCATGTATGAGAAAGAAGTTCAGGAGGAGAATCAAGCATTGATGGCTAACATGGAGAACAAAATTCCACCTATGGCCAGAGAGGTAAGGGATAGATTATGTTCATCCAGATGTATTGAAGAGGTTGAAAGATATAGAGTCTATGCTCAACAATTAGCTGATAAAGTCAAAGAAACCATGATTTTGAATGAATCTCATTTGAGAGAACACAAATTATATCAGGTCAAAATCACCTCCACCTCTTTAATAAAATCAATGTCTGATCATGCATCCACTGAAGTGAAACTTCAGAAGTTTCAATTATCATCTCAGCATTATGAGAAACTTTTAAATTCTCATATTGAATCAAAGAACAGGTATGGGTTGGGATTTCATGCTGTTGCACCACCAGTGAATGATAACTACACCACACTACCTGATTCAATGACAAACAGTTTGTCAAACCATTTTGTATCAAGCACCAAAACTGAACCAAAATTTGAAAGTAATGATTTTGTAAATGGTGAAGATACTAAAATTAGTGAAACTGATTCATCTGAATTAGAATGTTTAAAACAAAATAACTCAAAATTTGACATTGATGAGTGTGATGACCTGGATGAGGTTGATGAGCCTAATAAGAAAGAATGTGCTAGTTTGGGTAAAGGTAAGAATGTAGTAATTGAACAAATAATTCCCAAAGTTCTTGAGGAGATCAAGCTTCCTTATCCTCCCAAACAAAGAAATTTGTTGAAGACAATCTACACAAGAATTGGTGAATTAAATGAAGGAATTCATGAGCTCAACAAGAAGCACAAAAATCATTCATCAAAAAGAACTACGGAGGAAGAAGAGAAAATCACTTTAGCAGAACACCTGCGGAAGAAGAAGACTGGTTCAGAACCATCCATAGAAAAACAAAGGAAGAAAAATGTCGCTCTTCCAAAACAAACATCCGTAGAAGATCTTCAGAAGAAGCATTCATCTGAATCAAAACAGTCAACATCCGTAGAAGATCTACGGAAGAAGAAATCATATGCTGAATCACAAACTGCCATCAAGCAAGTAAGAAACAAAGAACTGTGAATCCTCAACAACAAGAATCATTTGACATCATGTCTGGTAGAGGCAAAGATTCTTCAGTTGCAAAATTTAAGAGAGAATTGAAGAAGGAGAAGAAGAAAGTGATTGAGTCTAAGAGTGAAGCTGAAGAAAAATACTGCAAGTGGTGTGACATGTATAACCACAACACAATTGATTGTTACTTCAATAGTTATTGTTCCATATGCAACATTAACAATCATATGACTACTGATTGTTACTTCAATAAGCACTGTGCCATTTGCAATAAGAAGAACCATTCTACTCAAGAATGTTACTTCAACAAAAAGAACAAATCAAAAGTGCAAAAGAAGCAACAATCTGAGAATGTTGAATCAGACTCACAATCCTCTGAGAATGATGAATCAAAGGTCCAATTGAAAAAGAAGCAGCAACCAAATCAGAAGGTTCCAAATACAAGGAATCTAACATCTGTTAATGATCAAAGCAAGAAAAAGGAGAAAAAACACCCTCAAAGCAAGACACCTCATAAGAAGGTAGATTTGAAGGAAGATGAAGCTTTCTATGACCATTTTAAAAAGGCAAATCAAGTGCCAGAATCAAAGACAAAAGATGCAAAAACTTTCTCTAATCAAATATAAGCATCAAGGTCAAAGAAAAAGATACTCAAAGAAGAGGTGACAGAGGAAGTGATTGTGGATCAAGCACAAAGTGTTTCAAGTTCATCTTCAACAGACTCATCCTCACCCTAAACAAAACACAATGAATGAATTGAGTCTAAAAACAATCCTGAGACATCTAGGTTCATCCATGAGAGAGTAACAATCCTAGATAACAATGACAAGTCCAAGACCATTAAGGCTTGGGCTCCACATTCTAATTGATTTCATTATTGTGCAGGAACATCCATGGAGGACTGACAACAATTGGTATGTTGACAGTGGTTGTTCCAGGCATATAACAGGAAATTGTTCTCTCCTCCATGATTTCAAACATAAAAATTCTTCATATGTGGCATTTGGTGGGGCTAAGAAGGGAGGTAGAATTGGTGGTGAAGGAATGGCAACAAATGGTGTACTCAAATTTGAGAAATTAAATTTTTGTGAAAATTTACAATACAACTTGTTGAGTGTATCTCAAATTTGTGATCAAAATTATACCACTTTATTTGATAACACTTACTATTACATTCTTAAGCCAAGTTTTCAAATCCCAGTAGATTGGATCCTTCTTAAAGCACCAGGAATAGGAAACACATATGTTTCAGACATGAACAACACCTCTATGACAAGCAATGAAACCTGCCTGATTTCTAAGTCTTCAGAAGATGAAGCTCAACTGTGGCATAGAAGGATGGTTCATTCAAACATGAAGAACATGAACAAGTTGGTCAAAACTAACTTAGTCATTGGCCTTCCTAAGAAATAATTTTACTGTTCTAATCATTGTTTATCATGTTATAAAGGAAAACAACATAGGGTGTCACATAAGTTCAAAACAATCAACACAAACACAACACCACTCAAAATGCTACACATGGATCTTTTTGGTCCAACTAATATGATAAGCATTGGAAAAAGGCAATATTGTTTGGTGATTGTTGTTGATTTCACTAGATTCACATGGGTCTTTTTCTTAAAACATAAAAGTGAAACATCAGAAACATCAATGGAGTTTATCATTAAGATTAAAAATCAACTTGATTTAAAAGTCAAAATCGTAAGAAGTGATAATGGATCTTAATTTGTTAATCATGTTTTAGATTCCTTTTGCAGGATCAAAGGCATAGCCAGACAATTCAGTTCACCAATAACTCCACAACAAAATGGAGTTACTGAAAGAAGAAACATAACTCTCATTGAAGCAACAAGAACAATGCTAGCTGACTCACATCTGCCAATCACCTTTTGGGCTGAATCAGTGAACACAACATGCAATGTTCAAAACAGGACATTAATTGTCAAAGAATATAATAAAACACCCTATAAACTTTTGTTACAAAGAAAACCTTTTATAGGCTATCTTAGAGCATTTGGGTGTCATGTGCCTATTTTAAACACCAAAGATCAGTTAGGAAAGTTTGATGAAAAAGCTTATGATGGTTTCTTTGTTGGTTACTCATCAACATCTAAATCATATAAAGTCAACATTCCACATCAAAACATTGTGGAGGAAACTCCTAATGTATCATTTGATGAATCCTTATTTCCAAAATTAGTATAAGGATCATCTTGGTTGTTTGATATAGATGCATTAACAAATTCATTTAACTCTGGTTATTTGAATGTTGCAGGTCCTTCGGATACATGCTATCCTTATGTACCTCCAAGTATGAGTGAAGTGCCACTGACTGTTGATCCTCCAAGATTACTCCACTCATACACTTCAAGTGCTACTGATCCTGGCCCTTCAACTCAAACAAGTAATGAAAATTCTTGTGGAAATAGAAATTCAACTTCAGAAGAAGTAACTAATACATCAGCAGAAGTTAACAATGCATCCGGAGTATTGAACAATGCATCAGCAGAAGTTCCTTCTACATCTATAGATCTCCCATCTACTTTCGAAGGTGATTCATTGCCTTCATCTGAAGTTCCCAATCCATCAGGAGATATTCAAACAACATTCACATCTACAGACCAACAACCTACAACATCCGTAGTTGTTCCTGTAACTGCTGCGGAAGTTATTCCTACATTTACGAAAACACAAACTCATGAAGATGGTTTTCATTCAGCATCAGAAGAACAAAATGATGAAGATTTCGACCACTTTGTTAATTCTCCATCTCAGTTGGATCCATCTCCATTATCATTGACCAAAATCACTAACTTGGAATCATCCATTCCAGTTGAATCAACAAGAATTCATAAGTATCATCCAATAGAAAACATCATTGGGGATCTTAATAAAAGAACCACAAGAAGCCAAAGGGGAGCTGCCAATATTTTTCTTTTCTCTTGTTTTCTTTCACAAGTGGTTCCTCATAACATAACTGCTGCATTGAAAGACAACAGCTGAATTGAAGCAATGCAAGAAGAACTTCAGCAACTCAAAAAGCAAAAAGTTTGGAATCTAGTTGATTTTCTTGAAGGCCAATATCCAATTGGTACAAGATGGCTTTTCAAGAACAAACTAGATGACAGATGTATCATTTTCAGAAACAAAGCTAGGCTGATAGCATAAGGCTATACTTAAGAAGAAGGGATAGACTATGATGAAGTCTTTGCCCCAGTTGTAAGCATTGAAGCTATTAGAGTCTTCCTAGCCTATGCTTCATATAAGAAGTTCACAGTTTACCAGATGGATGTAAAATGTGCCTTCTTATATGGTAAAATTGATGAAGAAGTCTATGTTGCCCAACCACCAGGCTTTGAAGATCCTGATTACCCATACAGGGTATACAAGCTTGATAAAGCTTTGTATGGTCTTTATCAGGCACCAAGAAAGTGGTATAAAACATTGTCATCTTTCTTGCTTAAGCATGGTTATAAAAGGGGAACCATTAATCAGACTCTCTTCCTTAAAACTTCCTTAAACATGATCATCAAGACCTCTTGGTTGTCCAAATCCACGTGGATGATATCATTTTTAGGTCAACAAACAAGAGATTGTGTGAAGACTTTGAATCTTTGATGAAATCTGAGTTTCAAATGAGTTCCATGGGAGAATTAACATTCTTCCTTGGTTTACAAGTTCATCAGAAATCAGATGGAATCTTCATCAATCAGGAAAAGTATGTGCACCAAATCTTGAAGAAGTACAACCTTGCTGACTCTTCTTTATGTAAAACACCAGTTTCAACAATAGATAAGATTGTACCTGATCCTAAAGGGAAGTCAATTGATCAAAGATTATATAGATCTATGATAGGACCTTTGATGTACTTTACTGCTGGCAGACCTAACATAATATTTGCTGTGTGTGTTTGTGCTAGGTACCAATCAGACCCCAAGGAGTCACATCTGAATGCAGTTAAGAGGATCTTCAGATATCTCAAAGGGAAGCCAGCTCTTGGGCTTTGGTATCCCAAAAAGGAGATTTCGACCTCTATTCATATTCTGATAGTGACTTTGGAGGTTGCAACAACAGAAAATCAACAACCGGTGGATGTCAATTAATAGGACCAAGACAAGTTTCTTGGCAGTGCAAAAAGCAAACAAATGTGTCAGTATACACAGCTGAGGCTGAGTATATAGCTACTTCAGCTGGTTGCTCACAAGTTTTGTGGTTGCAAAACCAACTACTTGATTATGATTACAATTTTCTTCCAACACCAATTTTCATTGATAACTCAGCTGCTATGTTCATAACTGCGAATCCAGTGCAAACATCGTAAAACAAAACATATAGAAATTAGATATCATTTTTTGAGAGACTGCTAAGAAATAGGTTTAATCAAGTTGATCAAAGTGGATACAACAAATCAGCTTGCTAATTTATTCACTAAAGCCTTTGACTAAGTGAGATTTAATTTCTTAATTGAGTCTTTAGGCATGATCAACTTAGATTAGTCATCATCACAAAGAAAAGCATGATCTGTCCATAATAATTCTCAAAATGAAAAAGCCAAAAACATCCATAAAATATATAAAACTCCAAAAATATTGTCTTGTTAATATGTTTTCTTGAAAAAGCAATTCATATCATGGGAAATGATAGCACACTATAACTTTGTTTACTTTTCTATTTTTAACAAACAATAAAGACTGATCTGATGTGATATGATATGTGAGTAGGTTCAGCTTGAGTGGAAAATAAAAAAGTCCATGCTTAACATAATGCCAAGATGACTAATTGTGGGCAATTCCATTTTGAGGAGCAAGCAAGTAAGTCTTATCTTGTTGTGATCAACTTAGTCACATAAGCACACTATGTTCCAAAAATTTACAACCTCTATCTTTGCGCATCATGAACCCTCTGTTTTGCTTGAGCAAAGACCTGGGTTCATAGGACCCTTGTTTGTGTGAGCAAAGACCTAGGTTCTTAGGCACCTTTGTTTTACGTGAGTAAAGAGCTGGTGACCTGATGCTGATTATCATGAGTTCCAAAAAGGAACAGCTCTAAAAGAATCCAAAGTGATCAAATGTATATTATCTTAAAGAGAATCAAAATCATATCAACAGCATTAATAAGATTTCAAAGAAATCTTAAGATAGGGCTTATGATTTAAGGAACGTAGTTTTCAAGTGTGAAACAGTGATGAATTGACTCATAAACGGATGACAAACTCTAATGTGAATTGAATGTGGAGTCCATATTTGTCTATCTTTATTCAATACCAAAACATGATAAAACAACATGTCAAGTTGAATATATACTCTTGCATGAATTTATGTGGATCATAATACTTGCAATCAACACTAGATCTATGTCTACTATCATCATACAAAATGCCTTAGGAAAGTTGCTTAGTGTCATAGTATGATCCCATGTTATGATTTATATGCTTGTAAATATGTTTAGTTTCTTCTTATAAACAAAAATTCAAAAAGATTTTTTCTTTGTTCCTTAGCTTATAAAATGGACAGATAATTGTTTTTCATGCTATTCTCTTAATAAATTTCTGACAAATGCATAAGTTCATGATTAATCACAAATTTAGAGGGAGTAGTCATTGACATGAAAAATGAGTTTATCAAATGAGTTTCACTTTTAAATGAAGAAAATTGGAACTTGAGCACTAATTTGGCTGCAGGATATCTGAAATCAAAATCAATCTTTTGCACATTTTCCATGAAGCAAAGTCAACAAGGTCTAACAACAATCAAAAAATGATCTAACAAAATGTTAGGATCATACAGCAAAAACATAAGTTTGCCTTCCGTATATGTTCTATGGAAGTATTAACTTGTTCTGCGAAAGATTTAATTTGTAGTTCTGCGGAAGAATTAACTTACGGATAAAAGGATTTAATGATATTCTGCGAAAGTATCATACTCCAAACAACCATGAAAGGGTAATGAGGATTGAGGGTCCTACATCATTAAATAAAAGGATTTAAATATTCTGAAGGAGTATAAATGATGTTCTTGACCGTTGTCATTCTTTTTCACTTTTTCAGCCCTAGAAAAACGCTCTCAACCCATAAACCCCTTTCTTCGCCAACATTCAAATTTTCAATTCCACACAACAATCCACATTAAAAACACCCCTCTTTTCAAACAACATTATCAAAATGGCCAATAGATTTGCCAAAGATCATAATGTTTGTGCCTTTCTTAATCCAGAAGATCCAGTAACCGAGGGATGCAGGGATATAATCATCTATTTGAGAAGATCAAGAATATCTCATGCATTATCCGCGGAAGAAAACATCTATCAATCACATATGATAGATTTTTGGAACACAGCAAGGATTGAGGGGGAGAATGATGAAAAAGTGATCTACTCAACGATAAGAAATGAAGAGTTAAGGTGGATGAACAAACTATCAGGAGGGTATTACAGTTTGGAGAACAAGAAGAGGGACATCCTGATGTGTTCGATCATGAATACATTCAAAGAATCTTTCATTTAATGGGATATGATGGAGACTAAAGAAATGGTGAAATCAAGAAAGGGAGATTGTGCAAACCTTACAGATTTCTGTGTCACACTTACTTGAAGTGTATGTCAAATAGAAAATCTAGGTTAGATAGGTTTTCAAGGCACATATCATCAGGGATCATTGGTGTGTTTGAAGGAAGAAGATACAACTATGCTAAATACATCCTTGGATGCTTATGTGACCATATAAGGGTGCAAAAAGAAGACAAGATGTACATGTTTCCCAGATTTATTCAGCTGATCATCAATGATGCACTGCCTAACATTTAAAGAGAAGGTTGTGTCTTTGTTCAAGCTCACCTTGGAAGGTTTGTGCTGAACAAGATAAGTGGGCAATACCAAGGAGAAGATATAGAGATGTTTGCTCATGTAATTAATGAGAATGCAGAAATTCCCCAAGAACTTCTATACCTTGATCAGCAACAACAACAAGCACCACCAACTGAGTCACCTGAACCACCACAACAAGAACCCCATCCTCTATCACCAACATCCTTGACCAATCAGCCAGAAACACCACTTGTTCACTTCAATTCACCACTAAGTGAACACACCCAACCTTTCTCTCCTTCCTATTCACAATCATCTCAGAATACTACTAAAACAATAAGTATTCTTACCTGATGACATACAACAATCACCACCACATCCATCACCACAACAAGAACCACACTTTCCACCACCAACACCTTTAACAGATTTACCAGAAACACCACCAGCTCAACTGAACTCACCATCTAGTGAGCACACCCAACCTTTCTCCCCTTCCCTATCTTAATCATCACTCAATACTGCTTCCACAGAACCTATCTCACTCATTCTCAATCAAACTCCTTCTCATCCAACAACACAACCAACTTCCTCACTTCCATCTTCTAAACCCACTTCTCCTACTGAAAGCTTAACACTCACTGAAATAGTCAACCTTGATGATGATGAGCATGATATAGTGAAGGATGGTGCTACATAAGAAATCTGTTTAGAAGTTGAGGGGGAGAATGCACAAGAAGTTGAACAACATCATAAAGCTTCTGTTAACATCACTGCTTTTGATAAAAATGATCTGAGAGAAGAGGAAATCAATGTAAGCAAAAGTTTCATTGTTGCTAAATTGTAAGGCCCCGTCCCCGAGATGCTTACAGTTGGTCAATCATCGCATAAATAATATAAAACATTTCATTTTGCAGCGGAAATTTAACTTTTCATTAATGACTAAAAACATGTCAAGTATCATATCATTTTGTTTACAACCCCAAAAAAAATTGTATTAATACATTAACATATTCAAAATATGGATGCCAGACTCGAATTGTCTCTAGTAGCTTATGCATCCATGCTTGCACCACCCCAGCATCATCAATCACCTGCCAACTGATATGCATATAAAAAGTTAGCGACGCTGAGTGAGTTCTAGTTTATATAATAAAATACTCTACTTTTGTTAAAACCTTTCCTTTACTTTCATTCATGATCACACATCATACGTATATCTTGATAATAATCATTTATTATCTTTCATCATTGTTCGTTTCATACTTTATTATCTTTCACTTCTATCTAGATCCTGCCATACGCTATGCCCTACCATTGGTGCACAAAGCGACTACAGTCTTGGGGGCAAGTGGAAAGGACCTCGTTTCATATGTTTCCATCAATCACAAAGACTGACCTTTAGGTGTGCACTCGGCACACTGTCGAGGTGGCAACCCGTAATGAGTTGTGAACCCTTTTTTAATATGCTTGCAAGACTTTAATTTATTCATTACGTTCCACTTTTCATTATTTTAATCTTTCACTTCAATACATAATACTTATTCTTAGTTAGTATAAATCACACCAAGTAATAAACATCGTGAAAATTCACTTTAATTAGAACCAGTTCACCCAAAGTCCTTACAATCACATCCTCATCAAAATGAATAACAAACAATAATATCCGACTCTCCGTGGGACAACGGGAGTTCGGGGGTGGCAGCCCCTGACAGCGAGGTTCTAGGGGCAGCAACCCCTAGTGGGGTCCAAGTGGCTGGTCAGCGCGAAGAAATTTTATTTTGAAGCATTTATATCGCACAATTTCTTATACAAAGTTCTATCTTCCTGTTAAAACCTTTTGAGATCTTTGCCATAAAATAAACATATATTTAGTATGCATAACAGCCCCAAAACATAGAAAAACTTGTAAATAAGGGGATCTAGAACTCACCAAGTCACCGAAAATAACTTCACCTAAGGTAGGCTCACGGTGCACAGTCTGCATATAAGTGGACATGCAAACAGGTCATTTTCTATACAGTTTCGCACGCAGTTTCGCTGCCAATTTCGCTGACAGTTTTGCTGACAGTTTCGCCTAACTTTCTTTGGAAATCTATGGCTACGAAATTACCAGCGAATCTATAGTTTCGTTGGAAGAACCTACAGTTTCGCTGGAAGAACTGTTAGTTTCGCAGGACGAACTCACAGTTTCGCTCGACGCATAAAAATGACGTTCCAGCCCTTTTTTAACCCAAATCTTCACCTTTTTACATCCAAATCCTTTGTTTTTCATCCAGGAACTTATATCAAAGCTTTTTTCATGATTTCATCCATAAAAAGGTGACTTTTGTATGATTTTTTTGCCTCTTTTCAAAACCCCAAAACCCTAGAATCCGGGTATGATCTAAAGAGACATTTGGATGATGATTTCTTACCTGGATTCTTTCTCTTTTCTTGTTGTTTGATGCCCAAAAACATAGATCTTCAATCCTTTGCTCAATAAATCCTTAAATCTTCACTTTGTCTCTCTACTTTCTGTCTCTAGAAAGTGGGTTGTTTGAGTTGCAAATGAGTATGAATATGGCTGATTTGTGTATATATACCGGGTGTTCACGGGACCTTAAACTCGTCTAACACATAACCCGTAACGTTTATAAGGTCCATAACCCATTTTTCCCTATTTTTCCCTTTATTTATATTTATTACCCTTATCTAAGCCCATTATTATTAATTGGCTAGTTTTGACTTTTCCAGGGCGTTACAAGTCCACCCCCCTTATTTAGGTTTCGTCCTCGAAACCTGTCAGTCACTGAATAATTGAGGGTAATGCTCTCTGATCTCTTTCTCGGTTTTCCAAGTGGACTCTGACCCCTTCATGTGCTTCCACTGTACTCGCACAAGTGAAGCCACTTTATTCCTTAGCTTCTTCTCTTTTCTGTCAATGATGGCCACTGGCTGCTCCACATAATTGAGTCGTTCATCCACCTCAATGTCCTCAAGTGGCATAGTCATATCTTCTTCGGCTAAGCATTTTCTTAGATGAGATACATGGAATGTCGGATGAATTCTACTTAACTCATCGGGTAGCTCCAACCTGTAGGCCACCTCTTCTACTCGAGCAATGATTCAGAAAGGCCCTATATACGTCAAGCTTAGCTTCCCTAGC
Organism: Flaveria sonorensis; assembly: GCA_025506505.1. Taxonomy (NCBI): domain Eukaryota; kingdom Viridiplantae; phylum Streptophyta; class Magnoliopsida; order Asterales; family Asteraceae; genus Flaveria; species Flaveria sonorensis. Next base: position 56,589,649 of record CM046436.1, on the reverse strand, counting down.
TTCCTAAACCGGATGATCCCTTTCCAAGGCGAGACCTTCAACATGACTCTATCACCCACCTTGAATTCACTCGGTCTACGCCTTTTGTCAGCATACGACTTTTGTCTATCTTTTGCTGCCTTCATAAAGGCCTTGATCTTCTCCAACTTTTCAGTCGTAGCCTCGATCACCTCAATGCTTCCCAACTCCTTCCGCCCGATGTCACCCCAACATACGGGCGTTCTAAACTTCCTACCGTATAGCATCTCGTAAGGAGGCATGCCAATGTTGGCATGATAACTGTTGTTATATGAGAACTCAGCTAACGGTAAGTGTTCATCCCAACTTCCTCCAAAATCGATCACGCATGCCCAGAGCATGTCCTCTAACGTCTGGATCGTCCTCTTAGACTGACTATCTGTTTGAGGATGGTAAGCCGTACTGATATGCAGCCTCGTCCCCATCACATCATGGAATCTCTTCCTAAACTTTGATGTATACCGAGTGTCACGGTCCGACACGATAAACACCAGCACACCATGACAAGCTACGATCTCCTTGATGAACAGATCCGCTAACCTCTCAGACGAATACGTCTCGCAGATCGGCAGAAAGTGAACACTTTTCGTCAAACGGTCAACTATCACCCACATGGCATCGTATCCCCTTGCCGTACGCGGTAACTTCATAATGAAGTCCATGGTGATGTGCTCCCATTTCCACTCGGGTATATCCAGGGGTTGGACCTTCCCGTATGGCTTCTAGTGCTCTGCCTTCACTTGCAAACAAGTAAGGCATTTACTCACATACTCCGTCACGTCGCGCTTCATTCCCGGCCGCCAATAGTCCTTCTTCATATCTTGATACATCTTTGTGACACCGAGATGAATTGAGTATCGAGTCTTATGAGCCTCATCCATGATCTTCTCTCGTAGATCCCCATAATGAGAAATCCACATCCGCCCAGATCGGGTTATAACACCGAGAGTGTTCTCACCCAACTCTACGACTAGACCCTTCATCCTTTTGGAGTTAATCTAATCCTCCTTCAGAGCTTTGTCCTGAAATTCATTAACCTGTTTTATCACATCAAAGGTCATAACCAACTAATAAGCGTTCACCCGAATCGGCTCAGGTCTCTTTTTTTGGCTGAGGGCATCTGCCACTACGTTGGCCTTGCCCGGATAGTTATGGATCTCACAATCATAATCCTTGATAAGCTCTAACCACCTTCTTTGCCTCATATTGAGATCCTTTTGCTTGAAGAAGTACTTCAAGCTTTTGTGGTCAATGAAGATGGTGCACTTCATCCCGTACAAGTAGTGCCTCCAAATCTTCAATGTAAAGACCACAGCCGCCAACTCCAAATCATGAGTAGGGTAGTTAGCCTCATGGATCTTCAACTGTTAGGATGCATAGGCTATAACCCTCCCCCGTTGCATTAACACGCAACCCAATCCCGAATAAGAAGCATCTGAATAGACCACCAGATCTTCGCTCCCTTCAGGTGACATCAAGACAGGAGCTTGAGTCAATCTTGTCTTTAGCTCTTCGAAAGCATTCTCCTGCTTTACTCCCCATATAAACTTCACATCCTTACAGGTCAACTTAGTCAATGGTGAAGTTATCTTGATGAATTCTTGGATGAATCTTCTATAATAGCCCGCCAAACCCAAGAAACTACGGATCTCAGATGGCGTCTTTGGAGACTTCCATTGCATCACCGCCTCAACTTTTGCCGGGTCCACCATGATCCCTTCCGGGTTGGCCACATGACCCAGAAACTAAACCTCGCATAACCAGAATGCACATTTGGAGAACTTGGCATACAGCTTCTCCCTTCTAAGCGTCTCCAGCACCTCCCGAATATGACTGGCATGCTCTTCTTTGCTCTTCGAATAAATTAGGACATCATCGATAAACACAATCACTAATTTATTCTAGCATAGGCCGACACACCCGATTCATCAAGTCCATAAAGCAGCTAGCGCGTTTGTTAAACCAAAGGACATAACAAAAAACTCGTAGTGTCCATAACGTGTGCGAAAAGCTGTTTTAGGTATATCCTGCTCCTTCACCTTCAACTGATGGTAACCAGATCAGAGATCTATACTTGAGAACCAACTGACACCTTGGAGCTGATCAAACAAGTCATCAATCCTCAGTAACGGATACCGGTTCTTCACTGTCAACTTGTTCAACTCACGGTAGTCGATGCACATCCTCATGCTACCATCCTTCTTCTTCACAAACAAGACTGGAGTACCCTATGGAGAGATACTCGATCGAATGAATCCCTTATCCAATAGCTCTTCCAGCTGAGTCATCAACTCTTTCATCTTGGAGGGAGCTAGACGATACGGTGCTTTAGCAATAGGTTGGGCACCATGTATTAGGTCAATCTGGAACTCGATCTGATGGTCAGGTGGCACACCTGATAAGTCTTCCGAGAATACGTCTGGGAAATCACACACAACTGGTACATCTGACATTTGTGGTACTGTCGCATCCACATCCTTCACATAAGCCAAATAGGCACCACATCCACGCCTCATACACTTCTCTGCCATAACCATTGAGATTACTTTCGGGATCGTACTAACTCTATCACCATAGATCGTCACCAAACTCCCATCAGGCACGGTCAACTGAATCATCTTCTTACGGCACACGATATTTGCCTCATAGGCTACTAGCCAATCCATCCCGAGGACTACATCAAATCCTCCTAAGGGTATCACAAACAACCTAGCCGAGAACCTATGGCCTTTCAACTCTATGCAATAGTCTTCTACCATATCAGGAATCCTGGTCGACTTACCTAAGGCAGTTTCTACATCGGAAGGCTTATAAATCTTCCTACTCCTAGCGGGCAACTTATCACAGGTGTCAACAGAAATAAAACTCCTACTAGCACCGAAATCAAAAGCACAGAAGCACAAGTTTGGTTTACTAGAAATGTACCTGACACCATGTCTGGGTCCACCCTAGCCTCCTCCCAAGTCATAGCAAATGCTCTAGCCTTTTCCCTCCACCCTCCTTCTCAGTCCCTTTCTTTGGCCAGAGCTCTCAGCCCTCGGCTTCTTGCAGTCCCTGCTCATATGCCCCTTCTTTCCACAATTGTAACATTTCACCACACCACAATCCCTTGCCATATGGCCCTCCCTTCCACACTTAAAGCAGAGATTCGATCCCCACCTACATTCTCCTGCATGCCCCTTCCCACACTTCTCGCACACCTTCACTCCTAATGCGGTTGCAGCCACCTTGCGACCCTCTACCTTTGCCCTTTTGCCCTTGGGAGGGAAACTACCACTACAAGTACATTTTCCACTCCAGTTCTCCCCTCTCCTCTACCTTTGCCCTTTTGCCCTTTTGCCCTTTTGCCCTTGGGAGGGAAAAATCATGTGCATGACTTGATGAACCCCTTCAACTATAGCCTCCTTCACTAAGGCAGTCAGATTAATGCTCTCATCCCCACCTCCATGGTGATGAAACTCGGGCTCTTCAGTAGCCGTTTTCGCAGTCCTAGCCCTGTTCCTTGTGACACGTGGTTTAGCACCACGTCCACCATGACCTCCACCACGAGAAGCCTTTAGAGATCTACCACCAGCCATCTCTAAACACTATAAGATTCAAACACCAACACGGTCATTCAAGGTAATAGCTCGGATTATGTCAAGTATAGTAAGTCCCTAATTATAATGGCCAGCTGTGATTAGTCACTTACTTTACTCTTTATTCCCCAAGCATTCCCTATCCAGACTACATTAGTATCCAAATCTACTAAGAGCACATAATTCACATAACACACGCACATAATTCCATTTCTATTAATTTACATAAAACTTTTACATAAAACACTTACCTGCAGGCATGTAGCTACTCGGATTGGCATCCCTTTTTCTTTCTTGTCCCATTTTCAGTTTAAGTCTTGGTTTTTAAATTTTTTTTTATCCAATTCTCTTAAACTTTGGCTCTGATACCAACTTGTAAGGCCCCGTCCCCGAGACGCTTACAGTTGGTCAATCATCACATAAATAATATAAAACATTTCATTTTGTAGCAGAAATTTAACTTTTCATTAATGACTAAAAACATGTCAAGTATCATATCATTTCGTTTACAACCCTAAAAAAATTGTTTTAATACTTTAACATGTTCAAAATATGGATGCTAGACTCAAATTGTCTCCGGTAGCTTATGCATCCATGCCTGCACCACCCCAGCATCATCAATCACCTGCCAACTGATATGCATATAAAAAGTCAGCGACGCTGATTGAGTTCTAGTTTATATAATAAAATACTATACTTTTGTTAAAAACCTTTCCTTTACTTTCTTTCGTGATCACACATCATACGTACATCTTGATAATAATCATTTATTATCTTTCATCAATTTTCGTTTCGTACTTTATTATTTTTCACTTCTATCTGGATCCTGCCATATGCTATGCCCCACCATTGGTGCACAAAGCGACTACAGTCTTGGGGGCAAGTGTCAAGGATCCCGTTTCGTACGTTTCCATCAATCACAAAGACTGACCTTTAGGTGTGCACTCGGCACACTGTCGAGGTGGAAACCCATAATGAGTTGTGAACCCCTTTTTAATATGCTTGCAAGACTTTAATTTATTAATTACGTTCCACTTTTCATTATCTTAATCTTTCACTTCAATATATAATACTTATTCTTAGTTAGTATAAACCACACCAAGTAAGAAACATCGTGAAAATCCCCTTTAATTAGAACCAATTTACCCAAAGTCCTTACAATCACATCCTCATCAAAATGAATAACAAACAATAATATCCGACTCTCCATGGGACAGCGGGGGTTCAGGGGCGGCAGCCCTGACAATGGGGTTCTAGGGGCAGCAGCCCCTAGTGGGGTCCAAGGGGCAATGCCCCTGGCTGGTAAGCGTGAAGAAATTTTATTTTGAAGCATTTATATAGCACAATTTTTTATAGAAAATTCTATCTTCCTATTAAAACCTTTTGAGATCTTTTCCATAAAATGAATGTATATTTAGTATGCATAACAGCCCCAAAACATAGAAAAACTTGTAAATAAGGTGATCTAGAACTCACCAAGTCTCCGAAAATAACGTCATCTAAGGTAGGCTCATGGTGCACAGTCTGCATATAAGTGGACTTGCAAACAGGTCATTTTCTATACAGTTTCGCACGCAGTTTCGCTCCCAGTTTCACTGACAGTTTCGCTGACAGTTTCGCTGACAGTTTCACCCAACTTTCATTGGAATTCTATGGCTGCGAAATTACCAGAGAATCTATAGTTTCGTTGGAAGACCCCACAGTTTCGCTGGAAGAACTGTTAGTTTCGCCGGACGAACGCACAGTTTCGCTAGACGCATAAAAATGACGTTCCAACCCGTTTTTAACCCAAATCTTCACCTTTTTACATCCAAATCCTTCGTTTTTCATCCAGGAACTTATATCAAAGCTTTTTACATGATTTTATCCATAAAAACATGACTTTTGTATGATTTTTTTGCAACTTTTCAAAACCCCCATACCCTAGAATCCGGGTATGATCTAAAGAGACATATGGATGATGATTTCTTACCTGGATTCTTTCTCTTTTCTTGTTGTTTGATGCCCAAAAATGCAGATCTTCAATCCTTTCCTCAATAAATCCTCAAATCTTCACTTTGTCTCTCCACTTTCTCTCTCTAGGAAGTGGGTTGTTTGAGTTGCAAATGAGTATCGATATGGCTGATTTGTGTATATATACCGGGTGTTCACGGGACCTTAAACTCGTCTAACCCGTAACGTTTATAAGGTCCATAACCCATTTTCCCTTTATTTATATTTATTACCCTTATCTAAGCCAATTATTATTAATTGGCTCGTTTCGACTTTTCCAGGGCGTTAAATAAATACAACAATCTCATCATCAAAAGTAATCAAAAATTGGAGAAGTTGAGAATATTGAAAAAGAAGATGATTGAAAAAGATGAAACAATTTCAACTCTATAAGCAACAATCAAGAAGTTAAAAGAAGAAATTCAAACAAGCAATGAATTTATTGACACCATGGATCAGTTTGTAACTGAGTCCTTTGAGTCTGCTGAGAAAGAAAGACAAGAGAAGGATAAAGTAATGTCTGAGCTCAACAATGCCATGAAAACTATCTCTGAGCAGTTAGATCTGCTAAAAGCTAAAGATGAAGAGATAGAAGAATTAAAGAAGAAGGTGTCTACACAAGAAATGGGTATTCATCAATAACAAACCAAAGAAGCTGCTAACATTCCCATGATGAAACCAAAAGAACCAACAATCAAGTATAACAGGAAAATAAAGTATTTGGGAAGAACTCAAGATGAAGCTATAGTAATTGAGGATACCCCAAAGAAAACAAAAAGCATGTCTCCTGAGCACACTCCAATAGCTGATCTTTCCACTCTTAAACCAATTGAAAACATTAAAGAAGAGAGTGATGCTGAGTGGGTAGATTTAATAAAAGATGAGACTCATAAGGCTGATAAAGAAGCAAGGTCTGATGACTTGCTATCTACTGAAGACATTTTTAAGGAAAGAGCCTAATTCTCCATGTTCATGGATCTGGTCAATAATGGCTTACCTTATAACATGGTGGAAAAGATGAACATGAATGAGATGATTCAAGTACTGAAGGAATTTGTTGCTGCTAGATTTGTGCTACCTGTATGCAATTATGAGACCTTTATAAAGTACCAATAAACTAAGAAGTTAAAGCAAGAATTGGGTCACAGTAACACCAAAAAGCTCACCAAGTATAACATGATTTGTTGGTTGCAAAGCCATAATTATAAATCTCATGAACTGAAAGGAAGGACTATGGCTGAGCTTAGAAACATGATGAACTATGTAATGAAGGTTGAATTAGAGACTGGTGTTAGATTCAGAACAGGGGCACCTAATCCTTCTTATCAACAACACACAAAACCATCCCCTACTATGCCAATTATGGTTGAAAGCAAAGACATGCACAAAGGGAAGGAAAAACTGATCAAGGAACCAAGAGATGTGATTCCCAACAAAATTTGACCCCTGGGAACAGCAGTGAGGGAAATAACAAAACAAAAATCAACTCTGATCCAACTTTTTGATCATATGACATCCCTAAGATTAGCAGTAGATAACAAGATTATAGCTTGGAAGTTTGATCCAGAGTGGGATTGTGTTACAATAAAAAGAGCATCTGGGATGGTTCAATACTTTCCATGGATGGAGACTCTCATCACTCCCAGATGCAGACCTCTTTAATCTACAAAACATCCCAATCATAAATTACCCAATCAGTCCAAGAGGAAGAGATTTTTCTGTTCTGATTGCAAAACTTAGAAACAAGTTTAAAGGTGATGTGTTGAAAGAAGCTAAAATAGAGGATGCAGAACATAAAAGAAGAAAACAAAAACAGCAAAGATCTCATTCCAGTTCTTCATAACTTGTTGATGATGAATTTCTGAGGAGAATTGGATATGCAGACTAGGCTGAAGCATCAATCAAGACCATTAAAGGAAACCAATATTCATATCCCATTACTGAATGGGGATATGTAGAAAGAACAAAAGAGTTGGTATTGGAAAGAAATGACCCACACAAGAAAGCATCAAGCATCAGACTGTTTGATCCAATAGAGATAAAGCTGCTTCATCCAAGCTACACATCTTATTTTCATGATAAGTATTTTCCTAAGTTGAATGATAAAATTGCTCAAGGTGACATATGCTTATATTTGCACATCATACAAGTGATAGACAAGCTTCATACTAAAGCATACAAGAGAAGAAAATTTGAGCCTGGTGATCTGGTTGTCGAGACTCGATCAAAAACAAGTTAATATATCGGTCTTAGCTACCTTTATTGTATAAGGGTAAGTAAGGTCGTCTTCACAGGGAATATGTGGAAAGTGTTTAACAAGTATGACTCAATTAACTTAAAGACACAAACTTTATAATTAAAAATTAGAACTTTGGATGAAATTAAGAACACAATTGAAAAAAGCAACAAACTTTGAAACGAATTTGATTAAATAATAAGAAACAATCACTTTCGGGTTTCCAATTCTGCAAGATCAACAATTGTGTGTTTAACCTAAGGTTTGTAAGCAAAAATACTTTAAGATCTTAACTTTTGATTAAAGTGATAACAAAGGAACAAGCTTTTAAGATTCGTTCGTTCATAATGTTACCAATTTACCTATATCAAATTGTCTACTTTTCTTAATAAGCTCACGATGTAAGGAAACCAAAAATTGATAATCAAGCAAACAACTTTATTTATAAGCAAACCTTTTAAATCAACCAAAGCATAAGGTTTTATTCAATAATTTAATGTTCAATACAAAAACCTAATTAAATCATACCAATTGTCTTACTTGACAAGAATCGTACTCCCGAAAGCAATCACGAAAAGCCTAGCCACGCATCATATTCATTATGCCTTCGATCTTGAATTGGAGAATGTTTGTGGATGATTTGGGGAGCCTTGGAACACTAAAAATCACCTAAAATTCGTCACTTTTTGTCTCCAAGAAGTTCTAGATAGAATTGGGGTAGATTTTGTTTAAATAAACTTGAAAATCCAAAAAATCCGGATGCTGTTAGGCCACCGGCGTATCATACGCCCACTGGCATATGATACGCCACCTCATACGCCGCCCATACGCCCAACTTTCTGTTCCTTTTGTCAAATACACCCACCAATACGCCGCCTCATACGCCGCCCACGCGTATGATACGCCTAAACCCGGAGTATCATACGCCGGGTTTCTTGACCTCTTTTTTCCCTTCTTTTGGTATTTACATCTTAAGTCTTCAACTTTCATATTTTGCTTCTTTTTCTTCCAATTAAGTTACTTTAAGCTCCAAACACCTATGAATCAAAACATAAACAAAGTCAACTTGTTCCACAATAATCATAATGTAAAATCAAGCATTTAGATCAATTAAACACTAAAATATTAACTCGTGATCACATCCCCACACTTAACCTTTTGTTTGTCATCAAACAAACTTACTTGCACAATTAACCTTACTTAATGAAATATGCTAAATTATCACAACTATGTATAATTTAAGGTCCCAAGGCATATTTAGTTTTAACTTTCATCATCTAAGATTCACAACCCAACATGTAATACCACTTATGTTTTAAACTTAGAATCTTTAGTTGGCATAACTTCACCTTTTGCTTCAAACATTCATGCATTCATATTCCTCACAATGAACACTCCTCTCGGTTTGTTTTGTGGACTAGTGATTATATACTAGTATATCTGGAACTCTCAAACCAAGAATGTACATTTCCATCATAAGCTCGTATATTAATCATATCGCCATCAATTAACACAATATAATACATAAATCAAGAGGTCTTTCATGGGTTGTAATTTTAGGCTAAGGTTTAAGATGGGATAGAAAGGGATTTTAGAGAGGGTAACGGAAAATAAATCCAATTTAATATGCTAGATGTCGTATTTATAAATCTCTATCCTCTAATAGCAATAATATCACCAAGTTCTCACTCTATATTTGTTGCTTCATATTTTGGTCATTTTAACCTCATATTTAGCTTTTTTTTTCATTTTTTTCACATGTTCATAACCAATCATACTATTATTGAACTACTACCGAGACGACACTTCTTGGTATGTCATAGATTGGACTTCATCACCCTAGGTTTCATAAAAAGGCTAAGACTTTGTAGGCTTATTATTTCGGGGTTATATAAATGACAAGTTGTGGCTCAACATGGTGTCTAAAGGAAAATTATCAAGGTATGGAATTCAAAGGAAAAGGTTCAACAAATGGGTCATTCCTAATGCCTCTATCACCTTCATGCACATATTGGTTCATGATCTTGACAGTCATCAATTACACGAGTTCTAACTTAAATGCACATTATGGTCTCCCTCATTTTGTAAAAATATAAAGCAAATCACCATATGCTATGAATTACTCAATTAGGCTCAAATCCTCACTGAAATGGTGGGAAGTGGTTAAAAATGTGAAGCACGTATGTCATCTACCATCCGGTTCATTATGCTTCTTAAGAATTCTACCTAGTTTTATATAAAAACTCATGATGGGAGTGGCTTACTATAATTTCAAAACAAGCATGCCAAGAGATCTATACATGCACAAACAAGTGATAATTAACCATGTATGAAAAAAAAATTTTGGTCTCATGCACAATTAAGTTTATTTAAAAATTTATTTTTCAAAAATGTTTAATTTTTTCAAAAAGGTTCAATTTTTTCAATTCTTCCCTCATCCCCACACTTGAGATACATTGTCCTCAATGTATGATAGTCACAATTGGTATTTTCATAGCATAGGAAAGTAGATTCTTAATTTCATTCCTATTATTGCTAATCAAGAAATTTCATTGTGAAGGGAGACTAGTATGCCATATCCTAACATATTATCAATCAATTTAAATGAAAGCATGAAAACAATATTGTTCAAAACCAAAGTAGTGGAAATAGCACATGGACCTGATCAAAATCATTATCGGAAATGTTCATCACCCGGCTTGTGCCTCCCCATACTTGAGTGCTTGCGTCTCGTGATTAACTATCAAAACAAAACAAAGCAAACCCAAGAAAAAAATAAAAACTAATAAAAGAGGTAAAAATCACTTTCGTAGGAATCACAATTGCATTTAGCATATGCAAAGAGCCTTTAAACCCCTCAGTAGACCCGAGTAGATGAGTTGTAGTCTCGGGAGGGTTTCTAGTTGTTGGAGCTGTACAAGATAGTCTATATTATCAACACAGTCAAAGTCAACAAAAGTCAACGTCACGGTCAAAGTCAACGCAAAAGTCAAACCCAACACGTTCGAGACGAAGAACCGAGACGAGACGTTGAAGATTTAGATGACTAGGAGTTTTATTGTAATAAATATATTTTGTGTCAACAAAATATATTTAAAAATGCTTTAGTCATTTTTATGTTTTATATGTAATTTCCATTAATTAGCCTAAGTCTAGGGGGTTAAGTGCAATTAGTGAATATTATATTCATTATAAATAGGTTAATGACAATTAGGTCTATAATGGTTGTATGACCAATTGATTGAGGGATTTACTTGTAAACAAAATTATTAGCAATCTAATTGAAGATCAAAGGGGTTTTGATTGTGTTTATCATATTTTGATCTATAATCTTAATGATTTGATTCAAGTGTGTTCAACCTGGGTTAACAATTTGGTATCAGAGCCATTTTGGATCAAATTCATTGAAGATTTGAAGATTATTGAAGTTGTTCATCAGATTTCTAGAGAGAGAAAGTGGGGGTTTAGAGAGAGAAAGTAGATCTGAGTTCAAATTTGTACAAATTCAACGTCAAAAACATCATATCTATCTTTATCTATAACATATATTGGATCTACATCATCTGTTATACAAGAAAAATCAAAGAATTTTCAAATCTGAAATTTTCTCTCACACACACTAGTGTGTGTGTTCTTGGTGTACTTGAGAGCTTCAAATCTTGTTGCAAAGTTACCACCACCGCCTTAAAACCTAATCCTCCACCACCTTAGGCGGCCTAAAACCTAATTAACATCAACAAACCCTAAAACTTTGCACCCACCCAACCACCCTCCTCAACTAGAAGCGACCACCATAACCTCCATCAACACAATCATCGAACAACAGCCACCCGACATCTGCAGCAAGTGCAGCGACCAAACCCTAGCCGCCGCCACCTTCTTTCAACAATAGCTCCTACATCACTACATATCTCCGTGAACCACCACCACCATTGGAACAAGCATGAAGAGGGGAAGAAGATGATATATTGGACGTACCGTGACTCGCTGGAAAAGTTCGCCGAAACCCTAGCCGCCGCCATGTTCGATAGCTCCTTCGTTATTGATTTTCAAAGCAAACCGAACCTACCATTGAAATCAGGAGGTTGAGTTTGGTGGGGGTAGGGATTGTTCCGGTCATAGCTCGCCGGAATTTCTTTTTCCTGCCACCGATCGCTGCCGTGGGTTCGCCGGAAAGGCGGCCGGAACCCTAATTGTTTTCTCTCATCCGCCTCTATTTCTCTCTACACACTTTTGTGTGTGTTTTGTTGGTGTTTGACAATTGTTAGGGTTTAATTTTGTGTTTGGTTGTGGGCTTTTTGTCATTGGGCTGGGTTTTCTCAAACAATTGGGATAACTATTTGGTTCAACAATCAAGTTAGGACTAACAATTTGGGTTAGTTACAAGATTAAAAATAATTTTGGGCTAACAATTTGCTAATAATTTTGTGTTGGGCTTGTTAAAATTGCTGTTTCAAAAATGATGTGTGGGCTAATTAAAAATCAAAGAAATTGGGCCGGGATTAATTGATTTCATCTAGTGAGTTACAGAAAAAAATATTTTTCCCGGGGGAGAATTATTTTACAATTTTTTGGGAAAAATACCTTTGAGGCGTTTAATTGTTCAACATTTTTAATAAAATGTCATCTTCAGAAGACTTTAAATCAGATAATCTCACAACGGCAGAAAGTCGGTTTGACTCTTTTACAGCAATGAAGGGAGAGAAATTGTCAGATTTGATTGAACGATTCTTAAAGGTGGCAAACAATCTAAAGAAGCATGTTCCAGATCTCAGTAATCATGAACAAATTCAAAAACTTCTTGACTCTCTTCCGTATGAATGGAATCATCAAGTTAAAATGCTAAAGCAAGAAAGAGGTTATGTTGACACCAAGCTCATGGAAATGATCAACAAGCTAAGATCTCTTGAGCTGGACATCAAAAGAAAGGAATTTCAGCAAGCAGTGTTCACACATCAAACCAACACGCTTAATACTGATCTTATCTCCTCTGTAACAAGCATACTTGATTACAAAACAGAGATGATTGAAAAGTTGAAGTTATTGAGAACTGATTCGAATTTAAATATTGAATTCAGAGATACTATTGAAGAGAACTGTGAAGCTTTAAGAGTTGACAATGTCAGTAAACCGGAGTCGGTGAGAACCAATGATGATAAGGCTGGAAAAGCTGATAAAAGAAAGAAAGAATCTAAGGCTGACGAGATGCTGAAGGTCAAAGAAGAGGAACAACAAAGAATCACAAAGGTCTGCGACTGTGAGAAGAGCTTAGCTGCAGAACGAACTATCATGCGTCTTCCTTATGAGACTGTTCAGGATATGTGTTCTTCTTCCTGCAAAATTCGTTTATTTGGGATTTATAAGGCAAACAGATTGTTATTGGAAAATGAAAAAGAACTAAAAATAATTAATCAGGAATTAAAGAAAAATGAAATTGCTTTTTCAAGGAAACTTAATGAAGCATTGCCTGAAAATGATCTTTTAAGAAGAACAATTTTGGAGCATAATGTTGAAATTAATATTTTGAGAGAAAGGGTTGTTTTAGCTCAATTTGAAACGACACAACTTTAAACAAAACTTGATAAATGGACTCTTTCACACATGAAAAAGGATGAGCTTATTGCTAAACAACAAGGGGCACGGGTAAAACATGGGATTGGATATCATTCAGATGGTGAAACTGTATTTAATTCAGTTCCACCTCCATTTACTCTATGTTACTCTCCAATTCCCAAACTTCATCCAACTAATGATTTAATTGAAAAGGATACTAATAGTTTGCACGCAGGTTTAGCAGGAGTGAATCTTAAAGAGGTGCGAGATGATTATGATTCTACAATTGGTATGGGATACAATAAACCGAATGCTGACAGTCCAGATAATGATTGTTCAGTTCCAGTTGTTGTAATTCTGTATCTACTGTTTCTTTTAACTTCTTTGATAAGTTTAAAGCAGATGAAATTCCTACCTTTGAGCCACTCAGGATTGTGAAAGAAGAGATAAATCGGGAATCACCTAATTATCAAGCTCCAACAACAGCCACACATCATATTCATGTCAATCAAGATCCATTGGAAGCAGATCTGTGTATACGAGACTAGACAAGCTCAGATGATGAATCAAACACAGAGGACCGTGTCGGTTCCTCAAAGATCAAGATATCATCTGAATTTGTCAAGTCTCAAAAGTTTCCAAAAGCTGAATCAAGACCAATACGGATATCTTCTCCATCTGCTAAACAAGCCAGTCAACCAGTGAAGATCTCATTCACTGTTCAGCACAGGAAATTTCAAAACAAGCAAGAATCTGCAACTACCTCAAACCAATCTCCAATTCCAAATGCTTCACACGGGTCAGTCAAGCATCAAAAGCCTTTCAAGGCTTGTTTTGAGTGTGGAAAAGATGGTCATGTGGTAAAGATATGTCCTCAAAGACTTGCTAAGGATGGTAAAGGCAAAACGAATTGCTTCTCCGGATGTATGTCTACAAAGAATGTTCCAAACAGTAAAGGCAACACGTGTTGCTTCTCTGGTTCAAAAGGTAAAGTTGAAAAAGACCACTTATCTTTGAATAGTTGGATGAAAAATCCTTCATGTAAACCTTTTCATGTGAAGCCGGTTTCACATGATTCAAAGATGAAAAAGACCAAAGTTTCTACACCAAATTCTTTTTCATCCGGTTTTAAACAGAAAATGATTTCCAAATTTAATTTCTTCAAAACAAAATTGATTAAACCAAAACAAATTTGGCAAATTAAAAAGAAGGATACAGAAATTCCTGATATTTCAACAGATTGTGTGCTGAATCAGGTTACTTCTACCATTGAAAAAGGAGCTCCCAGGACTACGATGGTCGGGGTTCCTCTTTCCGACTAATCTGTTTATGAGTGCAGGAACAATTCAGGAGGACTGTTAGTAATCCGGTTTACTGACAGAGATTGTTTCTAATTCAAAGTTAAAGCGGAATAAACAGGTTACGGTCATAGTATTTTATCCATAATCTGAATTTTTATCTGCACAATCACAGTTCTCATTTCACAATCCCTACGTATTTCTTGATCATTCATTTCTTATCTTGTTATCAGTATAGTTTGGAAGATCCTCTTTGGTAAATTTCTATTTTTACATAGTTTTATAAAGAAATATATATAAAAATAAAAAAATAAAAAAAAAATTATTAAAAAAAATTAAAAAAAAAACAAGGGGTTTGCAAAAATATAAATTTAGGGGGAGAGTATATTAAATTCAATAAAAATGACAAAAGAGAACTGAGAACTTGATTCGAGATGACTGAGAAATGATTGTATATCATCTTGAGATACTTGTTCTTGCATGGCTTGCACTTTAAAATGAGAAATGATAGTAACTGATGCTGTTATTTGATATCACATCTAATTTTAAATTGAAAATTTAATAATCAAACAGATTTGTTAATGATATGTTCGGTAGGCTCAGCCTAAAGAATAAAGTAGACAGCAGCATAATGATTTAAATTAAAATCTATGCTTAAGGATGTTTGGATATATACAATCATTTTGGCCTGCACGAAAACTGAGTCCCGACAAAAATTGGATTGAGAATTGATTTTTCACCCACCATGATACAATTCATATAAGCCATATCTTTGAGCCATGTTTGGTGTAGTTATGTGTCTTGTGTTTGTGCTAATCTCCTCTGCTGTATGGAAGTACTGACCTGGAGTGATGATCTCCTTTGCTGTACGATAGTACTGACCTGGAGCTCTTATCGGTACATGTTTAAATGGTCATCTCCTTTGTTATACGTGAGTATAGACCCGGAGCTCTCACGATTTTGGTCTAAGTTGTGTCAAATCATCTAACGATGAATTCATCACAGAATGCAATATTCTGATGATAATCACTTTCACACTAATGCACAAGCCTTGCTCTATAAAGATCATAACCAAATTCAAGAAATCCTGAGGTTGGGTGAGGGTTTTTGCCAAATGATTGTGGGGTCCTAGCATTCTAAAGTATTTAATCGAACCTTAACGAATCATCAGCTGCTTGTTGAAAAAGATAGGGCATGGGTTTAAATGGACAAACATATCAGCAATTGTTATTGATCTGTTTGAGAATTTTCAAAATATTTCAAAAATTATGATTAGATTCAGTTATCAGTGTGATCTCTTTGCTTGTCGATATTTAAATTCATCTTTGTGCTAAAGTATATCTTGAGGATGTGATCTCATGATCGATTCAGTTTTCGGTAATTAAAATATATATATATATATATATATATATATATATATATATATATATATACAAATAAAATAAAAAGAATATATATAATAAATTTTGATTTCAAAATTCTTTTCGGTCTTCCATATTATGTTGTTACAATTTTATCAATTTTTATGCATTTCACAGAAATTGCATACAAACGAACACGGCTTCGCTTGTTTTCTCACACAGATAAACACGGGTTTATTTTGTTAAAATGAAATGATCTAATTAGAAATTTCGAGATTGTGTTTGTGATTGTGTTTCAGATTTTTTGCTGTAAGTGATGGCCGATCATCAGTTAAGCAGTGTACTTGATCAGAGAACCTGTTCCTCAAGTTTGCAGAAGATACCGAGCTAGGAATCCTCCTCCTACATCTTCTGAAGCACTCGAGATTAGAGATTTGGGAAAGCTATTCCAACATCTTCTCAAAGGATGCACTCGAAAAGGGGGAGCATATAAATAGGGGGAGCTTATGAGATGAATAATCTTTCTCATCAGTTTCAGAAAGATTCAATTTGAAGATCTTTCTATGGTTGACATCTCGGTGTTGAATTCGTTTAAATACGTTGATAATGATAGACTAAGGGGGAGTATTGTTGGAGCTGTACAAGATAGTCTATATTATCAACACAGTCAAAGTCAACAAAAGTCAACGTCACGGTCAAAGTCAACGCAAAAGTCAAACCCGACACGTTCGAGACGAAGAACCGAGATGAGACGTTGAAGATTTAGATGACTAGGAGTTTTATTGTTATAAATATATTTTGTGTCAACAAAATATATTTAAAAATGTTTTAGTCATTTTTATGTTTTATATGTAATTTCCATTAATTAGCCTAAGTCTAGGGGGTTAAGTGCAATTAGTGAATATTATATTCATTATAAATAGGTTAATGACAATTAGGTCTAGAATGGTTGTATGACCAATTGATTGAGGGATTTACTTGTAAACAATATTATTAGCAATCTAATTGAAGATCAAAGGGGTTTTGATTGTGTTTATCATATTTTGATCTATAATCTTCATGATTTGATTCAAGTGTGTTCAACCTGGGTTAACACTAGTGAACACACCCACAAAGTTCTCGGGTTGCCTCCCGCAAGTGCTAAGTTTTAGGTCTTCAGCCAGACCTTACCTGAGACCACTTATGGTGGTCGTATTGAGTGCTTCTCTCCAAACATCTTTTCAAATAAATATTTCTCTTGGCTTGATAGATTCTCTTGTTCACTCAAGCTTTGGCCAAACATTGCTTCTTTAATCCTTGAATTCTTATGATCCGGTGGTTTACCCATCTTAACCTTTCATCTTGGATTTTCATTCCTTGGTGACTCCACCTTCACATTTTCATCCTTTTCCACATTCTCAAGCTCAAACCTGTCAGGATCAAAACCATTTTTCTTGGTGATGTCCTCGCTTACATGTGAAATGTAAGGAGGAGCACACCCGTTAGTATCATATGTTACAATACAATCATTATTAACTACATATGTAAATGATTTTGAAAACACAGTAAAGAACAACTTACGGTTTTTGAATGTCATGTCAATAGTTCCATCTCGGCAATTGATTTGAGTTTTAGCTGTTGCCAAGAATGGTCGTCCTAAAATTACCTTTGGTTGCTTATTTGTCCTTACCGGTGCATAATCAAGCACTATAAAGTCCACCGGGTAGTAGAACTCTCCTAGCTTGATGATCACATCCTTAACCATTCCTCGGGGTTGTTTCCATGTCGAATCAGCAAGCACCACTATTTTGTCAGTTTCATGTAATGGACCAAAGTCATATTGGTCATATAGACTCCCCGGAAGGATGCTCACCCCGGCTCCATAATCCAAAAGTGCCCGCTTGATTTTAAATTTCTTGACTTGAATGGGAATGATTGGTACTCACAGGTCACTTCCTTGTTCTTTATCTACTTCCTTATCGTTACCTACAACTACTTGAAGAGTAGAGGTTAAATTATAATCAATATATTCAGATTTAGGAAGGATACTAACCGAATTGATGTGCACATTCTTTGCACTTGAGGCTTGATGTTGAGGGTTCTTTGTTATATCACTTGAAGGCTTCCCCGGTTCTCATTCGGATAATTGTTTAGCTAATTGTCCAAGTTGCTTGGCAATGGCCTTATTGGTCTTTTCTTGTACCTCTCTAAATTGTTTAAACTCTTTCATCTCCTTTGCAGGATCTTGAATTGCTGACAAAAATGTATTGTCATTGCCATTGTTAGTAGAAGCACCTTGTTGATGTTGTTGATTCCTTTGATTATATTGACTGCCTTGTTGGTAGTTTCTTTTATTGTAGTTGTTCCTTTGATAGCCACCTTGATTGTATTCTTGTTGTTGGCCTTGATATTGGTTGCATCCTTGATTTGGTACCTAAAAAGGAGGATTCATTTGATTAGTATTGTTACCATATCTAAGATTTGGGTGATTTCTAAGACCTGGATGATATGTGTTAGAATTCATATCGTATGTCTTCCTTTCTCCTTGGCCTTTTAGTTGATGTACACTTTCACTCTTCCCCAAATTCAAATAGCATGTGACCGATGTATGGTCGATGTCATTACATATGTCACACACTTCATACTCACTAGATATGTTCGCCATGCCACTCTTTCCAACTTTAAGGCTTGCAATTTCTTGTTCTAGGACTGCAATTCTATCCATGGCCACATGATCATTCAACATCTTTATGTTTGCACCCCTTGACCTTTGACTTGATTGTGCACGCTTCTTGGAGATTATGCTCATCCTTTCAAGAATATCCCAATCATCATCCTCATGGTTTAAGGTGAAGGTTCCTGCACTTGTGGAATTTACATCTCTAGCATCCTCCAGTGATAGCCCATCATAGAATGCTGAAATCAACTCCCACTTAGTTATGCCATGATGTGGACAAGTTCTTAGCATCTCTTTGAATCGGTGAAAAGCTTCATGGAACTGTTCACCTGATTGTTGTGTAAATCCTCGAATGGCTCACCTTACATCACTTGTTCTTTAAGAAGTATAGTGTTCATTCAAGAATTGTTGTTGCATTTGTACCCATGTGTGAATACTTACAGATGGTAGAGATAAGAACCATTGTTTGGCCTTTTCTTTAAGGATAAATTGGAATAGAACCAATTTAACTTCATCTAGTGAAAAGCCTTGGCCACCAATGGTGCTACATGATGCCTCAAATTCGGATATATGCAAATAGGGTTCTTCGGTTGCCATACCATGGAAGTGAGGGAGAATTCCCCAGCATTGTGGTCGGACTTCAAAAGCTCATCCCCTTTGTGTTGGTGAAACTATAGGAGATGAATTGATGGCAATGGCGGGGAAAAAGTGACTATCCACACCATGAGCTGGTACATAGTGTTGCGCTCCTAGATTGGCAGGTATGCCATTAAACAGTTGACCTCCAACGTTGTTGCGAATGGGTGGTTGAGCATAACCATCCTAATCCTGATTTGGTTGACAGTTTTGATAGCCCGGTTGGTTCCCATAATCCTCAAAATAATATTGGTTTGGTCCGTCCATGTCGACTTGATCTTCAATCCACTCTTCCACATAATTAGTGTGGTGACTTCCTTAGACTGAAAACCGATCCGCATTGCTATGATGGCTACCTTCCACATCATGCTGAAAACTTGGATTACGAACCCAGAAATTTGGCATCGATTGGAAGTTCATGGGCGGAGGTTGGTTTTGCACACCTTGATTTGCAGGGATCGGCCCCTGAGGTTGAGGTTGCACTGGTTGTGGTTGAGGTGGAGGATCATCAGGTGGAGGGAACATGGGTTATGAAATATCTTCCAAAGGTTGGTTGGGTTATGGAACCCCTTGGTTTTCTAGATTGTCCATCATTCTTGACTGGTTACTTTTGGGTGTTCTTGAAATTCTACTTAATATCTGATGAGCTGTTGCTGATGATGTACCTTCTTCCGATCTTGTTTGACCACGAATTTGAGAAGTCCTTAAAGTTGATGCTTTTTGAAACACACGATTCGCTCTTGTAGTCTTCTGATTTTTGGATCAAATTACAGTGGTGAGGTCCTTCTTGCAAATCTTGTATGCATTAATGTAGTAGCTGCCTGCAAACAAGAAAACACAAACTACCTCGCGTAATAGTGAACAATAAAAAAATTAAAAGGAAAAAAAACAGAAAAGCAAAATCTTTTTGGGTTTTTTTTATATTTTTAAGAAAAGCAAATAAAAACTATTAAACACTAAGAGCACTAATTCCCCGAAAACGGCGCCATTTTGATCTGGTTGTCGAGACTCGATCAAAAACAAGTTAATATATCGGTCTTAGCTACCTTTATTGTGTAAGGGTAAGTAAGGTCATCTCCACAGGGAATATGTGGAAAGTGTTTAACGAGTATAACTCAATTAACTTAAAGACAGAAACTTTATAATTAAAAATTATAACTTTGGATGAAATTAAGAACACAATTGCAAAAAACAACAAACTTTGAAAAGAGTTTGATTAAATAATAAGAAACAATCACTTCCGGGTTTCCAATTATGCAAGATCAACAATTGGTGTGTTTAACCTAAGGTTTGTAAGAAACAATACTTTAAGATCTTAGCTTTTTATTAAAGTGAAAACAAAGGAACAAGCTTTTATATTCATTCGTTCACAATGTTACCAATTTACCTATATCAAATTGTCTACTTTTCTTAATGAGCTCACGATGCAAGGAAACCGAAAACTGATAATCAAGCAAACAACTTTATTTATAAGCAAACCTTTTAAATCAACCAAAACATAAGGTTTTATTCAATAATTCAATGTTCAATACAAAAGCCTACTTTAAGCATACCAATTGTCTTACTTGACAAGAATCGTACTCCCGAAAGCAATCACGAAAAGCCTAGCCACGCATCATATTCATTATGCCTTCGATCTTGAATTGGAGAATGTTTGTGGATGATTTGGGGAGCCTTGGAACACCAAAAATCACCTAAAGTTCATCACTTTTTGTCTCCAAGAAGTTCTAGATCAAATTGGTGTTGATTTTGTTTAAACAAAATTGAAAATCCAAAAAATCCGGATGCTGTTAGGCCACCGGCGTATCATACGCTCACTGGCATATGATACGCCGCCTCATACGCCGCCCATACGCCCAACTTTCTGTTCCTTTTGTCAAATACACCCACCAATACGCCGCCTCATACGCCGCCCACGCGTATGATACGCCCAAACCCGGAGTATCATACGCCGGGTCTCTTTCTTGACCTCTTTTTTCCCTTCTTTTGGTATTTACATCTTAAGTCCTTCAACTTTCATGTTTTGCTTCTTTTGCTTCCAATTAAGCTACTTTAAGCTACAAACACCTATGAATCAAAACATAAACAAAGTCAACTTGTTCCATAATAATCATGATGTAAAATCAAGCATTTAGATCAATTAAACACTAAAATATTGACTCGTGATCAGCTGGTCAGCTCAAGGGATCTGAAATCCCTTCTATCACTGAGCTTAGAATGTTTGAACAAGATGAGTTGGAAGTGGTGTCACACAACAGTGTTGTTGCAACACTGACTACGGAAGAAGACATTCTTGGGCTGAATTACAAGACGTTGAAGAAAAAGAGCAGAATGAAGATCAAGTATCCATATCAAGATCAGAAAGATGTTGTTGGATACTTCAACTCAAGAATTTTGGCAAGAGTTCAAGAGTTGAGAGATTTGAACAAATGAATACAAGAGTCTAAACCTAAGGGGGAGTATTGTTAGGTCTAGATCTATTGTATAGGTTTAGATGATTAGTCATCTCTTGTAATAAACCTTTCTTATGTAATGCAAGATATATATGTTAACCCAAATATTATTTGTGTTGATTTTATGTGTAATTACAGGAAAACATCATACTTTGTCAATTTGGAAAATTAACCAAGTACAAGAACTATCTACGAATGAACAAGTTTGTTCTTCCGTAGATGTTCTGCAGAGCATAAATGAGCAAGGAATGTGCATCTGTGGATCTCCTGTGAAAGCACAATTACATCTACTGAAGAACTCTAGAGATCAAGTTGCTGCTGCTGCTGCGGAAGAGCTTACTTTTACGGATGAAGTGCAAGATGATCAAAGGGCTAACTCCTACGGAAGGCTAACTACTACGGAAGGCTTACTCCTACGGAATAAAAAAATACTTGCATGATCGTCAATCATCAAGTACTCCACAAGAAGTCAACAAGTCAAAATGTCTAAAGTGATGTCATCAAGTCAACATCTACGGAAGACTTCACATTAGTCAAAATCGAATATTTCGTGTCATGTCATGATTTTTACCTTTTACCCATGTAAAAACTGAATCCCTCTGCCTATAAATAGAAGGCAAGGGTGCACACTTTTAGGGCAACCCAACAAACCAAAACAACACCAATATCAATCATAACAATTAACCAACAATCAGCAAATAGTAATAGCAATAGCAAAACACCAAGAACACCAAGAACACCTAGCAATTACCAGATCATCCAAATATCAAAATCAATTGTAATTGTTTCATTATTAATGGAAATCAATTGAAGCAAACCTGTTTATCGCATTACTTTATCTTGTTTTCCATTTCTATTATTTGTTGTTCATCAATTTGTGTTACGATCATCATTCGTTCAATCAAACTGATAATTCCTGTTTTGATCCTTGGATTCACATGTGTTTGTATATATATATATATACATCACTATTTGAACCCCTCTCTCTCACTCTCTCTCTCTCTCTCTTTTTATTTGAGAACCCTTAATAATTATAAGAATTTTATAACTCAATCACAACCATTGATATATTATAAAATATTTCAGATTCCAAATTAATTGTCTTGATGATATCAGGGGCAATAAGATCATTTTCTTTTTGTACTTTTTTTGAATCATGTCGGTACTTTCCATATACTTTTCTCTTTATGTTGATAAATACCCACAAAATCAAAGAAATCCAATCTATCCAACATTCATTACTTCCATAAATCTTTTTTTTATCTGTTCTTGAATCGCACCACCACCACATCATCCAGATTGTATCCAGTATGTTGCCAAACATTCAATCCCCATTGACGTTATTGTCATCACCAATGTCTTCGACCCGTCAAAGGAGCCATCACTGGTGTATCAGGTATGTTACTTTTGAGACTGTCTGCTCTATTTTTCCATTCAATAATCATCGTCAGGTGGCTCTCTTGATCTGCAGGTATATTTACTTTGATTATTTGATTTGAATTTAGGGTTCCATCATGTATTTGTTTTCCCTTGTTTGCTCAAACTAATCTTTAAATCTTCAATAAATGTCAAAAAAATCTGGTGTTCATAGTCTTCCCCATCTTCCCCCAGCACCAACAATAATGGCAACAACGATGGTTATTGACCCAAAACTACAACCCTCTACCCCACCATCTAGTTGCTACCTGAAACCTTTGACATTTTATTTAGATCTGGAACTATCGATGAGTTTTGGGAGTGGAGGGTCTATCTTTTAGGTGGTTGTGATTTGTTTTATCATTTTCAGGTGATCGTAAATGTGGGTGCGGTGGCGATGACAGACATTGTGTTTAGGTCTTGGCCAGAAGTTGGGGGTGTTTTTGTTGAAGAAGATGAAATGGAGTGGGTGGGTCAAAATTTTAACTTTTTTGAATTTAATCTTGATGGGGAGCATTGATTTATGTTTAAGATTTACTTGCTTTTAGATGTAAAAATATTGTATTTTTAAAAATATTGTTGCAATATTTATCATTTCATTAGGTCATGTTTTTGTTGGTTTTATATATGTTTAGTCGATGTAATTTATTGTAAATAATCCCAAATATGTTGCAATTAAATGTAAGCATTAGAATTTTACACTCAAAGAAACATAATGAACTTTATTGTAAGAAGTTATTGTGTTTATGATGTTTATAGATTTATGTTTAATTTTGGGTATTTTTGTTGTTAAGACACTATGTTTCATCATTATGATCCTGAAATTTATATATTTTTTGATTTATGCAATGTATTTTTTGCATGAAGGGAGATGGTAACGATGATGTATTAGGTCAGGATTTATTTAAAGTTTGGATCTGCCTTTAAGAAAAGATTTGAACTTATTTTGCTAGGTTTTACTTATGTTGGTTAATATATATGTTTTTTCGATATAATTCACTACAAGAAATTACAGTATGATGTAAGTCATTGTAACAATTAAGATTTGTAATTAAATGAAGAAGATGTAATCTGTTGTAACTAACTATTGCACTGCGTTGCATCATCGTAATTGTGAAATTACATCAACACAATATATTGGAATTAAAGAAAAAAATAAGATGAGTTTAGCGGTGCACTTTTTATAAAAATTATCAATTTATAAAAAAAAGTTATAGATGCTTTAAAAATAAAATGGGTAAACTTATTTTTTATTTAAAAAAAAGAGAAAAATAAGGTGAATTAAAAAGAGTAGATGGTGACACGTGTCACCTCCATATTAAATCTGAACATTTGACTTTTTTAGAGACATATAAAATGTCTAAAATGCTCTTTTTAATTTAAAAAAATGTGATGACACATAGCATGATCTTGTTCTTTCAAAATAAAACAAATGGATCAAAAATAATAAAAGAGTTTTTATTTTAATCTTACCCTATATATATATATATATATATATATATATATATATATATATATATATATATATATATATATATATATATATATATATATATATATATATATATGAATCCATTCAATTGAAAACTAATATTTTGTAAAAAAACCAAAAGAACCATTATCATTTAGATCTATGGTTGTAAATGAAAGGGCAAAAATGTAAAATACAATTTATAAAATCACAGGGATGAAACAATTAAAAGGGTAAAAGTGGAAACTATTTCAATACTCACAACTGCTTTTCGTGGGCTACGTTTACTCTCCATCTTAAATTCCAAATTATATGAAAAACCAAAAAGGATCAATTAAATTCTAAGTTTATAGGAAAAATTCAAAAGGATCCATTGAAGAAAAAATATAGCAATTCAAAATTATATAAGTAAAAGAATCTTTAAAAATACATAAAAATATATTTTACTATTATTATTTTTCATTACTTATTCCTTAACCAATCATAAAATAATTGTACATGTTTCTAACTTTTAAAACATGATTTTAACATGCAAATTAAACCTCCAGTTTTAATAAATTAATGTAAACTGATACACCTCAACTATAGAATTTATATACATTCATTATTCAGTTGACACGATTCCTCAATAAAATTCAAAAGACTTATGGAAATATTAAATATTAAAGCTCATAAAGAATTGGATCAAAGATCCAAATGTAATCAGATTCATAACAATTAAATATGCCTAAAAAACTAACTTGTTCGGCACAATCATTACCTAATCATGTAACATATTACAACAGCAACAACAAAGATGAAGAAAAGGTTGAAATTTTCTAAGCATAAGCACTACTACAATAAACTAAGACTAGTTTTCATAGTGTGTCCTCCCTCCAAATAAAAATTCAATTCCATTTTCCATTAGTAAAAAGCATCCAGATTAAGTTGAATTGTGGTCATGACTCTGAAACATCATTGTAACACCCAGAATTTTATTAAAAAGAAGATAAAATAAGAGTACAAAGAAAGAAAGGATAAATAACCCAAGTTAAAGGACTAAAGTTGTGCAAGATGCAAACTTTAATATTATTGTGTTTAAAAGAGGGACATGGTCGCCCATGCCCCCACTACCCACCTATGCTCTCGGTTGAAAAAGGAAGAAAGAAGAAGAGCTCCCGGTTTTAAAGAGAGAAGAAGCTGAAATCTACAAAAAGGTGAGTTTTCTTGGGTTAATGTTCGGTTTCAACCGAATTTTCACATTCTAGGCCGAGATTTGTGGTGCTAAGTGCCTGTTTTCGTGAGTTTTAGGAACTAAATTTGCAAGTAGAAGTGTGTTGCTTGAAGGTTGCTTCAGGTGAGTTCTTGAACCCCTCTTTGTACTGGTTTTTAAGTGTTTGGGGCTGTTATGCATACCGAGCAAAAGATTTTTAAGTAATCGCGAGTTTTTCAGCATGCTATTCGATGGTGCTCTCTCGTTGTATGTTTTTAAGGTTGTTTTTGAGGTTATGTTTGATGTTTAGCATGGTTTAATGTTGGTAGCATGTTAGAGCGGTGTTAGGATGTGCTAGGTTGATGTTTGGGTGTTGTTTGTAGCATCGGTTATATTTTTTCAGATTGTTGGTCATGCGCCCAGAATGTTCCCATATGCCTGAATTATTGTCATGCGCCCAAGTGACCTTATGTTCCCAAATAGTAGTCATGCGCCCAGAGTTGCCCATGCGCCTAAGTGTAGGCCATGTGCCTAAACAGTGGCCCATGCGCCCAGAGTTGCCCATGCGCCAAAGTGTTGGCCATGCGCCCCAACAGTGCCCATGCGCCTAGAGTTTCCCATGCGCCTAAGTGTTAGCCATGCGCCCCAGTAGTGCCCATGCGCCCAGAGTTGCCCGTGCGCCTAAGTGTTGGCCATTCGCCCCAGTAGTGCCCATGCGCCTAAGCAGGACTCATGCGCCTGCATAGTGGTAATGCGCCTAGGCTGTTTTCCTTAGAATTTTTATGTTCATGCACCTGAGATGTCCAACTGCTCTCCATTTTGGACTTAGGGATTTCTGAGGATTTTCTAGAGGTAGATGGTTGAGATAGGTTCTGTTGTGATGTGATGGCTTATGCTTGATGTGCTATGCATGATGATGTGATGATTATGAGGTGTGTGATGTGTTATCTTTCCATGTTTAACGGTTTTCAAATGTATGTATTATGTTATGTAATACGTTATGTATGATGTTATGACTTTACGTGGTATGATGTATGAATGTACGTAAAGTATTATGTAACGAAAGTCAAAGATAACGAATGATAAGTATGGAAGTAATGGACGATGAGATCCTTGTCACGTACCCCGGTACTATGTCAGTCTTTGGACATGAGTCGGGGGTTTGTTTACAGGCCCCGGCACAGTATCAGTCTTCGGAAATGAGTCGGGGTATTTCATAAGACAGGATGGCATTTGAAGGAAATGAGATCCTTGTCACATACCCCTGTACTGTGTCAGTCTTTGGACATGAGTCGGGGGTTTGTTTACACGCCCCGACACAGTATCAGTCTTCGGACATGAGTCGGGGGTATTGCATGAGACAGGATGGCATGCGAAAGAGACGAGGTCTTGTTACTCGCCCCAGTACTATGTCAGTCTTCAGACATGAGTCGGGGGTTTGTTTACAGGCCCCGGCACAGTATCAGTCTTCGGACATGAGTCGGGGGTGTTGCATACGAGATGGGATCCTTGTCGCGTACCCCGGTACTGTGTCAGTCTTTGGACATGAGCCGGGGGTTTGTTTACAGGCCTCAGAACAGTATTAGTCTTCGAACATGAGTCGGGGGTATTGCATGAGGCAGGATTCGGATGATAGTAAGTATGTATTGTTTGATGATAAACGATGACAAAGATAATTAATTATTATCATTGTGTACGTATGATGTGTGATCACGAACGAATGTAAAGGTTGTTTCAAGAAAGTAAAGTATTTTATTTATAAAACTAAACTCATTCACCATTGCTGACTTTTGTATGCATGATAGTTGGCAGGTATTTTGTTGATGCTGAGGAGGTGCAGGCATGGATGCATAAGCTACTGGGGACGTTTTGAGGCTGGCATCCATATTTTTTATATGATGTTGTATTTTGAAATTCATATGAATGATGTAATGTAATGATATGTTTTAACTTATAAATGAAAAGTTTTAAATTCTGCTGCAAAAGTAATGTATGTTTTAAATATTTTATGCGATGACGGCTCAGCTGTAAGCGTCTCGGGAATAGGGCCTTACAAGTTGGTATTAGAGCCAAAGTTTAAGAGAATTGGGTAAATATTTTCAAAACCTAAACTTAAACTGAGAATGGGATGAAAGGAAAGGGATGCCACTAGTAGCTACGTGCCTGCAGGTAAAGGTTTTACGTAAACGTTTTATGTAAGTTAATGAAAAGGGGAATTATGTGCGCGTGTTAGTGGTTTATGTTCTTTTGTGCCGATCTAGATACTATTGTAGTCAGGATAGGAAATGCTTGGGGGATGAAGAGTAAAGTAAGTGGCTAATCACAACTGGCCATTGTGATTAGGGACTTACTATACTTGACATAATCTGGGCTATTACCTTGAATGACCGTTTTGGTGTTTGAATCTTCTAGTGTTTAGATAGCTGGCGGTAGGTCTTCTGAGGCTTCATGAGGTGGAGGTCAGGGTGGACGTGGTGTCAGACCGCGTGTCACGAGGAGCAGGGCTAAGACTGCTAAGACGGCTCCTGAAGAGCCAGAGCTCTGTAACCAGGACGGTGAGGATGAGAGTGCTAATCTGAGAGCCTCAATGAAGGAGGCGGTGGTTGAGGAGGTTCATCAGGTCATGCAGACAATTCTGCCGACTGTAATGACTGAGGTTATACGTGCTGTGAAGGAGGATGAGAAGAAGGAGGTTGAGAAGAGGTAGACCGCTAGACGAGGAGGCAAGGAAGGAGGTTTAAGGGGAAAGGAGCAACCAGAGACTGATATGGTTCTCTCCAATGATGATGATGAGGAGGAACCGGTGCAGGAAACCACCAAGGGGTGTAGCTATGGGGCATTCCAGAGATGCAAGCCCCCAACTCTTAATGGGAATGGAAGTGCTACTACTGCTCATTGTTGGGTGAGGGAGATGGAGGCGGTACTGGACATTAGCGAGTGTCGCGAGGATCAGAAGGTGAAGTTTTCTACCCACTCATTTGTGGATTCAGCCTTGTGCTGGTGGGACAACATTGTTCAAGCCGAGGGGACCAGGGCAATCGAGAGGATGACATGGAAGGAGCTGAAGAGTTTGGTAATTGAGGAATGTTTCCCTCATAGGGAGCTTGAAAAAGTTGAGAGAGAGTTCCTACAGTTGGAGGCGGGAACGATAACGCACCAACAACATACAACGAAGTTCAATAAGATGGCAAGGCTGGTTCCAGATCAGGTGACGCCTTTGTCACGAAAGATCAAGAGGTACATTCAAGGTCTTCCGGCAGATATTCGCAGACATCTGATTGCTGCTCGACCAGGTACGTTTAGGCCGGTGGTCGACCTAGCGGGGAGGTTGTATGACGAGCGAGAGGCGGTGGCGATAGTGGATGAAGAGAAGGAGCGGGGCTATATGAGAAATGGAAATGGAAGGCGGGATAATGATGATGGATTTATGGTCGGAGGTAAGACGTTAAGGGTCAATGATCGGAGGATGGTAACAGGGAGGGAAGAAGCATGCAAGAAGTGTGGTAGAGGCCACAATGGGGAGTCCAAGTGGGGACTGAACAGTTGCTTTCAATGTAGGAAAGAGGGCCACAGGGCGAGGGAATGCCACATGACTAAATGTTACGACTGTGGCGAGACTGGACACATGAGCAGAGATTGCAGGAAGTCGAGGGCAGGAAGCTCCGGTGCAAGGAAGGGGAGCAGAGGATGAAGGTCAAAGCATTCGCTATGACCGGGAGGAGGCTAGAGCGGACTCCAACGTGACGTCAGGTGCATTTCTAGTAAATTAAATTGTGCATCTGTGCTTTGATCGTGGTGCTAGTAGTAGTTTCATTCCTGTTGCCTTCTGTGATAAGTTGCACGTTTGGAGTAGGAAGGTCGGTGAGCCCTTCTATGTAGAAATTGCTATTGGTAAGTCCACTAGGTTTCCTAATGCCCTAGAGGATTATGCGATAGAATTGGAAGAGCACGTGTTTCCTGCTAGACTGTTTAGGATGAACGTAGGTAAATTGATACGTGCCTTGGGTAGAATTAGCTAGTAGCCTATGAGGCAAACACCGAGTGTTGCAAGAAGGTGGTTTGATCAACCGCGCCCGACAAGAGTTTGGTGCCGACCTACTGCGATGGAGTAATGATGAAGGCCTTGTCTTGGAGAGGGGATCATCCGATTCAGAAAGCAAGGAAAGCTAATATCGAGGTATATAGGGTCATTCTGAATCGTTGCTCATGTAGAAGAAGTGGCCTATCGACGGGAGCTACCCGATGAGTTAAGTTGAATTCATTTGACATTCCATGTATCTCATCTAAGAAAGTGCTTAGCCGAGGAGGATATGATGTGCCACTAGAAAATACTGAGATGGACGAACGACTCCATTACGTGGAGCAATCGGTGGCCATTACTGATAGAAGGGAGAGAAGGGCTAAGGAGAAGGGTGGTTTCATTCATGCGAATACAAGGGAGCCCAGAAAGGGTCTAAGCCTACGTATAAGATCGAGGAAGAGATGAGATAGCATTACCCGCAACTGTTCGAGAAGCGACAGGTTTCGGGGACGAAACCTATATAAGGGGGGTGGACTTGTAACACCCTGAATTTTATTAAAAAGAAGAGAAAATAAGAGTACAAAGAAAGAAAGGATAAATAACCCAAGTTGAGGGACTAAAGTTGTGCAAGATGCAAACTTTAATATTATTGTGTTTAAAAGAGGGACATGGCCGCCCATGCCCCCACTACCCACCTATGCTCTCGGCTGAAAAAGGAAGAAAGAAGAAGAGCTCCCAGTTTTAAAGAGAGAAGAAGCTGAAATCTGCAAAAAGATGAGTTTTCTTGGGTTAATGTTCGGTTTCAACCGAATTTTCAGCTTCTAGGCCGAGATTTGGGGTGCTAAGTGCCTTTTTTCGTGGGTTTTAGGAACTAAATTTTCAGGTGGAAGTATGTTGCTTGAAGGTTGCTTCAGGTGAGTTCTTGAACCCCTCTTTTTACTGGTTTTTAAGTGTTTAGGGCTATTATGCATACCGAGCAAAAGATTCTTAAGTAATCATGAGTTTTTCAGCATGCTATTCGATGGTGCTCTGTCGTTGTATGTTTTTAAGGTTGTTTTTGAGGTTATGTTTGATGTTTTGCATGGTTTAATGTTGGTAGCATGTTAGAGCGGTGTTAGGATGTGCTAGGTTGATGTTTGGGTGTTGTTTGTAGCATCGGTTATATTTTTTCAGATTGTTGGTCATACGCCCAGAATGTTCCCATGCGCCTGAATTGTTGTCATGCACCCAAGTGACCTTATTGTCACGGAGTGATTTATTCGACTCTCGTGCGGCACTTAGAATCCTTCTAAGTTCAGCCTTTGTGACCCAAACGAAGTAACAATTCAAGTTACGATGCGGAAGCTTTTGCAAGCTCGTAATACAAATGACTTTGTATTGCTTACAAGGTAGTTTACAAGTGTGCTTTACAAGTGCTTTACACTAGACTTGTATGGATTTTGGGTACCTACAAATGAGGACTTCATCACCTATTTATACTTGTCTCATGTATCTAGATCATTCTTGATCTAGAGTTTTCTAATAATACAATATTTATATGATATTTTGATAGATCTTTGAAGGCCATTCTAGACCTTTCATGAGAACCCAACTCCTAGGTATTTCCAAGTGAATATCTTGATCATTCTTGATGATTCAAGGTTGTTTTGGATACCCACTTGTGTTCCTTCAAGGTCCAACATGTTTTAGGCTGTTCCGGAGACTTCCGGACAGCCCTATATGCCTCCGTATGATTCCGGAAACTTCCGGAATTCGAGATACAC
Source organism: Flaveria sonorensis (assembly GCA_025506505.1). Taxonomy (NCBI): domain Eukaryota; kingdom Viridiplantae; phylum Streptophyta; class Magnoliopsida; order Asterales; family Asteraceae; genus Flaveria; species Flaveria sonorensis. The sequence continues at coordinate 56,558,005 of CM046436.1, read as the reverse complement.
GATTTGATTTTAGGCAGGTCGTGACATTCTCCCCCACCTAAACCCACGACGTCCTCGTCGTGTTTCTTGGGTTTCCCTCGGCATGTTCTTGCGAGTCGCAAGACAGATAGCATTTTCCCTTTTTGGCTGGTGCTTGACTCCAGCATCGCAGTGTGCACTTGATCACCCTTGACGATGTACAAGGTGTTCAGAAAAGTTGCTGGAACGGCTTTTGCTTTTCTGAAAAATTCCATCCCGAGCACTATCTTGTAGTTGCCCAATGATGCTATCGAGAAATCGAGTTTACCTTGCCATGTCCCGATCTTAGTCCTGACAGCCCATGACATTCCCTCGATCGGTTTTGTGTCACCATTGGCGTTTTTAAGAAATCCATCACGTGTGGAGATTCTTAAACCAAGTCTTTTTGCCTCTTCACGTGTGATAAAGTTATGACTTGCTCCGGTATCGACCAGTGCCTTTGCAAGTCGTCCATTCACTTCTATGTTCACAAACCGAAGTCCTTTTGTCTCCGTGTTCGTGATGTTGCCCTGTCTCTCTGTGGGGTGCGACTCAGCCAACTTTAACGGCTTCCCTTCATGTGCCGTTAACGCGTTTAGAACTTGTAGTTGCATTGCCCCGAGACGAACCTCCTTGTCTTCGTGGGATGCATCATCATTCCTCACCACCATGGCTTGCAAACTTTGTTTCTTAGGGCAATCCCGAGCATTATGCGGTCCATCGCATATGAAGCAAGATTTTGGAGTGCGCTTTTCGTTGTCGTATCGTGGTGGTTTCCTTGGTTCCACCCTCCGATCATAATTGGGCTTAACTCCCCCACCTTTCTCCTCATCACATTCCTCATTCATGGGCCTATATGGTCGTTTTTCTTTAATGTCGATCAAGCTTTCAGCTATTGCGATTGCTGAAGCAAGATCTTGAACATTTCTTCTCTCTAGTTCTATCTTGGCCCATGATTGCAGACCATCGAGGAAGTAGAAGAGGGAGTCTTTATCCGATAAGTTCGGGATCTCAAGGACAAGTGTTGTAAACTCTTTGACATAGTCCTTGATGGTCCCGGTTTGTTTGAGCTTACGAAGTCGACTTCTCGCTTCGTGTTCAGCATTTACCGGATAAAATTGTCGTTTGAGTTCTTGAACAAATTCAGCCCAAGTTTTGATAGTACACGTACCTCGTTCGATATCCATGCTTCGACGTCTCCACCACAGCGCTGCCGTATCTTTCAAATACATCGTTGCTGTCTTTATTTTGGTGGCGTCATCGAAGACTTGTACCCCTCCTAGGTACTGCTCCATTTCCCAGATAAAGTCATCAACCGCTCGAGCTTCTCGTTTGCCCATAAACGGTGATGGTTTGGGAATTTCAACTCTTGGTGTCAGGTTCATAACGTTCCCTCCTGTTGTGATCATGGCTTTGTTGCAATCGTTTATTTTGGCTTCCATGCCAAGTAGGCTGCGATGCATGTCATTAGATAGATCATCCATCTCTTTTCGCAACTTAGTCGTAGCATCTCCAATTGTGTCTTTAATCATCAGCTTTACTTCATCTCGAAGTAATTCCATAGCAGCCTTGAGTCCTTCTCGGAGCTCATTAAAGTCTTCTTCTAATACGTCCAATCGTTGGAGACAAATGTCGACCTGAGATCCTGTTTCGACAAGGCCTGCCTCCAGGTCATTAACTCGTTTTTCCAAGGTACGATCCTTGGACATACCTCGTTCCTTCTTTGACCCCTTTTGGGATTCATCTCGACCTCGTTTATCTTCAACAGCTGCACTTTTGCTAGTTTCGGTTGCCATCCCAAATGAACCGACGTTGCTCTGATACCACTTGTCACGAGTGATTTATTCGACTCTCGTGCGGCACTTAGAATCCTTCTAAGTTCAGCCTTTGTGACCCAAACGAAGTAACAATTCAAGTTACGATGCGGAAGCTTTTGCAAGCTCGTAATACAAATGACTTTGTATTGCTTACAAGGTAGTTTACAAGTGTGCTTTACAAGTGCTTTACACTAGACTTGTATGGATTTTGGGTACCTACAAATGAGGACTTCATCACCTATTTATACTTGTCTCATGTATCTAGATCATTCTTGATCTAGAGTTTTCTAATAATACAATATTTATATGATATTTTGATAGATCTTTGAAGGCCATTCTAGACCTTTCATGAGAACCCAACTCCTAGGTATTTCCAAGTGAATATCTTGATCATTCTTGATGATTCAAGGTTGTTTTGGATACCCACTTGTGTTCCTTCAAGGTCCAACACGTTTTAGGCTGTTCCGGAGACTTCCGGACAGCCCTATATGCCTCCGTATGATTCCGGAAACTTCCGGAATTCGAGATACACGATTTGATTTTAGGCAGGTCGTGACATTATGCTCCCAAATAGTAGTCATGCGCCCAGAGTTGCCCATGCGCCTAAGTGTAGGCCATGTGCCTAAACAGTTGCCCATGCGCCCAGAGTTGCCCATGCGCCTAATTGTTGGCCATGCGCCCCAGCAGTGACCATGCGCCTAGAGTTGCCCATGCGCCTAAGTGTTGGCCATGCGCCCCATTAGTGCCCATGCGCCCAGAGTTTCCCATGCGCCTAAGTGTTGGCCATTCGCCCCAGCAGTGCCCATGTGCCTAAGCAGGACTCATGCGCCTGCATAGTGGTAATGCGCCTAGGCTGTTTTCCTTAGAATTTTTATGTTCATGCGCCTGAGATGTCCAACTGGTCTCCATTTTGGACTTAGTGATTTCTGAGGATTTTCTAGAGGTAGATGGTTGAGATAGGTTCTGTTGTGATGTGATGGCTTATGCTTGATGTGCTATGCATGATGATGTGATGATTATGAGGTGTGTGATGTGTTCTATTTCCATGTTTAACGGTTTTCAAATGTATGTATTATGTTATGTAATACGTTATGTATGATATTATGACTTTACGTGGTATGATGTATGAATGTACGTAAACTATTATGTAACGAAAGTCAAAGATAATGAATGATAAGTATGGAAGTAACGGACGATGAGATCCTTGTCGCGTACCCCGGTATTGTGTCAGTCTTCGGACATGAGTCGGGGGTTTGTTTACAGGCCCCGGCACAGTATCAGTCTTCGAATATGAGTCGGGGGTATTTCATAAGACAGGATGGCATTTGAAGGAGATGAGATCCTTGTCACATACCCCGGTGTTGTGTCAGTCTTCGAACATGAGTCGGGGGTTTGTTTACAGGCCCCGACACAGTATCAGTCTTCGGACATGAGTCGGGGGTATTGCATGAGACAGGATGGCATGCAAAAGAGATGAGGTCTTGTTGCTCGCCCCGGTACTATGTCAGTCTTCGGACATGAGTCGGGGGTTTGTTTACAGGCCCCAGCACAGTATCAGTCTTCGGACATGAGTCGGGGGTGTTGCATACGAGATGGGATCCTTGTCGCGTACCTCGGTACTGTGTCAGTCTTCGGACATGAGCCGGGGGTTTGTTTACAGGCCTCGGAACAGTATCAGTCTTCGGACATGAGTCGGGGGTATTGCATGAGGCAGGATTCGGATGATAGTAAGTATGTATTGTTTGATGATAAACGATGACGAAGATAATTAATTATTATCATTGTGTACGTATGATGTGTGATCACGAACGAATGTAAAGGTTGTTTCAAGAAAGTAAAGTATTTTATTTATAAAACTAAACTCACTCACCGTCGCTGACTTTTGTATGCATGATAGTTGGTAGGTATTTTGTTGATGCTGAGGAGGTGCAGGCATGGATGCATAAGCTGCTGGGACGTTTTGAGGTTGGCATCCACATTTTTTATATGATGTTGTATTTTGAAATTCATATGAATGATGTAATGTAATAATATGTTTAAACTTATAAATGAAAAGTTTTAAATTCTGCTGCAAAAGTAATGTATGTTTTAAGTATTTTATGCGATGACGGCCCAGCTGTAAGTGTCCCGGGAACGGGGCCTTACAATCATTTGCACAACCAGATTAGAATTTAGCATCTACGCATATTGAAAAATTGTGCTTATATGCATGTCAAAAAATGCATATATGCATACGTGCATGTGTGCATAAATGTATATATGCATAATTTACGTTGTAGTATATATACTCAGCCAACATATCATATAATTTGGGATGATATATTTAATACTCTAGATAACTAATGATTAATGGGCTAATATATATCAAAAAATAAAACCTGCTTGGCTAGATTTAGAGTTCTGTAATTTATGAAGTAGCAGCAGTTCTATCAAGTTATATAAAGATAATGAAACAAATCCTATAAATCAGAATTTAAAAATAGTTTATTATAATAGTATTGAGTGATGACCTTTATTCCTCTATATTTGAGATGCTCCCCAAGCCCACTTACAACAAGAACAAATACAACATTCTACACATGCTTCACTCCAATTTCTTTATATTGTATAAAGTTATGATCATCAAAAGTTAGTACTTCCACTGATGGCACCTGCAAGAAATAAATCCATAACCTAATTAAGTTCTATTTTCTAGAATCTTCTAAGAGTTATATCGTTGTCTTGATATATGTTTACAAACCTCCAAGGTAGCTTGAATTTAGAATTGGCATCTAAAATTGCCACCCAAATGTCATTTAGGGATGCAAGTAACATCATCAATAAACAATAGGTAAGTGTTACATATAACATAAGCAAGGAATTCATAATTTAACATTTCTAGTTTAGTGGTAAATGAGTTAAGCCACAAATTGAATACCATATGTTAATAACTTGAAAGGTAAAATTACCAAGCAATTGGGTTCATTAAGAAACATTTAAGGATTAGTGAATCAATCAAAAATCTTAGATGTTGTTGGTCAATTCAGCCCCAAAACTAAAGAATTAAACATGTTTTATGCCACATAATTGTCTACACATCAAATCCAAAAAATATCACTATAGTGATGCAAAATGAAGTGTTTCATATTAAATGTCTAAGCAAAGTTAGGTTCTCATCTGAGAAGTCTTTTTGCTCTCAAATCAATGTTTTTCTTTAAAATTATGATTATATACAGTGTTAGATGAAGAACATGCTACTTTAATTGTGCTGACATCGACGGTGTCGGTTACCCGGTTTCGTTTACCCATCCAAACATAACCAATAGAAACCAAAATCTTATTAGGAGAAATCAAACATGTAAAACTTAAAGAACATGCAATTAGGATTGAAGAAACAAACCTTGATTTCTCGACTCTTGATGTATAACTATGAAGCGATGGCCGATTAGCAATTACTTGATGTCTTGACTCTCGAAACCTTTAAGGTTTCTAAAATCTTGATTACTGTAGAAGTATGAAATTGAACTCTAAATTAGTGATTAGGGATACGAAGGCAAACGACAAGATAAGTGCTGAACTGTAGAAGAATATATTAGATGGAAAGATACGTGGAAGAACCGAAAAAGTTGGGGAGATAATTCAGGATGAAAAAGATGGGTCTGTGTAATACCTATAATATAATAAATACATAAAATAAAATGAGTGGTTAAAAATAGTTATTTTAGTTTTTGCCAATTTTTTGGTTTTCAATTGAATGTCCCCTCTCTCTCTCTCTCTCTCTCTCTCTCTCTCTCTCTCTATATATAATATAATATATATATATATATATATATATATATATATATATATATATATATAGTAATTCACTGTGAACACACTCGAATTAAAGTTTCAAATGTCAAAAAGTCAAACTCAAAACACTTTCGTAAGCATATAAACTGAGTTAACAATCGTATTAGCTCTTTAATTAAGCCAATGTTAAGCTTGTGCAAAACTCGCAATACAACTCATAAAATACAAAGTCCTCGCACCAACATCTACGAAACACTTTGTTACTTTGTCTAATAGGGATGGATAAACACAAAATGAAAGGAAGAGAAAAATAGAGAAATCTAGGGTTTATAGGCTCCAACATAAGGGAGGCAGCAATTGTAGGATTTCGACAGAAGGGAATCAATCATTTGGTGGCTAACATCTTTAACAAAACCATGATGAAGAAAGTTACTTGATCTCAATCGACCATTTACGTTTCTTGGGTCCAACTTTGGATCTGCCTAGGATGATGAACATCCAAATTGTGTGTCTATATTTTTTAGAGAGAGAGAGAACGAAGAATTGAAAGAAACGTTGATGAAGATGAACGGTGATAGATGATTGGTCTTTTCCTCTCTCACTATTTGAACAAAATTAGGGAAAATAGACTCCAAGTAACTAGTTCAAGTCTAAAGCTTTGAATCAACGACATAATAATTATGAAGATCAAAAAGCAGCTTAGAAAATTACACAAAAGCTAATCACACTGGCTTAAGGCAAGAAGGAAAGGTGATGGAATCCTTGAAAAATGGTGGATGATGGTAGTGAGGAAGAAAACTTGCAAAGGGATCATGAAATGATAGATGATAACAAGTCCATTAGGATTTAAAAGATAGAAACTTGATAAGAAAAAGGGTCAAGTACGACCCATATAAGGTCCGTGTGTATCGTAAAATGGGTTAAAGAAATTGGGCGGGAAAAATCATGGGAGAATAAACAGTGACATGTGTCCAAAAGTGCAATCAATTATTATTATAGGATGTTAGTTAGTCCGATTACTTTTTTATTATTTGGATTTCTTTTAGGATGAAAGGAAATAGAAATTTAGCAAGACGCTAGACAAAACACCTTACAAAAATACAAAAATAAGAAGGAAAACAACACCACTCCGACAAATAAACTTATATAGCTTAGTTGTATTAGTAAACAATCAAACAAGTAAAAGACCATAATGTTGTTGCCGCTTTTAAGGGAGAACTAGACTCCTCCTCAAATAACTAAGCTTCAAGCTTTAATCAAATGGTAGCATAAATCAGCGCCAACTGCAACATTTTGGTCCTAGTTGGGATAATGTGTTTCGCAATTCTTTTAATCCTAAGTTGGTAAAAATTACAAAATATTTTAGTTGGTAGTTGGAGAGGTTGTACCATCATGTGAACTTTAACATAACTTGATTGTCTCAAACTAAAATTTCATTTTCCTCCTTTCTTGCCGGTTAATAGACTTTAAATATTGTGTTACTTTTATTTTATTATAATCTCTTGAAGGTCATATGACCGGTGCAAGTTGCGATCGCAAGTTCATCCATTGTCAGCAAAGATTACATCTAAGTACAATAATGTACACAGCCTTGACCTTGTTCTTATATACGAAGACATAATGTCCCCTTGATCAATTATATTATGAGTTAAGTAGCTTTCACAAACTCAATTAATCTAATCACACAGATAATTCTGGAAATATTAGGTTGTTCAATACATATTCAAATCATAATAAACAACCAAAATCAATGAATATTAATTAAAGATATCTATTTTCTCATTGTCCAACGAATAAATTGTATTGATGAGATAAAATATACCCGTTATCTATAGTAACACGAGCGGCAGTTTATCTAATGTTCATGATTAAATAAAGGTATGGTGTAATCAAACTTGAGATCCCTAATACCAATTATTTTGATTTCACATTTTAATTAATGTTTAGTTTTTACCTCGACATTTTCAGTGAATAGGTATTACAATTGTTGTTTAAAATAATGAATAAGTTATTTGTGTTCTAGAAAATAACAATGGCTTGAAATTTTAAAAATTTCTCCTTTATCTATATCTATACTACTATATAATACATATTAAAATGATAAGATGGTAATTTCATACAAAATGTAAGATACATATACAACATTTTAAGCATAGAGTATAAATGATTTATGCAATAGTTTCACTTTTTCCCATATTTAATTAACTTCTTTGAATTATTATATTATTTAATACACGTTATTAATACATTATTTATAATGTGAGTTTATTTAATTCACTTTATTATTTATTTTATTTATAATAATATAAATTGACATTTGAATTTATAATTACTAATCATATTGTTATAATGAATTACTATTTAGATGAAGTATTATTTTATTTAAATAATTATTTTTATACTACTATATAATACCTCTTTGGATAGAGATGTAATTTTGCTAAATATATGAGTTTGGAAGCAACATATACAAAGTAGTGCAAGACATTTAAAATGTGTAGAAAAAGAATTGATTAATATTTTAAGACACTTTAGGGATAATATGGTAAATTTAACCATTAAATTTTATATACCTTGAGATTTTTGCCATTGTCTATTTTATGTATTTAATAAATATTATTACTATATTATTTAATAATATGATATTATTTAATTTACTTCATTAAGTTTTATTTTTATTTATGATAATATAAATTGACATTTAAATTTATATTTACTAATTATATTTTTATAACTAAATACTATTTAAATTAAGTATTATTTTATTTAAATATTTAAGTATATAACTTATATATATCTTTATATTTTAATAACTATAATACTAATATTTTTCTAGTGGCATATTGTGAGTTTAATAATTTTAATATTTATATATCTTTTATAATAAAAGTAAAAGGAGGATGGAATGATAATTTTACATATGGATTAAGACACTCATATGAAAAGTAATGCTTAAATTTCAAAAAAATTAATCATTTTATTCCATTTATGCTCTTACGATAAAGTATAACATATGATGCTTATAATACAAATGCTAAAGCATATACACGTGGCTGATTTGGTTGTCGAGACTCGATCATAACACAAGTTATTTTATCGGTTAGCTACCTTTATTGTGTAATGGTAAGTAAGGTCATCTCTACAGGAAATATGTGGAAAGTGTTTAACAATATGACTCTATTAAATTAAAGACACAAACTTTATAATTAAAATTGAAACTTTAAATTAATTGAATAACACAAGTGCAAAAAGCAATAAACTTTGAAAACCTAGGGTTTGTAAGAAACAATACTTTAAGATCTTAAATTTTGATTAAAGTGACAACAAAGGACCAAGCTTTTAAGACTCGTTTGTTCACAATGTTACCAATTTACCTATATCAAATTGTCTACTTTTCTTAATGAGCACGATACAAGGAAACCGAAAACTGATAATCAAGCAAACAAGCAAACCGTTTAAATCAACCAAAACATAATGTTTCATTTAATAATTCAATGTTCAATACAAAAACCAAATCAAAGCATACTAATTGTCTCACTTGATAAGAATCATACTCCCGAAAGCAATCAAAGAAAGAACTAGCCACTCATGATCTTCATCGGATCTTCAATCTTGATTTGATGATGATCAATGATGATTTAGGATGAATGGGAAGGCTTGAGATCACCATAAGTCAGCTTAGAATCGTCAAAATTGCGCTTGGAAAGTTGTTCTCCGAATTAGGGTTGGATTGTGTTTAAATAACTTCAAGATCCATAAAATTCGGAAGGTTGTTGGTGACCGACGTATCATACACACCCCTCAGCCTTCATACGCCCAATTTTCTGTAATTTTTTTCAAATACGTCTGCAAATACGCCGCCAATACGCCGACCGGCCTATCATACACCCATACCCGACGTATCATACGTCGATATAGAGTTTTCTGGGCCTTTTTTGTAAGTTTCACTATTTTCAACTCCAGTCCTTGTTTTTCCGTATTTTGCTTCTTTTTCTCCAAAACAAGCCTTCTTTAGCTTCAACCCCTACAAATCAAAACACAACTAAAGGGAACTTGTTCCATAATAATTCTGTAAAATCAAGCATTTAGATAAATTAAACACTAAAATTCTGACTTGTGATCACATGCCCACACTTAACCTTTTGCTTGTCCTCAAGAAAAGCTCAATTGTAATTTATAAAACCATCATTGCAAATACACCTTACTAATCACTTATCAAGGCTCAATTAAGGTCCAAGGTCATGCCCTGATTCAGAAAACTTAATCGTTCAATAGATTTACATTCTTGCAAGTCAATTATAAGCAATTAAAACAAGAAATCACCCAACTAAGCTTGATGTGCCTTTGATTTTTAGTCTCATGTACACACTCCTCACAATAATTTACCCCTCTTGGTTTATTTTACGGACTAGTAAAATATGCATTAGTATAATCACTTAATAATCCATTATACCGTCTTGTCCACATAAGCTTGTATAGCAATCATGCCTCCACCACTCGCATAGACCTTGCACACATCTAAAGGACTTATGGGTTTTTGGGCTTAGGTAAAGGTAGGAGATTTTTGGCTTTTGAGTGGCTACACATACATAAAAAGAAACCAAACCATTAAACAATCCTTATTAACATAACAAATAGAGCTCGATCACTTTGATCCATTCTAAACAACTTCCTCTTTTTTTCTCATTTAATTTTCCTTTTTCATCAATTTTTTCTTTCATAATATAAGCTTGACTTCGGATGCTCTTTTACTTTGAACAGTTTTCAAGGTTGGTTTTCAACTAACAACTTGGGTTTTATATATCAGGTTTAATAAAAGAATGGTTTAAGGCTTGACATGGCTACTAAGGATTAGGATGGATCATAATAAACAACGATAACAAGTAAGGGGTTCCTAAATTGCCTTTGTCTTTTATGTGCAAACATCTTGCTTGTGGTCTTGGTATGCATCAAACCATACAAGTTCTGCAACAAGAGTAGTATATGGCCTACCCTCCTCAAATGAATATATATGATTGTGTTTTAAGTAGTAGGCTCAACATCTCACCAAGTAGGAATTTAGGCTACTGATATGAACATGAGTTTACTATATCAAAAGCTTGTTAACCCTAATCAGGAATCTTTAACATTTTCAAAAATGACCTGCTAGAAATACTTTATCATACAACTTAAAGAATATGATCATGACCTAGGATCTACACCAATCTTTTGATAAGCAACAAGCTAAGGATTTACATTGAAATTTTTAGTCTTTAAACACAATAAACTTCACTTGAAGATTTGAAAAAAAAATTAATATTTTAACTTTTTCTGAAAACTTTTACCACTCATCCCCACACTTGAGATACATTTTCCTCAATGTATGGTGGTTAATCTCATGACACAAAGACAACCATAATTAGAATTTCACTTACTTAACATTCAAGTTACCATTCATTCCCCACCCCTAATTCACTATCCATACACTTAATACAATTATTTAATAAGTTGTTTAAGTCACATAAATAATATTATTCATAACTAGAAAGGGTGGAGCATATGGACCCGATCAGTGTGCAACACTCGATCAGCGAGTGCCACGATGGTTCTTGCTAGGGTCATCATATGGATCATCAACCTGCGGTGGTGGTAGTGGTGGCCCGAACCATTTATTCATTAAATTCTATATTTGCTGAAAGCTATATGGATTGGTGGTTCCTTCTGTTGGTGGCTCTTGTGGTTGTAGAGGAACCCACTAAGATGGTTGCGATACTGGATACGGGTAGATTGCCTGCCCGTCATAGATACCCGTTTAGCTCCAATCTATATCTCTTGGGTAGGGCACGTATTTTCTGCCTGCATAGAAATCATGATAATGCCTTTGTTGAGTTAGATCATTGTACCTTTGGTTGAGAAACAACTGATGCTGATACTCCTGATTTTTTGCATATAAATTTTGTATTTCCATTGCCTCCCGCTGCAATGCCATCGCCTCTTCATGTCTGTCTTTTGCAAAGATTGATTCTCGATTAGTCATGTCATATTGGTATCGAGCAATGGCAGACCATTGCCATACTCATTGGGTCTCATCCTCCTTATCATTTCTTCTACTGATGGTGCTTCAGATGGTCTTCTGATGGGAATGGGTGTGTGCTCTGAGCCATCCCCTTTTTCAGAAAATCCTTCATCTTCCTTATTCTCTTCGTCTTCTTCTTCATCATAGTCTTCCCCTGAAGACATGGGCTCTAGTGCTTCACCTGGTTATAGGGGTTGAGCATTTGGCCTCCTTCCTATGAGTACTTCCTTGGTTGTTTTGTCCTTCAACATGAATTGGGTGTTGGTCTTCTTGTAGTACCAAGACAGCTTGCTGAATTTGTCAACCATAAAGAACTTGTGTGGTTTGACAATATATTGGGTGTTTTTTCCCAACACCCCTTGTGTTCTCATAAGGGCTGTGATCAATCGGCAATGGGGAATCATTTTCTTATCTGCACCCTCCCTACTATCCAAAACATTCATTAAGATTAAGTGCCTTAATGAGAGCAACCTTCTTCCTGTTAACAAAGCATGTATTATGCGCATATCCGTTTGCCTAATGGTGTTCTTATCTCCCAGCATTGGTATTATGTTGAACATGCTGATCATGTTCAAGATTTTTGGCATGATATGCGTCTGAGTCCCTACGAACCGACCCTCTGCATTTTCTAAGAACATGTCTTGTAATATGGCTATATCTTCTTGGGTGCTAAACTCATTGTTCCAAATGACTATTTCAATAGGGTATTCATACTGATTTGATGGTCTTTAATCAAAATTCTCCATCCGCTGGATGGTGTCGAAGGACATGATCATTTCTTTTTTTCCTACTCGCCCCCTCAGAGCGGTTGTATGAGGGGGTTGTCACCATCCTCCCTATCCAATGTTGACATCCATTCTATAATTTCCTTGCTTGGAATCTTGTCGTTATGGCCTTCATCATGAAATGTCAATGCTGCCTCCCATCCTAACCTCCTAAACATTTCCACTACCCCCAAAGCTTCAAAGTCTTCCAAAATTGCAGCCCGTTCACAAACAAATATGTTATCTATGTTTTTCATCCCCCTTTTCAAACTTTCCCATGTAAAGATCCTTTTGCCATCGTGGGTCATGCTCGGAAAGCTTTTTTGGCACGAGTAAAGCTTGGTCTTGGCCCCCTACCTTGATCGGCCGATGTCATGTCTTTATCTTGCAACTCAGCTTGACTTTGCTTCTTTTGTTTCTTTGAAGATCTTGATGATTCAGGTTGTTTACCCTTTGACTTGCTTTTGAAAAAATGCATAGTTCCTGCAACACACAATACCATAATTACTTTAAGATTTCTAAGTATTGGGTCAACCTTTGTGCATTAATTCATTAGTGTGTTTTCATGGTTTCATGGTCCCCTTGACATCTTATGATTATGACATTCATTATCATGAAAACATACTTTTATTTCACTACATGCAATTTCCCACTTGAGTCATGTTCGTTTAAACATGGTGTTCATGTGAAATTATCAATTCATGTTTTGCTATAGGTTGTTCCAACACAATCTAGATCCTAACTTTCTATTCCAAAATCCATCCTTTTTAATATATATAAGCACCTATCACTCCTAAAGATGTAATAATATGATCTATGCTTACATTCATATCCATATATAAGGTAATCACATATAAATAATCATATAATGAGTTATGACTCATGAAACTTGAATTTAGTGACAGAAAACATACCTGAAAGATGTTAAAACCTTGAAAGTATTGAACTTGTCTTGAATTGCAAAACCCCCCCAAATTACCTGAATTTCACCCTTCTCAAATCTTACAAATCCTTGTGAGATTTGAAAATCTGAACTAAGCTTTGTGATCCTCTTAAAAAATTATCCAAAATGCACACCAAAAATGTTTGATTTGGTTGAAAATTGAGGGAATTGTGTTTGGTGGAAGTTAGGCTTCTTGTTGAAAAGGAGAGAATTTTGGGTGTAGAGGATGAAGATATGGTGAAAAATGCGTAGATTGGGTGTTTAATTTGTGGGTGGTGTGTTAAATGGGGATGTGTGGTCAAAAATTGGTCAACAAAAGTCAAGATATAGCTGATCCGATCCTCGGCGTACCATACGCCGACCCCCGGTGTACCATACGCCGATGGCCGTATGGGGGAACTTTGTCAGAATGTTTTTTCAACGGCGGCGTATGATACGCCCACCCCCGGTATGTGCTAAAATTGCCTTATTTGCTCAATTATTTGACTTGTTTTATCCGCCACTCCCCGTATATTCGTGCTTCGTCTCGAGGCACATAAAAGACATAGTACATACCTGAGTTTTTCTAGCAATCTCCACACTTGTGGTTAACCATGGAATGCGTGTGAATTAGGAGAGCTTCGGAAGAATCGCTATTAATGCACTTAACGAGAAAAGAACATAAATAACATATAAAAAATAAAGAAAAGTTTAATAAAAACTAACTCGTTGTCGTAGGAATCACGGTTGCATTTAGTGTATGCAACAAGCCTTTAAACCATTCGTTAATCCCGAATGGACGAGTTATAGTATCGTGAGGGTTTGTAGTGAACACACCCACAAAGTTCACAGGTTGCTTCCCGTTAGCGCTAAGTTTAAAGTCTTCAGCCAGACTTGTTACCATGTATGTTTACGTAGGGGGAGGGTTCTCCAACATGCTTAATAAAGAGCTTTCAGATGCGTGAGATGGTCCATTTATATCATTAGCTTCCAAATATGGTTTTAGTTGATGACCATTCACCAATTGGCGAAGATGATCCTCAAAATCCTCAATTTCCACGTCCCCATACTTTCCAACACGCGTAACAAGGTATGGACCTGTCCATTTGCTTTTAAGTTTCCCGGGAAAGAGTTTTAATCAAGAATTGTATAGTCACACTTTCTGTCCTTCTTCGAAAGTCTTTTTCCTTAACTTCGCGTCATGCACTGCTTTCATTTTCTCTTTATAGGTGGAGGCGCATTCGTAAGCTTCGGCTAGCAATTCTTCCAACTCACATATGTGAAGCTTTCTTGTTTTACCTACAACATCATAATCCATGTTAACATTCTTAACAGACAATAAAGCTCGATGAGCTAATTCAACAGGTAGATGACATCCATTACCATAGACCAATCTATAAGGTGTTGTGCCAATAGGGGTTTTGTAAGCCATACGATACACCCATAAGGCATCATCCAACTTCATGGACCAATCCTTACAGTCAGCTCGCATGGTTTTCTATAAAATTTCTTTAATTTGCCTATTAGACACCTCTACTTGACCACTTGTTTGAGGGTGATAAGGCGTGGCAATTCGATGATCAACTCCATACCGTTTAAGCAATTTTCCAAATTTAAAGTTTTTAAAGTGTGATCTCCCATCACTGATGATCACACGAGGGATTCCAAATCGTGAAAATATATTTGATTGAACGAATTTGCAAACTACAGCATGACCATTTGTCTTGGTGGCGATGGCCTCAACCCATTTGGACATATAATAAACCGCCACCAAAATGTATAAATTGCCATATGAATTAGGGAAGGGTCCCATGAAATCGATTCCCCAAACATCAAAAATGTCAACTATGAGAATCGGTTGCATGGGCATCTCATTCTGTTTGGAAACACTTCCCACCTTTTGACAATTTATACAATTTTTTGAGAATTCAAAGGAATCTTTAAACAGAGTGGGCCAATAAAGTCCACATGATAATACTTTATGCCCCGTTTTCTGGCCACTAAAGTGGCCACCACATGCAGATGCATGCAGATGTCCCAACACTGATTGTATTTCATCATCTGGTACACATCGTCTAATAATTTGATCCACCCCCACTTTAAACATATCTGGTTCATCGCATATGTAATGTTTTGCTTGTGCCAAGAACTGTTGCTTTTTCTTCTTAGTCCAATGGTCGGGGAGTGTACCTGCAGCCAAATAATTAGCAAAGTTAGCATACCATGGAATGGTTGAAACAGATAATAAGTGTTCATCTAGGAATGTTTCTTTAATTTCTTCATTCTGAACATCGCTTTGGTGCAAGACACGTGACAGATGGTCGGCTACCACATTGTCACTTCCTTTCTTGTCACGAATTTCCAAGTTAAATTCTTGTAACAAGAGAATCCATCGAATTAGCCTTGGTTTAGCATCCTTCTTTTCCATCAAATATCGCATTGCACTATGATCAGAATAAATAATAACTATATTTCCCCAAATATACGACCGAAATTTATCTAAGGCATATACTACCCCCAAGTAACTCTTTTTCTGTAGTGGTATAGTTTAATTGTGCATCCAAAAGAGTTTTACTTGCATAGTATATAGCTACTAGTTTCTTATCTACCCATTGTCCTAAAACTACCCCTACCGCATAATCACTTGCATCGCACATAATTTCAAAAGGTAAAGACCAATTTGGTGATTGTAAGATTGGAGCCTCAATTAATTTTTGTTTTAACACATTAAAAGCTTGGACACACTCGTCATCAAACACAAAGGGAACATCTTTTAGAAGGAGATTACATAAGGGTTTTGTACTGACACTAAAGTTTTTTATAAATCTTCGATAAAAACTAGCGTGCCCTAGGAAAGATCGTACCCCTTTAATGCTAGTAGGTGGAGGTAAGGTAGAGATCACTTAAATTTTAATATGATCTACCTCAATTCCTCGACTAGAAATTACATGACCTAACACAATTCCTTCTTGAATCATAAAGTGACTTTTTTCCTAACTTAAAACCAAGTTTGTTTCAACACATCATTTTAGTACTTTTGTTAATTGAGCTAAGCATGACTCAAAAGATGTGCCGAAAATAAAAAAATCATCCATGAAGATTTCCAATGACTTCCCGACCATATCTGAAAAGATACTCGTCATACACCTTTGAAAGGTGGTAGGGGCATTACATAGTCCAAATGGCATCCGCCTAAATGTGAATGTCCCATATAGGCAAGTAAAGGTAGTATTTTGTTGATCATCAGGATGAATAGCAATTTGGTTATATCCAAAATATCCATCTAAAAAACAATAAAATTTCTGACCTGTGAGCTTTTCTACTATCTGATCAATAAATGGTAACGGGAAATGATCCTTAGAAGTTGTTGCATTTAATTTTCTATAATCAATACAGATGCGCCACCTGGTTACCGGTCGAGTGGCTACCTTGTTACCTTGATCATCTTTCACAATTTGAATGCCCGCCTTCTTTGTAACTCTTTGTGTTGGACTTACCCATGTGCTATCTGAGATTGAGTAAATAATTCCTGCATCAAGCCACTTCAACACTTCTTTTCTATCAACTTCCCTCATGTTAGGGTTTAACCTCCGTTGTGTGTCACGTGATGCTTTTGCACCTTCCTTCGTGATGATCTTGTGCATAACAATTGATGGACTTATTCCCTTTAAATAAGCAATACTCCATCCAATGGCTGCTTTATGAGCAATTAGTACTTCCATCAAAGCCTCCTCTTGATCCTTCATCAAGTTGGATGCAATGATCACTGGTAAAGTCTTGTTATCACCTACAAAAGCATATTTCAAATGTTTAGGCAATTCCTTTAGTTCCACTTGTGGTGGTGAAATTAATGATGGTTTTAAATGAGTATCGATGTGCTCTGGTAAGCTTTCAAATTGATGTGTCCATGTTGGTTTGCCTTCTTTCATTGCCTTCACCTCACATTCATGTTCTTGTACTTCTAAGTCAATATCTAGCATTTCTTCTTCTCTGTTACATAAAATACACAACTCTATGGTACTATCCTTATTTTCATGAGCATGGCACTCGTCAATTATGTCCATCATGAAGTATTCATCATTGAATATCGTTTTTGGAACTAGATAAAAATACATTTAGTTTTAACCTTCTATTACCAAATGCCATTTCTACTATGCCAGTCATATAATTGATTAAGCATTGGGTAGTTTTCAAGAATGGTCTTCCTAAAATAACATTGGGTTGCTTATCAATTGTAGGACTTGCATAGTCTAACACCAGAAAGTCCACTGGGTAATAGAAGTCTTCCACCTTTATTATCACATCAGTACTATTCCACGCGGAAGTTTAAGCGATAAATCAGCTAAGACCACGGTAGTGTCTGCTTTTTGCAATGGTCCAAACTCATATTGATCATATAAACTTCCGAGTAAAATACTAAAACTTACTCCAAGATCAAGGAGGGCTTTATTAATTTTAAAGTCACCAACTTGGATTGAAATTAAAGGTGCTCCAGGATCTTAAAGTTTCGATGGAAGTATACCCGATAAAATGGCATTAACATTATCAGTAAAATCAAGTTGTTTTTGTAATATATGTTGTCGTTTTTGGGTACATAAGTCCTTCAAGTATTTGGCATAAGATGGAACTTGTTTAATTGCATCTATTAATGGAAGATTAATTTTTACTTGTTTAAAAATTTCCCAAATCTCATCTTGTTGAGGCCCTCGTTTTTTAGAAAGTGGTTTATTAGGTTCTTCTAAAGCTGAGGGATAAGGGATGGTATTGTTCTCCATCCTTATTCCTTGATAAGTAGATCTGTTTGATTTTTCTTTTTCCTTATTTGGTTCATGAAAAGTTACTTTCTTTGTTGTTTTATGTGTTTCAGGTTCCGAATCACTATTGCTTTCCCCCTTTTCACCAAGGTCAACCACCACTCCCTCTTTCAATGGTGGTGATGGTACAACCTTGTTGTCATAAGCCTTACCACTCCTTAAGATACTTACCTGGCCCACATGAGGTTCTTGAGGTTAAGCATGATGTTGAGGATTCTTTGTTGTGTCATTGGAAGCTTTCCACGTTTCTCTTCCGGACAACTGTTCAGCTAGTTGTCCCAGTGCTTGGCAATAGTTCATTAGTCTTCTCTTGCACTTTTTTGAATTGCTTGAATTCCTTTATGTCTTTTGCTAAGTCCTGAATTGTTGTTAGAATCGCATTGTCATTGCCACTATTAGTTGACAAACCTTGTTGATTCCTTTATTGGTAATGACCTCCTTATGGGTAATTCCCTTGATTGTAGTTATTTCTTTGATAGCCTCCTTGATTGTAGTTTTGTTTTCGGCCTTGGTATTGGTTGTTCCCTTGAGTTTGTACCTGAAAAGGAGGATTCAATTGGTTAGTGTTATTACCATATCTAAGATTTGGATGATTTCTATGACCGGGGTGATATGTGTTAAAATTTATATCAAATGTCTTCCCTTCTCCTTTTCCTTGTATTTGATGTATTTCTTCACTTTTTCCCAAATTCAAATAGCACGTAATTGATGTGTGACCAATGTCATTACACACACTTCATATTCACTAGATATATTGCCACACTACTCTTTCCAACTTTGAGGATTGTAATTTCTCATTCCAAAACTGCCATTCTGTCCATGGCCACCTGGTCATTCACCATCTTTACATTTGCACCTCTTGACCATCGACTTGATTGAGCACGTTTTTTAGATATCACACTCATCCGTTCTAATATGTTCCAATCATCATCCTCGTGATTCAAGGTAAATGTACCCGCACTTGTAGAGTTCACATCTCTTGCATCCTCCGATGATAACCCATCATAGAATGCTAAGATCAACTTCCACTTAGCTATCCCATGATGTGGACAAGTTTGTAACATCTCCTTGAATAGGTGAAAAGCTTCATGGAATTATTTCCCCAATTATTGTGTAACACCTTGAATAGCCCGCCTTGCATCACTTGTTCTTTGAGATGTATAATATTCACCTAAAAATAATTATTGCATTTGAACCCATGTGTGAATACTCGCAGAAGGCAGAGATAAAAACCACTGCTTGGCTTTGTCTTTGAGTGTAAATTGAAAGAGGACCAACTTAACTTCATCTGGTGAGAAACCTAGGCCACCTATGGTACTATAAGATGCCTCAAATTCTTATATGTGCAAATATGGTTCTTCAGTTGCCATCCCATGAAAATGAGGAAGAATTCCTAAACATTGTGGTCTAACCTCAAAAGCTCTCCCTCGTTGTGTTGGTGGAACTATGGGAGATGAGTTGATAGCAATGGCGAGGAAAAAGTGACTGTCCACGCCATGTGCAGGTACACAATGTGGAGCTCCCGGGTCTGCTAGTATACCGTTAAATGGTTGACCTCCCAAATTGTGAAAATCAAGGGCTTGGGCATAACCATCGCGGTCGTGATTCGGCAGACAGTTCTGATAACCTGGTTGATTTCCATATTGTTCAAAATTATGTTGAATTGGACCATCCATATCTTCCTGATCTTAAATCCATTCCTCCACATAATTAGTGTAATGACTTCCTTCCACTGAAAACCGTTCCTCATTGCTATGATGACTACCTTCTCCTTTATGTTGAAAACTTGGATTACGAACCCAAAAGTTTGGTATTGGTTGGAAATTTAAGGGAGGAGGTTGGTGTTTGCACACCTTGATTTACAGGGATCGGCCCCTGAGGTTGAGGTTGCACAGGTTGTGGTTGAGGTGGAGGATCATCATGTTGAGAGAATACGGGAAATGGGATATCTCCCACAGGTTGGTTGGGTTGTGGCCCTCCTTGGTTGTCTGGATTGTTTATCCTTCTTGATTGGTTACTTTCAGGCGTTCTTGAAAGTCTACTTAGAATCCGATGAGTTGTTGCTGATGATGTACCTTTTTCCGATCTTGTTCGACCATGAATTTAAGAAGTTCTTGAAGTTGGTGCTTTGTGAGACACACTATTCTCTCTTGCAGTATTCTCGATTTCTGGATCAAATTGTAATGGTGAGGTCCTTCCTGAA
Source organism: Flaveria sonorensis (assembly GCA_025506505.1). Taxonomy (NCBI): domain Eukaryota; kingdom Viridiplantae; phylum Streptophyta; class Magnoliopsida; order Asterales; family Asteraceae; genus Flaveria; species Flaveria sonorensis. Next base: position 56,537,662 of record CM046436.1, on the reverse strand, counting down.
AATCTTGTATGCATTAACGTAATGGTTACCTGCAAACAAGAAAACATAAAATACCTCTGTAATACTGAACACGAAAACAAATTAAAAAGAAAAACAAAAAAGTAAAATTTTTTTGGGTTTTTTATAATTTTTTTTTAAGAAAGCAAATAAAAACAATTAAACACTAAGCGCACTAATTCCCCAGCAACGGCACCATTTTGATCTGGTTGTCGAGACTTGATCAAAAAACAAGTTATTATATCGATCTTAGCTACCTTTATTGTGTAAGGGTAAGTAAGGTCGTCTCCACAGGGAATATGTGAAAAGTGTTTAACAATATGACTCGATTAAATTAAAGACACAAACTTTATAATTAAAAATTGGAACTTTAAATTAATTGAATAATACAAGTGCAAAAAGCAATAAACTTTGGAATGAATTTAATAAATAATGAGAAAACAATCACTTTCGGGTTTTCAATTCTGCAAGATCAACAATTAGTGTGTTTAACCCAGGGTTTGTAATAAATAATACTTTAAGATCTTAGATTTTGATTAAAGTGACAACAAAGGAAAGAGCTTTTAAGACTTGTTCGTTCATAATGTTACCAATTTACCTATATCAAATTGTCTACTTTTCTTAATGAGCTCACGATGCAAGGAATCCGAAACTGATAATCAAGCAAACAACTTTATTTATAAGCAAATGTTTTAAATCAACCAAAACATATTTTTTCATTCAATAATTCAATGTTTAATACAAAAACCTAATCAAAGCATACTAATTGTCTCACTTGATAAGAATCGTACTCCCGAAAGCAATCAAAGAAAGAACTAGCCACTCATGATCTTCATCGGATCTTCAATCTTGATTTGATGATGATCAATGATGATTTAGGATGAATGGGAAGGCTTGAGATCACCACAAATCAACTTAGAATCGTCAAGAATTGAGCTTGGAAAATTGTTCTCCGAATTAGGGTTGGATTGTGTTTAAATAACTTCAAGATCCACGAAATTCGGAAGGTTGTTGGTGACCGGCGTATGATACGCCCAGGGTCGGCGTATCATATGCCCCCCTCAGCCTTCATACGCCCACCTTTCTGTAATTTTTTTTCAAATACATTTTTTTCAAATACGCCGCCGATACGCCGACTGACGTATCATACGCTCATACCCGGTGTATCATACGCCGGTGTAGAGTTTTCTGGGCCTTTTTTGTAACTTTCACTATTTTCAACTCCAGTCTTTGTATTTTCGTATTTTGCTCCTTTTTCTCCAAAACAAGCCTTCTTTAGCTTCAACCCCTGCAAATCAAAAGACAACCAAAGTGAACTTGTTCCGCAATAATCATGCTGTAAAATCAAGCATTTAGATAAATTAAACACTAAAATTCTGACTCGTGATCAGTGGCCAACCACCATTTACTTTCAATGTCGTTCATTCATTGCGATTGAGCACTAATCCCTCTTCCCCTTTCCCTTGCCAGTTGTTAACAGCTCAATAACAATCAAGATTGTAATTTGTGGTGACAATTTCTCAATTAACTTTCACCAGTCTATGCAAATTACCACCGAAAGTTGTCTCTGATGATCATAAAACTCTAATTTATATTTATAAACGAACCCCCCTAAAATCTAGGTAATAAGTGATTTCCAACTACAAATACCACTCGTGAGTTCACTAATCTTGTTGGGATAATATAGTTGTCTTAAAGACTTTTGTAATATACGTAATTATTTTCTTTCATTCATTTTTTTCAATAGTTATATTTTTATTTTTTAATTGAAGTCATAACGCACCGAGCCGATACTGACTACAATCGAATTCCTAAAAAATCACGCAACAGCCGTATCGCCGCAACGCGCGGACATTTCCACTAGTTATCTATATATATATTTTATCTCTAAGTGATATCTAAATAAATAACCGAAGTTTATTATATTTTATAATTATATTTATAGCAAAATTTATATATGTAAAACTTTTATGTCCTTTATAGTCACTGTTTAAAACACCAAACTGACTGACTCATTAGTTTGATGATACTGCTCAAGTCAAACCCAATTAAGACCACTAGTTTCCTTTAAGATCGATAAAAGCCAATGAACCATTCAATATACAATATAAGTAAAATATTGTTTAAAGAAGAAAAACATACTGCACTATGTGTTTCGTTTCGTAGGGATGATGATGGAGCGTGTAATACAACAGAAATAGAAAGAGAGATTGTTAAATAAAAATGCAAGATCTATCCTAAGGTTTAGAATAGGACAGAAGGGGAATTCGTTAACTCTCAGCTACCCATTTCGGGTGTTATTCACTTATTCATGGATTAAATAGGTAAGCTAACTAATAAACTACTAGCGTTAGACCCGCTTCGTCACGGTTTGATTTGGAGCGTATATAATAGCGTCATAGTTATAGTTTTTGGGATTATCATGGTTTCGGTGAGTCAAATATATATGCACTTGGATTGTCGCTAGACATGTTTTAGTGATATAATTACCAAACATTAAATTTAAATATTTAAATAAAATAATATTTAATTTAAATAGTATTTAGTTATAAAATATAATTAGTAAATATAAATTTAAATGTCAATTTATAGTATTATAAATAAAATAAAATTTAATAAAACGAATTAAATAATATCATATTATTAAATAATTTATTAATAATGTGTATTAAATAATATATTAATTAAATAAGAGCAAAATTGAAACTATTACATAAAACAAATGTACTATATGCTTAAAATATTGTATCAGGCGTCTTATACCTTGAATAAAATTATTATCTTGTCCTCCTAAGATGTATTTATCATATTCAAAACAACAATACATGAAAGAGACAATGATAAAAGTTTCAAGGAATATAATATTACCACTAACCATTTGGTTGAGTGGTAGCCTCATGACTTTCTCTAGGGGAGATTGTGAGTTGGTGTCCTACTAGCAACAAAATGTTGTTGGTAGGCCGGGTTTTACCGCAGTGGCCCTTCGGGTGGCGGGTTTTCCCTGAAATTGGTGGTTGGTGGGCTTGGGCTACCAGCGCTGTCTGTGATCACGGGCGTATGGGGTGATTTTTCGTCATTAGGGTACCCCGGGTAGCTGGGCTTTATTTAGTTGATCGTTCAAAAAATATATATAATATTAAATGGATAATTTACCATATTGTCCCTAAAGCGTTCTAGCCCTCTCAGATGCCTTACACTCCTTTGTACATGTTTTTTCAATACTTGTACGCTTGGCAAAATTACGTTTATATCCAAATAGATGTATTATATAGTAGTATAGATTAGTCGTTACCTTGATTATAACATAATACCAAAAAGGGCCGAAACTATTACAACTTGTTCATTTAAGTCCCCGAATTACTAACTAATTTCATTTTAATGCAACAACTCCTTATTTGAGTAAGTTGATTAACGGGTAAGAGGATGTTCTTCATTATCTTTTTGGTTTTAAACCTTTTGTCAACTTAATTAATTTTCTTTTAATTCAAAGCTACTTATGAAGGGGGTGAGAGGATGTTTTTAGTGATCAATACTTCCAACAACTTTCTATAAATCCAAAGAATCGACCACAACATGAAAGACTTCTTTGGGCTCGAAAAATTTCTAAAGGCAAATGGTCACATAGATCTCATAATCGGTGCTAGAAGATCGATCATTAATACATGTTGGCATTATTTAATCTATCACCACATTATTAACTACATCAAAATAATCAAGTATTTAATCTATCACCATGGTATGATTATTTAACTACATCAAAATAATCAAGTAGAAGAAACCGAAGACTTCATGGTATGAAGAAGTTGCAATGTTAATGTTGCACTTGCACGAGACAAAAATGGGAAGTTGGTCAACATAATGTTAGGTGGTATTTAGGAGTAACTTAATGTTATTTTGCGGTAATGGCCAAGTGGTAATGATGATGGTTCTCACAAAAGTGGTGTGCGTTTAAATCCTTACAAATACACAATAATTAGGTGGTATTTAGGAGTAAAATAATAGTTAGATAAAAATGTTCATTTTGCAGTTTTAGTTGAACTTTACATGATCCACATGATCCTGATAAATAGACTACATTAATAAGGATCCGACTTGCTTAATGTAAAGACAAGTAAAAGTGTAACATATACCAAAGCTCTTATCCAGAAACTAATTAAGCTTAAAGATAAATGAAAAACCTGAACTAAAAAATAGATTGATATATATGCTGATTGTTTAACCATGCATTTTATCAGATTAACACTATAAAACCTGTAAGGTGTTATATATTATTACTCAGCTGTATGTAAATATGAACACTATAGTTACAAAGGAAAACTGATCAAATCATGTCTCCTAATTATGATAAAGATTATTACTATGAACTCTAACTAATATATTCTATTTATAAACACAGGAGGTTGGTTTGTTTATCAGATCTGGGGACTTAAGTGGACTATAACGATCTGAATAGACGAGTTCATGGTTAAAGACTGAACCAAATTAGATGACTGTATGATGTGTATATATAGCAGGTAATTATGGGAACTTAAAACATATGCAAAACCTAAGATAATTAAGACATAGATATTCACACATAGCACAAGTAATCAAATTTCCATATCACTTCAGCTCATGTAGCAGGAAAATGGAAGTCAAAGTATTGTGCAGCTTCTTTAGTTCAAACTTCACAAAAGAAACCTACATGAGAACTTTTAACCAGGATTAAAATCAACATATACACCCACCTCCAAAAAACAAGTAAAGGTCAAAGCTTCATAATCATACTCATAATCAAGATATGTGTTTAAAGATCTCAAACACTTGAAAATAAACAAATATACCTCAAAACTGCAACTTCAGGAGTAAAATAGTAAACTGATAAAGGGTGTAATTTCTTCGTTTAATCTCTTGACCAAGTTATCAGATGGTAGCAATAGAAGCCACATGATACTCAAACTTTTCACCATAAAGTATAAGTCCAGACAGATTTCTCACCGTCTCCCCTCACCACATACTTCCTCCCTTCATGCCCGTGTTCTTCCACATGCATAAGCCATGGACTTCTTTCTCATATTAGCGTTGGAGATGGTCTTACGATAAAACTTAGCGTATAGATATGATTGTCAAAAACAAAAGAACTAAACCATAACTATTATATGGTTGTTTTGAAGGCAGAGCAATTAGAAGACACATATACAGTACTAATTCATACCTATGGCTAGCAACCTCCAGCTTTCAAGGAAAACAAATAAAACCAGCTTTTAATCATAAAAAAAGAATAGTTATTTCTAATTAAAATATGAGGTGTGATTATTAATTATATTAATAGCTAGGTTATCACATATCAGAACATAGCTCACAAAGAAAGATTAGATTTTTATCTGATCAATACCTTATAAACTAATATTAAACTGATGACAACCAAAGGTACAAAAGATTTAGGGTTTCCAAGCTTATGAACATAATCTAGGGTTTACTAGCTGGCCTGGTTTAATCTTATTTCAAACTAGCTAGCTAGCGAAAGGGCAAATATTATATCGCGTATCTTAGAAAACACCATAATTGACAGAGTAATGTAAATTAATCTTGATCTCTATTCAAGAACTAATGGTGAATATATCCAAAAGCAAGGGAATGAAGGTCTTCCATATTCTCTTGGAAAAACCAATCTTTGTTATGACTTATTTGCATATCCAAAGAATCAATTGAGTAACTTGAACCTTCTTGGAGGCTGCAAAATGACCCATCTTCTTCCTTGATAAACGAATCCGCGTAGTTTTCTCCCATTGAGTTGAAATTTATGATCGCGTTTACATTGTTGGTGCGCGAGTTCTTATCGAATTGGGGCATATTTATGCATGAACTCTCTGATTGTTGAAACCAACTGTGGATATCTTGTGGAGGTGTGTAGGAAGGAAGTCTCTCATTATGTGTATAATCATTGCTAGGATGGTTTGAACCATTGAGTACACTTTGAGCTGCTTGAGCTTTTAAAGAAGCTAGTTGAGATTGTAAACTAACAACCTGTTAACAATAATAACAATCATTAGAATGAAGATAATCATTGCAATACGTATAATCAAGATTAGGGTTTTACTTTGATATATTAAAAAGCAAATTGTACCTCTTGTTGAAGTGCAAAAATATGTGCAACACAGCCATAGATGGGATCTTGAAGCCTTGCTTGAGCTTCATACGCGATGGTAATCGCTGCCTCCAATCGACCACTAACGGGTAGTTGAGCAAGAAGTTTAGAGGCATTGCTTGCACCAAAGACCCTATGAATGGCTGCAAAATGAGCAGCACCTTGTTCATGGCAGAAATAAGGGGCAAAAACACAACCCTTTACACATTTTCTTCTCAAGAACTTGCAAGCACCACAAGGAGAACCTGATCCAGTCATGCTTAATTTAATGATTTGGGTTTAGTTTTCAAGAAAAATTGTTTCTTGAAGTGTTTGATGATGAGCTAATTGTGTTTGTTCTTATATTGATGAAAACATTATCATCAGGTTTATAAACACAAGAGGGTGAGGGGTGGATCATATGGTAATGAATATTTTAACCACTAATGGTTCCCTTAATGGCCTACAGTTAGTATTATTTAATTTCTATTAGAAAAATAAAAACAAAAAACTTTTTTGCAAGTTCACCCCACATCCAACCCTACCTCCCTTCTCTGTTTTCTTATTTTAGTTCTACTATTCATTTCACTTGTAAGATTCCTTTTCAAAATCCTTAAAAGAACAAAGGAGTCACTACAAAGCAGCCTGTAATAGTTTGATAGACTGTTAGCTTTTCTTAGATAATTAACTAGCTCAATAATCTCTTAAACTTACATGCGTTGCATACATACACACATACATGTACATGTGTGACTGCATTTGTTTATTAATATTATCACTCACCAAAACAAAGGTCGCCTATAGCAACCACAATTTGAACATTTGTACCGAAGTCAATTAAGTCGTTGATGTAGGTCTTGAAAGCATATACCGACGACAAGTCGTTGCTATAAAGCTCGTTGACATAGCCTCATAGCTAAAGGTCATAAATATTGCCGGTAACGTCGGTATTTTTTGGCCTTTTAACCGTCGTCAAATTAGATTTATTAAGTACGAAAAAACTTATTTTAATTATATTGGGTGTATAGCGATAACATGTCGTTATTATAGGTGTTACTGAATTTTAAAAAAAAATTGTTTTTTTTATAATTTTCTAGAATTAACATAAACATCAAATCAATGTTCAACTTGTCATACAAATCAAACCAAATTATCTAAAATCATTACATCAAAGCAAATCATATTTCTATCATACCATTACATCAAACAAAATTGGTTGAAATACCAAATCAAACCAAAGTGTTAGAATTCCACACATATCACAAGGAAATTGTTTGAAATCGAACGAAATAGCGTTTATCAACTTTCATCATGTCCTTTTTAACGTCTCCATTCACCTTTCGCATCTTGGATTTTACTATTAAAGCTTTCTTGTATTTTCTGAAATAGCTCTTGCACTTGTTGTCGATGTTGAAGTTGTTCTTAGAGTTTGGCTTTCAACTCGTCTTTTATTTGGTCGTGCATTTGTTGTTGCTCTGATGAAAGAAAATAAGCCGTGAATGACTTTTTAGGTAGGTTGAACAGCACATGAGTCAAATTTAAAAGTCTTGGCTCTTATCTTAAGAATAAGATAGTTGTTAGGAAATTGCTTCACATAGTTCCATAGAATTCTACGGATCGTACCATCTACAGAGTTGTATTCAAAAGTGGAAAAAATGACAAATGAAGAAGTAACCAGAAGAATAAAAGCGTTATACCATTCAAAAGCCATGATGACCCATAGGAGAATAATCAAGGTAGGCTTTAAGGGCTATGGCGACGACAATTGTCGTCGCGATAGGGTCGGTTTGTCGTCGCCATAGGCTATGGCGACGACATGACGTCGCCATAGACCTAGTCGTTACAGCCTTGTCGCTATAGCGTAATTTTGTGTCGTCGCCAAAACCCTAGTCGCCATAGAGGTCTATCCCGACAACATGTTGTCGCCATAGAGTTGTCGACAAAAAATTTTCATATTTTATTTTAATTTAAAAAATAATTTTATTTTTCAGTCTACGGCGAGGACATGTCGTCGCCATAGGCTCAAACAATTTTTTTTTATTTTAATAAAAAATTAAATAAAAAAATTAAAAAACCCTATGGTGACGATATATTGTCGCCATAGGCCCTACTGTTTTAATTTTTAATTTATAAATTGTATTTATATTTTCCATGTTTTTCTTAATATTTCAAGTTTCGGAAACATATTTATACACCAAACGAAAGCTAATATTATTGATACCAAAAACAAAATCATTTTACAATTCAAGTTACATACATGTGAATTTAAACAAAATAACCAACATAAACATCTTTAATCTTTTACAAAATAAAAGACTTCTAATTGTCGTCATCTAGATCATCTTCGTCGTCATCTTGATCATCTTTGACTGCATAACTGTTGTAAAATGAAAAAAAAAAACATCACGCCCAATTAAAAATAATAAAAGATAACAGTTTTAGGTTTCAATAAATTAATAATGCAAGTAATAATATCTAAATTTAGTCTATAAATATGTGCGAATGAATTAACTTAATAATATACAACTTTAAACTAAACAATATACTAAACCAACAAGGTACTAACATCGTATTAAATTAAATTAAATTAAAATAGTAACAGCATATGAACACATGATAACAACATAGTTAACATATAAAGAAATGAAAGTTTTAAATTTACCTAATCTTCTTTTGCTCTCGATTTGATCCATCCAAACACTTCTGTATAATGTGCCTTTCTTCACGTTTGTTGTTTCTTTAAATAATATTTATAAGATGACTTATACACAAACATAAACATGACATAAATATAAATACAAGTTATAAAACACAAATGAAACCCTAAAACATTTTCCATTAAAATCCTAAAACATGTTTTAAAATGCAATTCATCATATGTTGATGAATTAGATTCTGAATTAATTAACATTAATCCTTAAATATGTTATAAAATATAATTCATCATATCATTTTATCGACTCAAACCAATAACCAAATCAAACAACTTATATAATTCTAACAACATAAATTATCTATAACAATAATTCAACATAAATCTTCTATAACAATATATAATTCTAACAACATAAATCATCTCTAACACAAATATCATCTAGCACACATATTCAATTTCATGATATGTTCATCATACGATCATAGCTAAACTTTGACATATTCAATCGATTCTAACTATTATAACCGAACATATTTGACCATGATTGACACTAATTGTTAATAATTATAATTATCACAACATATGAAATTAGTTTTTTTTCTTCTTTTAACTAAAAATAAATGACTAGATGATTGAACATATATCACTTAGTCAAAATTGGAATACAATCTTAAACTTCACCCAATACTTAATCCACATTATACCACTGAGATTCACCTTATATTTAAAAAAATATTAGTCCTAACTTATCTTTATCTTTTGTTTCAAAAAATCACATTTAATAAGATTTTGTTCCATTTACAAAATAAATTAAAGGCATATAATATTATTTTAAGAAAATAATACAAACATACACATGGTTAAATAAATAATAACAATAAAATGTACATAAATTAATAATAATAATAATAATAATTAGTTTTATTAATATCATATTTAAGAAAATCATAAAACTTTATGGCGACGACATGTCGTCGCCATAGAGTTTTCATAATAGCGGGACTATTTCTCTCCTAGTTATTTCGGGGGAAAAAAGAAAAAAAAAATATTTTGACCTATGGCGACGACATGTCGTCGCCTTAGGTCCACACATAATTTTTAAAATTCTATAATTACTTTAAATAAATCAAAATGTAAAAAAATAGACATATGCCGACGACTTCTCTACACCTATGGCGATGACATTTTTTTTGTCGCTATAGGTCACTCTAAGGCGACGATAAGTCGTCGTCATAGGGCTAGAATAGCCAAAAATTAAAGTAACCCTATGACGACATGTCGTCGCCTTAGGGTGACCTATAACGATAACATCATGTCGTCGCTATAGACCTATTCACGATAGGATCTTTTTCTTGTAGTGATAAACAACAAAAAGGTCATTTGATGGTCATGAGAGTTAGCACTATTGAAAGGGATGAGTTGATGGCAACTAAAGTTATGGTATGGGTCAAGGAAGAAGTTTTGGTAGAGTAGAAAAAGGATGCGGAAGAGGTTCGGGTTATAGAAATAGAAAAAAAAAAAAAAAAAGTGAGTTTAGAGGCTATGAATGTGAAATGCATGAGTACTTTGCATACGAGAGCATCAGGTGGAAAGATAAGGATGAAGGCGCACATTTAGAAAGAAAACTTGAAGATGATCCAACCCTACTGTAAATAAAAAATGGACTCAATTTAACATTAAAAGGGAGATTGTTGGAAATTAATCGTAAATGGTTCACATACGAAGTGGGTTGGTTTTTCTACCGGGTCAAAACTTGGGGATTAAGTTTAGGTTATTTTATTATTCATTTTTTTGGTATATTATATGATAAGGATGTTCGGGTTATTTAAAGTTGATTCTATATAAATTAATTTTCAGGTTCGAGTAGAATTAGAAGTCTATGAGTTCCACGATTACTTTAGTACAAATTAGGATCTTAAGGTGAATATTGTGTTTGTGTATTTCTTCTTGGGCTTGATTTCTAACACTTACTAGGTCGTTAATTGTTCCTAACACTCCATAGTATGTGCCTTGCCAACTAGACACTTATTTCAACAAATTAATTTGTAAACCAAAACAACTGATATGCTAATTAAAAAGAACTCAAAGTACAAAATTAACTAAAAACTAGCATTACCGTTCACAAAATTTTCATAAAATACAATATGAACGGAAAGAAAATTTAAAATGAAAAGAACATAAAATACGGTTACATTTGAAATAAAAAAAAATTAGAAGAATGAATATACATAGAGATGTTTAAGCTACGTGTTAGACACGGTTTCATCAAAACTGATTACATTTTTCCTTTGAGAAATACGTGCGGGTGCGAAGCTACAATAGCAAAGGAAGTCGTTGTAGTGTCGTAGATGACCACCGATCATAAAATTCATTTAAAATGTATGGCATTATTGCTGGAAAATGTTTTGTGTGCTTCATGTATATGGTTATATTTTAAGCATACAAAGTATTCAATAGTTGAAGGTTTCTAAAATGTCTTCAACTAAGATGAAACATTAGTATTATACTAAAATAAAACATTAACACTTAACTAAATTAAACATAAAAGGTAAATTGAATTTAACATCATTAATAACAATTTAAACAGTATATTATAAGTTGAAGTTGCTATACATTTCGTTTTTGGCTTTTGTCCATTAGTGGTAAGCAACTTACGATGTTGTGTGCAAGTAAAAACCAAGCATTAAGTAGTTACTACTACTTCATAGTATAAGACCAAGAATTAAGTACTTCCCAAACAACCTTATAGTTGGATTAAAACATCATAAACACATAATTTTTAAACTTTAAACATTCATCATCATAGCAGTAGAAATTAAAATTGTCATTGCATAGAACATTGTCTAAATATCTATTACATTCATCCTTAAAATATCTATTAAACTATCAAAATGTCAGTCTTGATCACAGCCATGTAACTTACCATCTGTGTCAAGCTATCATTCTTTATTTCATCTTTTTTTTTACCTATCAAACTAATATGAATACAAAATTTAATGTTGCTGAGTAAGTTTTAGTTTTAAAACTTTAAAGAACTCATTAGCATATTAGTCATTTAAAATCCTTTAACTTTACATCATCAATACATTATACATTTAGTATATTTATCGCCTTTCATATCTTCATAGATATTCATACTTTATCACTATATTCTTTCATTCACTTTATCTTTTATCTTTTCACTTTATCTTTTAGCTAGTACAAATACTAGGCTCTTATCATGTTTAGCATACATAAGGTATAACTCCTATCAGATGAGCATATACAATACACAACTCCTATCAGGTGAGTGCATACAAGATGCAACTCCTATCAAGTGAGTGTATATAATATACCACTCCTATCAAGTAAGAAGTGCACAAAGCAAAACTCCTATCAGGGTGAGAATGTAACGAATGCAAACCCCTATTAGTGCTTGCAAGACTTTATGTATATTGGACACATTTACTTTCTATTTTGCTGTATCTTTCTTTCTTTCTTTATAACTTTACCAAAACTATAGATAATCATTCATACATTATCATAATCGTGGCTATACTTTACAACTATTATACATAACACATCATCATCAGTTTTCCTTAGATAATATGTATCTAAAGTTCTATATGGTAAGGGTAGTTCATCAGCACTACACTCTTCACATTACTTTAACCTTCTTTATCATGCTATACGAGGTACGGGGCAATACATACAAGCTTTATCAATACAGATAGAACAGAACAAATATGGGTAATAATAATAGAGGAAATGCAGGCGACTAAAGTCATGTGGATGACTAGAGTTAATATGGGTAATAGTACATGGGTAATGCGGGTGGTTAAGGTCAATGCGGGTGAAGTAGACCAATATGGACTAAAGTCATGTGGATGACTAGAGTTAATATGGGTAATCACTACAGAACAACTATCCAAGGCAGGTAATAATAACAGGCTAATACAGGTGAACTACATGTTTATCTGTATTCAGTCACACTTAACCTTTTAAGTATCAATGCAGATAGTGATCACGAGTCGGAATTTTAGTGTTTAATTGATCTAAATACTTGATTTTACATTATGATTATTGTGGAACAAGTTTACTTTGGTTGTGTTTTGATTTGTGGGGATTGAAGTTAAAGAAGGCTTGTTTTGGAGAAAAAGGAGCAAAATACGGAAATACAAGGACTGGAGTTGGAAATAGTGAACGTTACAAAAAAGGCCCAGAAAATCCTACATCGGCGTATGGTACGCCGAGTATGGGCGTATCCTATGCCGATCGGCGTATTGGAGGCATATTTGCGGGCGTATTTAACAAAAATTACAGAAAGTTGGGCGTATGGAAGCTAAGGAGGGCGTATGGTACGCAGACCCTAGGCGTATCATACGTCGTTGGTCCAACAAACTCCGGATTTTGTGGAATTTCAAGCTATTTAAACACAAATCAACCCTAATTCGAAAAACAACTTTCCAAGCTCAAATCTTGATGATTCTAAGCTGAATTGTGGTGGTCTCAAGCATTCCCATTCATCCCAAATCATCAAAAAACATTATCAAATCAAGATTGAAGGTACGATGAAGAATATGCATGGCTAGTTCCTTTCTGATTGCTTCCGGGAGAATCGATTATGTTAAAGTGAGACTTTTGTTATGCTTTTATTAGTGTTTTGTTAAATGATGGATTTAATGTAATTCTACATTTTGTTTAAGTTAAGAGATTTGTTTATAAATAGAATTGCTTGTTGAGATTATCAGTTTTTCGGTTTTCTTGCATCGTGAACTCAATAAGATTGAGAAGTAGTTTGATATAAACGAATTAATAATATGTGAACGAGCAAGTCTTGAAAGTTTGATCCATTTTTATTACTTGAATAAAAAGTGGAAATCTTGGGAACAAAATCTTGACAAACCCTAGTGAGGCATATAACTTGTTGATCTTGCATAATTGAGGATCCGGAAGTGATTGTTTCTTATTATTTAGTTAAATCAATTTCAAAGATTCTTGCTTTTTGTAATTGTGTTCATTAATTCATTCAAATTTTCAATCTTTAATTATAAAGTTTGTGTCTTTTAGTTAATCGAGTCACACTAATTAAACACTTTTCACATATTCCCTGTGTAAACGACCTTACTTACCCTTACGCAATAAAGGTAGCTAAGACCGATATTAACTTTTTTTTGATCGAGTCTCGACAACCAGATCAAAATGGAGCCGTTGCCGGGGAATTAGTGCGCTTAGTGTTTAAATGTTTTTTATTTGCTTTTCTTACAAAATTATAAAAAACCCATAAATATTTTATTTTTCTTTTTAATTTGTTTTCTTGTTCAGTATTACACGAGGTATTTTTGTTTTTTCCTGTTTGCAGATAACCATTATGTTAATACATACAAGATTTTCAGGAAGGACATCACCATTGCACTTTGATCCAGAAATCGAGAAGACTGCAAGAGAGAATCGTGTGTTTCAAAAAATGTTAACTTCAAGAACTTCTCAAATTCGTGGTCAAACAAGATCAAAGAAGGTACATCATCAGCAACAGCTCATCGTATTTTAAGTCGACTTTCAAGAATGCTAGAAAGTAATCAATCAAGAGGGATGAATAACCCAAAAAACCAAGGAGGGCCACAACCCAACCAACCTTTGGGAGACATCGCATTACCCGTGTTTCCTCCGCCTGATGATCCTCCACATCAACCATAACCTGTGCAACCACAACCTGTGCAACCTCAACCTCAGGGGCCGATCCCTATGAATCAAGGGGTGCAACACTAACCTCCCCCATAAATTTCCAACCAATGCCCAATGTTTGGATCCATAATCCAAGTTTTCATTATAATGGTGAAGGTAGTCATCATAGTAATGAGGAATGGTTTTCAATGGAAGGTAGTCATCATACTAATTACATGGAGGATTGAATTGGAGATCAAGAAAATATGGAAGGTCCGGTTTAACAAAATTTTGAAAACTATGGAAATCAACCAGGTTATCGAAACCGTCAGCCAAACCATGATCGAGATGGTTATGCACAACCACACGAATTCCACAATCTAGGAGGTCAACCATTCAGTGGTATACCAGCTAATCCAGGAGCTCACCAGTATGTACCTGCACATGGCATGGATAGTCATTTCCACCCCACCATTGCCATCAACTCATACCCTATTGTCCTACGAACACAATAAGGGAGAGCTTGTGAAGTTAGACCATAATGCTTAGGTATTCTTCCTCACTTCCATGGGATGGAAATTGAAGAACCATATTTGCACATATCCAAATTTGAAGCATCATGTAGTACTATAGGTGGTCAAGGTTTTTCACCGAAAAAAGTTAAATTGGTACTTTTCCAATTTACACTCAAAGATAAAGCCAAGCAATGGTTTTTATCTTTGCCATCCGCAAGTATCCACACATGGGTTCAAATGCAACAATTATTCTTAGATAAATATTACACTTCTCAAAGAACAAGTGATGCAAGAAGGGCAATTCGACATTTTACGCAACAGTCAGGGGAACAATTTCATGAAGCTTTTCATCTATTTAAGTAGATGTTGAGAACTTGTTTACATCATGGGATAGCTAAGTGGGAATTAATATCAGCATTTTATGATGGTCTCTCACCAGAAGATGCAAGAGATGTAAACTCTACAAGTACAGGCACATTTACTTTAAATCAAGAGGATGACGATTGGAACATACTGGAGAGGATGATTGTGATATCTAAAAAGCGTGAACAAGCAAGTTGAAGGTTAAGAGGGCCAAATGTAAAGATGGTGAATCGTCAAATGGCTATGGATAGAATTGTTATTCTAGAACGAGAAATTGCAAGCCTCAAAGTTAGGAAAAGTAGTGTGGCACATATATCTAATGAATATGAAGTGTGTGATATGTGCAATGACATCGGCCACACATCGATCACATGGTATTTGAATTTGGGAAAAAGTGAAGAAATACATCAAGTTCAAGGCCAAGGAGAAAGGAAGACATATGACATGAAATCTAACAAATATCACTCTGGTCTTAGAAATCACCCAAATCTTAGATATGGTAATAATACTAACCGGTTGAATCCTCCTTTTCAGGTACAAAATCAAGGAAATAATCAATACCAAGGCCGACACCAAAACTACAATCAAGGCGGCTATCAAAGGAACAACAAAAATCAAGGGAATTACTAACAAGGAGGTCATTATAAACAAAGGAATCAACAAGGGCCTTCAACTCATAAAGGTAAAGATAACGTGATTTTAACAGCAATTCAGGACTTAGCAAAAGCTATGAAAGAATTTAAGCAATTCAAAGAAGTGTAAGAGAAGACTAATGAAGCTATTGCTAAGCAACTGGGACAACTAGTTGAACAATTGTCCAGAAGAGAAACTAGAAAGCTTCCAAGTGACACAACAAAGAATCCTCAACATCATGTTTCAACCTCAAAGAACTCTCATGTGGGCCATGTAAGTATCTTAAAGAGTGGTAAGACTTATGAAAACAAGGTTGTACCACCACTACCATTGAAAGAGGAAGTGGTGGTTGACCTTGGTGAAAATGAGGAAAGCAATAGTGATTCAGAGCCTGAAACACATAAACCAACAAAGAAATTAACTTTTCATGAACCAATTAAGGAAAAAGAAAACCAAACACATCCGCTTCACAAGGAATAAGGATGGAGAGCAATACCATCCCTTATCCCTCTGCTTTAAAGGAACCTAATAAACCACTTTTTAAAAAACGATGGCCTCAACCAGATGAGATTTTGAAAATTTTTAAACAATTAAAAATCAATCTCCTATTAATAGATGCAATTAAACAAGTTCCAGCTTATACCAAATACTTGAAGGACTTATGTATCCAAAACTTTAAGATCGGGTACACTTCCACCAAAACTTTAAGATCCTGGAGCACCTTTAATTTCAATCCAAGTTGGTGACTTTAAAATTAATAAAGCCCTCCTTTATCTTGGAGCAAGTGTTAGTATTTTACCCGGAAGTTTATATGATCAATATGAGTTTGGACCATTGCAAAAAGCAGACACTACCGTGGTCTTAGCTGATTTATTGCTTAAACTTTCGCGTGGAATAGTTACTGATATGATAGTAAAGGTGGAAGACTTCTATTACCCGGTGGACTTTCTGGTGTTAGACTATGCAAGTCCTACAATTGATAAGCAACCCAATGTTATTTTGGGAAGACCATTCTAGAAAACTATCCAATGCTTAATCAATTGTATGACTGGCACAGTAGACATGGCATTTGGTAATAGAAGGTTAAGACTAAATGTATTTTTATCTATTCCAAAAACGATATTCAATGATGAATGCTTCATGATGGACATAATTGACGAGTGCCATGCTCATGAAAATAAGAATAGCGCCACAGAGTTGTGTATTTTATGTTACAGGGAAGAAGAAATGTTGGATATTGACTTAGAAGTACAAGAACAGGAATGTGAGGTGAAGGCAATGAAAGAAGGCAAACCAACATGGACACATCAATTTGAAAGCTTACCAGAGCACATCGATACTAATTTAAAACCATCCTTAATTTCATCACCATAAGTGGAATTAAAGGAATTGACTAAACATTTGAAATATGCTTTTGTAGGTGATAACAAGACTTTACCAGTAATCATTGCATTCAACTTAACAAAGAATCAATAAGAGGCTTTGATGGAAGTGCTAATTGCTCATAAAGCAGCCATTGGGTGGAGTATTGATGATATGAAGGGAATAAGTCCATCAATTGTAATGCACATGATCATCATAGAACAAGGAGCCAAACCATCACGTGACACAGAAAGGAGATTGAACCCTAACATGCGAGAAGTTGTTAAAAAAGAAGTGTTGAAGTGGCTTGATGCTGGAATTATTTACCCAATCTCGGATAGACGTGGGTAAGTCCAACACAAACAATTCCGAAGAAGGCTGGAACATAAATTATGAAGGATAATAAAGGTAATGAGGTAGCCACTCAGCCGGTAACTGGGTGGCGTATTTGTATTGATTATAGAAAATTAAATGCATCAACTTCTAAGGATCACTTCCAGTTACCATTTATTGATCAGATAGTAGAAAAGCTCGTAGGTCAAAAATTTTACTGTTTTCTAGATGGGTATTCTGGGTATAACCAAATTGCTATTCATCCTGATGATCAACAAAAGACCACGTTCACTTTTCCATATGGGACATTCGCGTGTAGGCGAATGCCATTTGGACTGTGTTATGCCCCAGCCACCTTTCAAAGGTGTATGATGAGTATCTTTTCAGATATGGTTGGGGAGTCGTTGGAAATCTTTATGGATGATTTTTCGATTTTCGGCACATCTTTTGAGTCATGATTAGCTTAATTAACAAAAGTACTAAAACGGTGTGTTGAAACAAACTTGGTTTTAAGTTGGGAAAAAAGTTACTTTATGGTTCAAGAAGGAATTGTGTTAGGTCATGTGATTTCTAGTAGGGGAATTAAGGTAGATCATGCGAAAATTCAAGTGATCTCTACCCTACCTCCACCCACTAGCATTAAAGGGGTACGCTCTTTCTTAGGGCATACCGGGTTTTATCGAAGATTTATAAAAAAACTTTAGTGTCATTACAAAACCTTTATGTAACCTCCTTCTAAAAGACATTCCTTTTGTGTTTGATGATGAGTTAATATCGGTCTTAGCTACCTTTACTGCGTAAGGGTAAGTAATGTCATCTCCACAGGGAATATATGAAAAGTGTTTAATTAATGTGACTCTAATGAACACACTACCATGAGAACACACTAATAAGAAAACACTAATGAACCAATGCACAAAGGTTGACCTAATACTTGAAAATCTTGAAGTCATTATGTTTTGTGTGTTTTTCAAGAACTATGCATCTATTCAGGAGCAAGTCAAAGGGCAAACAACCTGAATCATTGAGGTCTTCCAAGAAACAGAAGAAGAAAAGTCAAGGTGAGTTGCAAGATGAAGACATGACACCGGTTGATCAAGGTAGGGGGTCAAGATCAAGCTTCACTCATGCTAGGAAGTTGTCCGAGCACGACCCATGGTGGCAAAAGGAGCTTTACATGAGGAATTTTGAAAAGGGGGTGAAGAACATAGACAATATCTTTGTGTGTGAATGGGCTGCACTGTTAGAAGATTTTGAGGCCTTAGGGGTAGTGGACAAGTTTAGAAGGTTAGGATGGGAAGCAGCATTGACATTCAATGATAAAGGCCACAATGACAAGATTCCAAGCAAGGCTGTTCTGGAATGGATGTCAACATTAGATAAGGAAGATGGTGACAACCCCCCTCACACAACCGTATTGAGGGGGCGGGTAGGTAAAAACAAGATGGTCATGTCATTCGATGCCATCTGACAGGTTGTGAATTTTGATTCAAGACCAGCAATTCAGTATGAATACCCTATTGAAGCGGTCATTTGGAACAGCGAGTTTATCACCTGGGAAGATATGACCATATTGCAAGACATGTTCTTTGATAGTACAGGGGGTCGGTTTGTAGGGACTCAGATGCATATCATGCCTAAAATCTTGAACATGATCAGCATGTTTAACATAATACCAAAGCTAGGAGATAAGAACACCATTAGGCAAACGGATGTGCCTATAATACATGCATTGTTACAGGAAGAAGGTTGTTGTCACTAAGGCACTTGATCTTAATGAATGTTTGGGATAGTAGGGAGAGTGCAGATAAGAAGATGATTCCCCATTGCAAACTAATCACAGAACTTATGAGAACACAAGGGGTGTTAGGAAAAACACTCAATACATTGTCAAGCCACACAAGTTCTTTATGGTTGACAAATTCAGCAAAATATCTTGATACTATAAGAAGACCAACACCCAAGTCCTGTTGAAGGATAAAACAACCAAGGAAGTACTAGTAGGAAGGAGGCTAAACACCCCACCCCTACAACCAGGTGAAGCGCTAGAGCCCATGTCATCAGAAGACGATGATGAAGAAGAAGATGATGAGAACAAGAAAGATGAAGGATTTACTGAAAAAGGGGATGGCTTGGAGCACACACCCATTTCCATCTGAAGACCTTCTGAAGCACCATCAATAGAGGAAAGAATAAGGAGGTTGAGGACAAATGAGTATGGGCAATGGTCTGCCATTGGCTGATACCAGTGTGACATGACTAACCGAGAATCAATTTTTGAAAAAGACAGACATGAAGAGGCGATGGCATTGCAGCGGGAGGCAATGGAAAGACAAAATTTATATGCAAGAAATCAGGAGTATCAACATCAGTTGTTTCTCAACCAGAGGTACAATGATCTAACTCAACAAAGGCATTATCATGATTTCTATGCAGGCAGAGAATACGTGCCCTACCCAAGAGAAACAGATTGGAGCCAAACAGGTATCTATGACGGGGAAAGCAATCTACTCGTATCCAGCATCACAACCATCTCAGTGGGTTCCTCTATAACCACAAGAGCCACTAACAGAAGGAACCACCGATCCTTATAGCTTTCAGCAAATGCAGAACCTGATGACTGAATGGTTTGGGCCACCACTACCACCACCACCACAGGTTGATGATCCATATGATGACCCTAGCAAGAATCATCGAGGCACTCGCTGAGATAATATTGCACACTGATCAGGTCCATGTGCTCCACCCGTTCTAGTTATGAATAATATTGTGTGTGTGACTTAGACAACTCATTAAATAATTGTATTAAGTAGACGGATGACGAATGAGGGGTGGGGAATGAGTTGGTAACTTTGAATGTTAATTAAGTGAAATTATAATTATGGTTTTCTTTGTGTCATGAGATTAACTACCATACATTAAGGACAATGTAGCTCAAGTGTGGGGATGCGGGGATTTGGTAAAGTTTTCAGAAAAAGTTAAAAAATTAAAAAAAAATTCTTCATGTGAATTTATTGTGTTTAAAGACTAAAAATTTCAATGTAAATCTGTAGCTTGTTGCTTATCAAAATATTGGTGTAGATCCTAGGTCATGATCATATTCTTTAAGTTGCACGATAAAGTATTTCTAGTAGGTCGTTTTTGAAAATGTTAAGGATACCTGATTAGGGTTAACAAGCTTATGATATAATAAACTCATGTGCATATCGGTAGCCTAAATTCCCATTGGTGAGATGTTGAGCCTATTACTTAAAACACAATTATAGATATTCATTTGTTGAGGGTAGGCCATATACTATTTTTGTTGCAGAACTTGTATTGTTTGATGCATGCCAAGACCATAAGCAAGATGTTTGCACATAAATGACAAAGGCAAGTTAGGAACCCCTTTACTTATTATCGTTGTTTATTTTTATCCATCATAACCCTTAGTAGCCATGTCGAGCCTTAAACCATTCCTTTGCTAAACCCAATATATAAAGCCCAAGATGTTAGTTGATAACCAACCGTGAAAACCGTTTAAAGTAAAAGAGCATTCGAAGTCAAGCTAATATTATGAAAGAAAAATTTGATAAAAAAGGAAAATTAAATGAAAAAAAGAAAGGCAAGTGTTTAGAATGGATCAAAGTGATCAAGCTCTATTAGTTATATTAATAAGGATTGTTTAATGGTTTGGTTTCTTTTTATGTATGTGTAGCCACCCAAAAGCTAAAAATCTCCTACCTTTACCTAAGCCCAAAAACCCACAAGTCCTTTGGATTTGTACAAGGTCTATGCGAGTGGTGGAGGCGTGATTGCTATACAAGCTTATGTGGTCAAAATGGTATAATGGAGTATTAAGTGATTACACTAGTGCATATTTCACTAGTCCATATATAAACCGAGAGGAGTGAATTATTGTGAGGGGTGTGTACATGAGACTCAAAATCAATGGCATGTCAAGCTTAGTTGGGTGATTTCCTGTTGCTTATAATTGACTTGCTAGAATGTAAATCTATTGAACGATGTAAGTCTTGTGAATAAGGATATGACCTTGGACCTTAACTGAGTTTTGATAAATGATTAGTAATGTGTATTTTCAATGATGGTTTCATAAATTACAATTGAACTTTGCTCGAGGATAAGTAAAAGGTTAAGTGTGGGGATGTGATCACGAGTCAGAATTTTATTGTTTAATTGATTTAAATACTTGATTTTACATCATGATTATTGTGAAACAAGTTTACTTTGGTTGTGTTTTGATTTGTGGGGATTGAAGTTAAAGAATGCTTGTTTTAGAGAAAAAAGGAGAAAAATACGGAAATACAAGGACTAGAATTGGAAATAGTGAAAGTTACAAAAAAGGCCCAGAAAATCCTACACCGACGTATGGTACGCCGGGTATGGGCGTATCATACGTCGGGTGGCGTATTGGCGGCGTATTTTTGGGCGTATTTGACAAAAATTACAAAATGTTGGGCATATGGAAGCTGAGGGGGGCGTATGGTATGCCGACCCTGGGCGTATCATACGCCGGTGGTCCAACAAACTCCGAATTTTCTGGAATTTCAAGCTATTTAAAAACAAATCAACCCTAATTCGAAAAACAACTTTCCAAGCTCAAATCTGGACGATTCTAAGCTGAATTGTGGTGGTCTCAAGCATTCCCATTCATCCCAAATCATCAAAAAACATTATCAAATCAAGATTGAAGGTACGATGAAGAATATGCGTGGCTAGTTCCTTTCTGATTGCTTCCAGGAGAATCGATTATGTTAAAGTGAGACTTTTACTATGCTTTTATTAGGATTTTGTTAAATGATGAATTGAATGTAATTCTACATTTTGCATTTTGTTCAAGTAAGAGATTTGTTTATAAATAGAATTGCTTGTTGAGATTATCAGTTTTTCGGTTTTCTTGCATCATGAAGTCAATAAGATTGAGAAGTAGTTTGATATAAGCGAATTAATAACATTGTGAACGAGCGAGTCATAAAGATTTGATCCTTTGTTATTACTTGAATAAAAAGTGGAAATCTTGGAAACAAAATCTTGACAAACCCTAGTGAGGCATATATCTTGTTGATCTTGCATAATTAAGGATCCGAAAGTGATTGTTTCTTATTATTTAGTTAAATCAGTTTTAAAGATTCTTGCTTTTTGCAATTGTGTTCATTAATTCATTCAAAGTTTCAATCTTTAATTATAAAGTTTGTGTCTTTTAGTTAATCTAGTCAAATTAATTAAACACTTTCCACATATTCCCTGTGGAGACGACCTTGCTTACTCTTACACAATAAAGGTAGCTAAGACCGATATTAACTTGTTTTTTATCGAGTCTCGACAACCAGATCAGATAGCTATCCATTCGGGTAATAGTAGCAAGGTAATTGTGGTAGTCTATCAGCTAATACGCGTGATTATATGCCATCCGTATTCACTATACTTGCATAATGTTCGGAGTAAATTCGGCTAGAGTCATTAATGCCGGTGACTTTATTCATCCTCATTGATAACCAATGCGGACAACAGTAAACCACAAGGTCCAATACGACTTAACTATACCCATCCGCATTTGTACACTTAATAATTAAGGTATATATGCAGATGACCATTCTACGAATGAAGGTATTGATAAATCACCCGCATTAGCATATACAATTTACCATGTCATTATCATGCATACCATTAGGGTTCATACAACTCAATATTCATCAAGTTAACTTTCATAAAATGTATAAAAATGATAACTTTCATAATTTAAATCCTTTAACCTTTAAAAAAATATTCGTAGTATGCATACTAGCCCCAAAACACCTAAAACGCGTAAAAGTAGGGATCTTGAACTCACCTTTGCACGAGACACAATGAAACCCTAATCCAAGAAGGAACTATCAAGATCTACAGATATACAGTAAAGGTGTCAATTTTATCAATCCAATTGGTGTATAAACATCCAAATGACATAGGTCTAGCCTAGTTCTATCATATCATACATAAAATCTAATACCTTTATACAAATCTTTGACTTTCTCTATTTAAAAGTGTAGTTTTCTCTCTTGAGGTCGCAATGCTTGCAAGAAGCATGCATGGGATGGCTCTATTTCTATTTATTGGTGGTTTTAGGGTGTGAAACTATTATTAGCCCACCTTTATCCCTACATTCTTTCAAAGCTTTTAAACTGTGCCCCTTATTCCTCTTTAATCGAGTTATACCCAAAAGTTAGGGTACTGCACGTAACAACCCACACATCATCGGCCAAACTTCTTATACTCATAAGCAATCCATGACCCAAACTCAATAGGAACAAATATATTATGTAGTCATTGGTGACTGCTAGTGTGACAATGAAACCAACATATGTTACATCATTCATAGTCACGACACGCACACATGCGTGAGGGTGCGAGAATAGTATCCAAGTAATGGTCCTACTTATATATACCACTCCAAGGTTCTAAATTTCTACTGCTTGTTTATCTTAAACACATGACTTTGAACATTAAAATTGTATACATCTTACCTCAATTTTGGACATGTATTGGGTTGTTATGAAGCTCTTATAAAGAAGAACACAAACCCATTAAAATGATAATTATATTAAAATAATCACATATAATTACTCGTGTTAATATGTGAAAAACCATATCTTAGAATTGCTCGTGGCATTTAGATTTTTCATTTTCACTATTTTTCAACATTAACAAAAAAATAGCAAGAGATGGTAACAAATAACGCAGACAGCCGGACACAAACAAGTACTTAAACGAACCTTAATGTCTTCCATAATTAAACAAACTTTAAGTCCTTTGAGGCTATATGTAAAACTCATATTTCATATTTCATTGTTTTATGCCAGCTAAAACCATATTAGAGCCTCCATCTTTCTCTCTCATACTTTAACCTTTGTCATAAACATCTTTTTCATTTCTTTTATCTATTTTTCTAATTCTTAATAGAGAAAATACTTATAAATTCCAAAATAGTTATATAAACATACAATATAAATTTGTGTATTTATTCATTGTCTACATTGTGGCATATACCATTTTATTAAATTACATAAAAGACCTTAAAAAATTACATTTAACCCCCCTTAAGTTTAACTATACATATACTTTATGTCCTATACTATCTATTTGCTTCTTTTGGCACATTCAAAATTTTCTGTTTATTTTTTTTCTTTGAGAATTATAAAATTTAATATCATTGTGTATTTCCGAATATGTCGTTATCATACTTATTTTTATCTAGACTTTGGTGAATTTTTAAATATAATGTATAGATCATCGACACACAAATATACAAGCCATAAAAGTTGATTCAATGTTTAAATTTTTACAATTTTTTTCTTTTCTATCTTCAGATTTTAAACTATGATTTTTATAAAATTCAAATCTATATGTGCTTATTTTTTATCTGTTTAGTTGTTTTCGGTTGCGACGTATATATTTTTATCAAGGTTATCGCGTTAATTTTTTCAATGTTTTCTATTTTATTTATTAAGTTTCAGATATTATCAAAGCCCACAACACACTGGTTTGTTATTAACGAAGAACAGTTATCACTTTTCTTGCTTGCAACACGTAAATTCATGACAACATTTTTAAAATCAATTTTTGTAATAATTTGTGCCCTCGCTACAACATAAGGGTCTTAATCCTAGTTACTTACTATACAAAAACAATATAAGATAAGATTGAAATAAATTAAACTTTTTTACAAGTTTACATAATAATAAAATTAAGAGTTAGTTTTAATTTTGTTCATTAAAGTTTGACAAAAGTAACTATTTTCCTTCAAAAAGATTAAACACATCAATTTACCCTTTAAAAGTTTCATATGTTATTTCAATTTCTTTTCAAAAGTTTTATTATTTTGGATAAAGTCGAAACAACTAATGAAAATTTTGAACTAAAATTAAAATAACTTATGAAACTTTTAGAGCATTCGCATCCCACTCTTCATCTCTATCTCTAGAACACTACATTTTCACTCTATTTTTCAATTAAATAATACTTTTAATACATTTATCATTACATTTTCTCTCTCTTCTACTCACAATCACTTTTAAAAATATTAAAAAATTAATAGAGATGAACAGTGTTTTATATAATTTAGAGATAAAGAGTAACATGTTCTCTATCCTCCACTCATAATAATTTAAAACCATTCGCTATATTATAGAGAACACACTTACAAATATATAGAGGGTGAGATGTGAATGCTCTTAAAGGTAAATTAATATTTTTAATCTTTTAGAGTAGAATGGTTATTTTTAACAAACTTCAAAAAGTAAAATCAAACTTAACTCTAAAATTAAAAAAAAAATACATTCAAATTGAAAAAATAAAAACGTAAAATACAAAAAAAAGAGTAAACTTCACTTTTGCTCCTTGTGGTTTTGTCAAAATAATGTTTTCATTCAAAGATTTAAAAATCATGATTTTACTCCCTATGATTTTTAATTTGTCTCAGTTTAACTCCAATGCACTAATTTCGTTAAATAGTTCCGTTAATTAGAAGGGCATTTTTGTCTTTTTACTGATAAGAACTATTTTTGTAAATTTCTTAGGACTAATGTTGTAAATTATTTAAAACCCAACCCAAACCTGCTTTTACCACAACCTTATCCCTGACCATCCCCACAACAACCCCTCTCTTACGGCCATAACCCTCCCTCCAGCACCACCATCGCCACCGCCACCGCCACCGCTATAACTCCACCACCACCACTACAGCGCTAGCATCCCACCACCAGTGCTACCATAACACCACGCCCCAAACACCACCGCTCCAACACCACTACAACCACTACCACCACACCCAAAACACCATCGCCTCCTACAACTTTACAACCCTAAAACACCATCGACGCATTCTCACCACCTTCCCATCGAATATGAACCTTGAAACCCAAAATCATAAAATCACAACCAACACCATTGCCCCCCAAGACCACCTTCGTCACCACTAACAAACCACCATCGCTACCCTTCTACCTGCGACCAAGAACCACTAAAAAGAACCTTTGATTGAATCCTAATCCACCTTCGATCTTTCACCACCATCATAGCCCAACCAGATCTGAAATCAACTATCTTTTCAGATCTGAAAACACCTTAAATCAAATCATAAACCACCTTCGATTCTTCACCACCATTGTAGCCCAAAAAGCACATTCGATTGACTCTTTTACCATTTTATCAAATTTGAAAAAACCCATCCCTTTTCAAAATTGATCATTTTATTAGATACGATGAGGTGCAGTGACGATAGTGGTGGTGTGGCGGAGGTTTAGTGCCGACGGTAGTGGAGGTATGGCGGAGGTGCGGTGTGGGGCACGTGCAATATGGGTTTAAGTGTGGTTACAGAGAGAAAGTGTGTGAGTTGGGAGAGAGCATATTAGAAAGAGAGAGAGAGAGAGAGAGAGAGAGAGAGAGAGAGAGAGAGTCCTATATAAGCAAGTTACACAAATAGTCCCCTAACTAATGACGATGTTAATGAATTGCATATGTAGTTAATATCAGTAAAAAGATGAAAAATACTCTTCTAATTAACAGAACTATTTAACGGAGTTAGTGCATTGGAGTTAAACTGAGACAAATTGAAAACCACAGGGAATAAAATCAAACCGAACGATTAACAGATATAAAATACTTACAATGTATTTCATTAGTAAGGTGTGTGCTTGTTTTATATTCCTTTACTTCAAACCGTTACTTGGGTGTCACCCTATTTATGATGTCGTTAAATATTACTACTAATCAAGAAAATTGATGTCAATATTAGAGTTATCAACATACACCAAAGAATGTATGCCAAAACCATAGATCATGTGATGCTACTATTTTACGAATGATCAAATCGTATGTATTGACCCCGTTTTGCGGGTAATTTGTCCATTCTCAATTCACGTAATCAATGCAACCAAGCATTTTGGGAAAACCTTGTTCCATTTCATGTGCCTCATATACAACCATTGAGTGTTACTCCATATCGGTTTATGTAAATATTGTTTGTAATAAAGCTTAATGACACCTTTATAAAATTTATAAATATTTTTTGTGACGTTTTTTCAGGCATCTTAAAATACGCATCACAGTCGTATGCTAATTGACGAACTAGGGATTTATACTTTTGTAAAGGAGTACAACCCTTTCTACTTCTTGTATATATTCTATGCTAATCTAAAGAATAAAATCTATTAGTCTACTCATTTCGAACAGCCACCTAAACAATTTGTTAGCGTATCTGACACTCTTGGCAAAGTAGTCACCCACCAAAGTATCATATGTAGCATGACTATTTGTGTTTAAACGAGCTTTTCTTGTTCCTGGACATGAATTTTTAGCTTCAACCGTTAAATTAGGTAGCATCTACTTGTAATAAAAAGTTGTCGTAGTATTGATCAACGATAATGATAAATCCTATTTTAATTGTTACAGTTTTTATAGAGTTAAAAATAAGAAATAAATAGTGAAGAATGATGTTGAAAATGATCATAGTTAAAATAGTATTTACAGGAGATAATTTGGTTTTCTATAGATATAAAAAAAGTAATTACTTTTTTTAATATGACCGTTTATAAAAATATGCAATGTTAAGGGTAAAAATATGAGCAGGTGAACGGGTCTTTCACCCAATGTCATCATCCCCACAGGGTTGGATAGTCGTTCTATCACATGGTGTAGCGTGATGTTCCCGTTCGACCTCTTGATGTTGCTTCAACACATCGCATGCGACGCAATGGATATAACACCCAACCTGGCCTAAAACAATTTATTAATCTTTTATTATATTAAATATATAAAACATGTGACAACTAGCTCTCAAGTTATATCCACCAGACTATGAACTTATGGTTACTTCTTGTTTAAATTTATATTGAGAAAAGGATACTAGGGTAATGACAAGGCTAATCTAGTTTACTATAAGGTTAATTTGGACTTAAAACCAACAAATTAGGGAGTTCTTGCATGCCATTTGTTCCCTTCTGGAAACCATTATCTATTTATTAATTTGTCATGTGTGTACTTCCATGGATGAATAACTTTGAGTCATGTATACTTGTTGGCCACTTCAGCTAGAAATTAAAGGATTAGTGTTCTTGGGGACAAAAAGTAGGAACAATTAAAATTGGGATTATTATAATAAATCACCTTTAGACAATAATGTAAACTTTTTCGAAAATAGCATTTCGATTTAATTGGTAGTATTTTAATTAGTTACGGCTTGTTAACTTGATGTTAAATGCCATGATCTCGACTCATTCACCTAAATAAATCTTATTTGGTTAACTTACGTTCCTTAAAAAAAAATTTAAAATTAAACTAAGTTCAATAAACAAAATTAAGCTTGGATTTTAGCTAAGTAGTGCAACTTTACCTAAATAATCAGTCGAAGAAAAAATTTAATTGTTTTCAAAGAAGGTATTTCGAATAAATTGTCCATTGTTTAAAGAAATTAAACTCTTTTGTATTAATTAATTACATTTTCGGTATATTATGGTAAAAAAAGAGTAATATTTTTATAGTATATATGATTAATATTTTTTGGTTTCTCAACTCATTTTGTTCTTATTACATCTTTTTCGTCTTATAGGGATTAGTTAACAAAATTATTGTCAGATGAAAGATAATAAAATTATTTACATGATTTTATACATAGAATAATTCTATTAGAAACTTTAGAACACATGCATGTTGTAATTTTAAATAATATGGCGCAGACCCCCATTGTGCACTTCCAATAATGGCACACCCATATCCCTTACTTTTGTATATTTTAACTTAATGTCAAATCAGATTAACTTTTTATAAAACTTTCTTTGGGTTTATTCTAAAAAACACTAGATTAATGAGTTTTTGTCACATATGATAGTTTAAGGGTTGATGTGATAAAAGATCGACATACCTTATTTCCTTATAAAAAGTTGCTCAATGGAATATTTAGAAGTGGAATTGTTTAAACTTATTAAAAATGTATATATCTTTCTAAAAAGTTTTTTGTTCTTTTTGAGTTTTTACATGTTAGCTTGGTGTAATATAATTTTGTTGATATTTTTGTTTTCTATTTATATAAGAGACAAATTATAAATACTTGCGATTCAAAAGGGGGTTAAAAGTGTTTTACTAGAATACAAGAGCATTCACAATCCATCCCTATTCTCATTTTTATAAATACATTAAAAATTATTATTATTTTTGAATTAAATAATATTTGTTCATACTTTTATCATTAGTTTTTATCTCTCATTCATTCACAACCAATTTTAAAAATATTAAAAAATTTATGAGAGTTGTATCAAATTCCCCAAATATAAAAAATTACGGTACAACCCCGATAAAATTCTTTCTCTTTAACTCACAACTGTTTATAATCATTGATTATAATATAGGACCTCATTTAAAAAACATAAACAAACCGTGAATGCTGTAAGTAAGTTGTACAACTTTTTACTCATATGATTGTGCAGGTGATGAGGCCCACCTGTCTTTAATCCTAGCCACCTCTTTCTTTCGTTTAGATATATTTTGAGCTCCTAAAACTAATTAAAATATTAATTCTATTAACTAATTTATTTATTTTAGTTCTATAATAAATACGATATGATATTTATAAATATGTCATTGCAACGTGTTAATTTCTACATATTTTTCTGGGTTGTCACTTTATCTTTCGATTACGCGAACACGTGACATGCTTATTTAAATTATGTATGCAAACCTTTTTTTTTTGTTTTTTGGCTATACAACCCGCCGCATTGTGCGGTATGTGATGCTAGTTCTATAAAATAACATATTTCACTCTTTTCACATGTGCCACGATAAGTAAGTTATTAAATATATGCAACTTAGATTTCAATAATTCAAAACCTAATTTTCCTGTAACTAAAATCAAATGTAAATTTATTGATGATTGTGTAAGTAGTATTATTCTTAAACACAAAAGTTAAAATTAAAAGCGATATTGATTAAATTATCGGAATAAATTATTTTTGAACAATGAGTAATAGTTGAAAAGTAAAATTTAATTTGTCTTAAACAAATAACTCTTTAAACTTTCAACAAGTATACAAACCTATGAATGAAGAATAATAACTATTGTTCATATTTGTGACATAAGTGAGATGTAAATGTTATGCGGACTTTACTGACACGTTTATTTATAATTTTGTTCGTAACATCCAACATAAGCCAATTTCTACGCTGGTCCAACTAATTTTTTTTTTGGGTTTCGGATTAGATTGTGTACCTTCTTTTGTGTATACACTTGTGTTTAATGCGTGTCACATGTCATTTGTAAGATTTGGTTAATTGAACCGATAGTTGTGTGAGTTCAACGGTAATTGTCATTTTTCTCCACGTAAACGGTAATTAGATTCAAATGTAAAAAAATATAAAAAAGGAAAATCTCTCTTGATACCAATTAAAGTATATATTTCTCTTTCCAATTTAATTTTAAACGGGCATTTATAGTATTAGTTAATGACATATAAAGTTAATTAACCTTAAATAAGAATTTTAAGCTGTTTAGTTGTCATAAACACCTGACAAACAGCCTATTTTTACTTGATTATGATTAAACAAATATTTATGATAGAAAGCCACCAAATGAAATTGCTTAATTATTGAGTTCCAATTCTTTATTAATATAAAATTAGCATCCCCCAACCAAGTTGAAACTGTACAGTGACCTAAAAGTTGTTATAATGCCAACTTCTCAAAAGAAGAGAATAAGGTTAAAGGCGGTAGATATTAGGGTGCGAAATTACTTACACGATTTAAAAGCTAAAACAAATTAGGTTTTGAATTGTTTAAAACGAAAATAAATTTAAGGTACTTGATTTAATTGTTTGTTGGTAATATTAAGGTATTGAAGACATGGCTATCCCCAAGAATTAGTTAAAAAAATTTAGGCTCTGAGCGAGTAGAGAAAAAACAAACCCTTATATATAAAGTGATACACTCATATATAAAATTTTGGCCATTCTACGTGCAAGTAGAAAAAACGAAACTGTAGTTCGATCAATCAATCGCATAGACCTCCTATATTCATATCGTTATTTTACCTCCCCCACTTCAAATCGCAAGTTATTTTATTTGAGTTTTAAAATATATTTAAATTCTAGTAATAGATAAATGTTAGTAGGCTAAAATTATTAAAATTTTAATAGGCTTTAATGCTTGTTAGGTTCAAAATAGCTAAAATGATAAATAGTTTATTAATGGCCTAGTGAGTTTAGTGTTTAATAAAATGTACAAGGGCTTTTTAAAAATTTATATATAACTTTTTTGAAATTTCGGGCTCCTTAGAAGATCGAACCCTGGCCGTTCGTCCAACCCACCCTTGATTAAAGATCATTTTAGTACTAGATTACATAGTATCAAAGATTAATTATAATATACATTGATTCAAATGTATAATAGGAACACAACTCATAAAAATAATAATAAAAACACTTTATATATATATATATAGAGAGAGAGAGGATAATATTAAACGTTAACCCTTATTTATTGTGAAAATCCACTAACCCAACTAGTAGTCCACAACATGCTACGTCGTCATTGTAAGTTAAAATTACAGTGATAAAACTAGTGGTTCATAACGAACATTAAAAAATTTAAAATATATATATATATATATATATATATATATATATATATATATATATATATATATATATCAAGGCAATACTTGAATTAAATATATTAAAACAATCTATTAAAGGTGTAATTTGTATAAAAAATAACATTATGCAAAAAAGGTTAAGAAGGTTTTAAAAAAAGGGAGAATTTCATATATATCCCTCTAAACGTCTTAAATTTCATATATATCCAATCAAATCATAAAATATCACATATACCCTTTCTTTATAAATTTTCATATAATGATAATTTTACCCTTTTTTAATATTAAAATGGCTATGGTGTATTCTTTATTAATTTGACTTAAACGCTAACTCGCCCTCTCTCTTTGAAAATAGTAAAAATATAAAAGCTTCAAGAATCATCGAGATTCCATGTTTGATCCAAAAAATCAATTTCTCCCTATTTCAGGTGCGATCAATTGTTTAAACGTGTTTCTCTTAGTTGTGATCAAGTTCTACCACTTATAATTCGTTTGTTTCTTTTTCGTTTCATTGCAATTGATTTGTTGTTTAGATGTGTTTGTTGAATTGCTTGTTCCATTGATTGCTATCGATCTGCTATTCGGTGAACTAAGAATTAAATTATAAAGTATTTCACAAAAAGCAATAGGAGAGGTAGATCACCTGTAAGCAATCATATGTTAGACTTTAAAAAATACCATGCTACATGGAAAATTGAAAAGAAAAATAAAAATAGCAGCAGGTAGTTCGATCAATTTGTGAAGTAAAGAGAAGCACATCAAAAAGAAATGGTGGATACAATATACATTTTTTTATCGTAAGAGTTAACAACTAAAATATGTAATTAACAAAATAATTTTATTACAAATGGCTTTAATGTTTGTGTGAATTCTGAAAATGGGTTTCATGTTTTCATACCTTTAAATATATAATTATAGAATTATAGAACTTTTGAGAAAGAAGAGTAAAATGGTCATGTTATAAGTTTCTTTTATTAACAAAAAATTAAAATGGGTAAATTTGATATTTTAACTATTTTAAAAGGATATATATGATATTTTAAAGTTTAATTGGATACATATGATATTTAGAATGTTTGGAGGGATACATATGAAATTCTTCCTTAAAAAAATGGTGGAGTTTTCTTTAAAAGGGAGGGAAATTTTGAAAATAAGGGGAAAACCATTACATTAGTGGTGTAACGTGATGTAAACATTAGTTACACTACATAATTATGTTGTAAGTATTTGTTACATTAAGGCTAACGGGTTATCGCAATAAACAAGGGTTAACAAAGAATTTTACCGTATATATACATACATACACACACACACAATAAAATTACATCAAATTACACTTCAAATAAGTAAAATTACAAAAAATATATATGTATAAAAGTAGAAGATTATGAACAAAATAAGATGGCTGGAAATTTGTATTCAACATGAGTCACACTTAAACAAATTTTAAGTTTTCCATGATAACTTTTTTGTTTCTCACGGTACGACAGCCAAATTAGTTTGTAGCGTTGAGGGTTGACTTCAACCCGAATTGTATACCTCAAGAAAGTATGGTAGAACGATGAAGATTAGAGGAAACATAGAAAGATAATGCTTTATAAGTTGGTGTATTCGTATAGATCCTCCTATAGCATTGCAACAGAGAAATCCATCATCCTTTAATGGACATCATAGCAGAGAAACCCATGAATCACTAGTCAGATAATGTACAATCAAAGCATCACATTTGTGTTCATGTTGCGCACACATGTGAGCTAGGGTTCACACCATTGGGATACACATTTGTGTGTCCTATTAAAGGAAACTTACTATGTGAGCTAGGGTTCACACCATTGGGATACACATTTGTGTGTCCTATTAAAGGAAACTTACTAGTAGTGAGTTTCATATGTATACCACTTAAAGTCTTGTACCTCCTATGTGGGATATGATGCATCTATTAAATTCATGTATAAAGAAATTTGAGAGTTTTGTTTATTTTAAACACTCAACTTTGAGCATCGGTATCTCATTCATTTTAACACTGTTTTAGACATGATTTGTGTGTTATGATCTTGTCATATAGTACAACCCAAACGTAATAAATAGATTATATATTAATAGCAATTAATTATATTTTATGTCTAAAGTTTGGAAAAAGCAAAATTTTCTATTTTGTTAAAACTTATTTTAACAAATTTTCCAACAACAAGTTTGAAGATGTGGAGTACACGCTTGTGTGATACTCTTGTGACATAATAAACCAAACAACTTGACAATATCAAAGGGGAAATTCCTCATAGGTAAGGTTGAAAGGAGGTTGCACCCCATGGGTAGAGTTTAAGAGGAAAAGCCTGGACAAATCCAAGGGGTAGAGTCTCATGATGAAAAACTTTTTTTCTTAACTTATTGAAATACCATTGAAAGTTACTTTAGATTTACCATGGCTAATAAAAGTTTGCATGTAAATGATTTGACTTGATAGATTCTACATCAATGAATACGAATGATAATGAGATGGGTTTGGATGGGTGCTGGTAATCTCAGTGTGATACCTTGTTCTAAAATTATGTTTCATACCCAGTTTCATAATGTTAGGTGTATGTTGGGTAATTACACATTGAAATGGGTAGACCCATTATGTTTTATAATTATGTTTTACATATTAGAAGTACATAATAGTATTATTTTACTATTATGTATATTTATTTTAAATTCATTAGTTTAGAAAAACACAATAGTTTGAAAAAAAACACAATAACAAAAGAAAAAAGACAATGAACTACAGTAAATACATAATAACGAACAAGATACGTATAAATTAAAAAAATATACATTTTTTATATTTTTATATACCGATATAGTGCCCTTTTTATAAATAAAAAATGTTTGTTTTTATGGTGTAATTTTTATAAAATAAAATATTTTCTTGTGTTGTAAGTCCCTTCACCCTTATACCTCGTGGATCTTTTAGTTTTTGTCGTAAGGGTATCATAGACTGCGGAATCCAAGATAGCATGTGTCATGTGTTAAAAGTAATCAAACAAACAATCACATCATAATAATAATTGAACCCAAGAAGTAAATATCAATATGTAGTTCTCATTAGGATAAAGATGAGCACGGCAAATTCTCTCTAGTAGTGTAATACATGCACTTCAACCTTACAAATACAAATGAACAAGAAAACTCATATATTTATATTAAGTTAATTTCACTTACTCTTAGTATCTAATTTCATTTCTAGCGAAATTATTTAATTTCAACAATTTCGCTTGAGCTTTACAAAATTCAAACTTTACAAATATTAACAAAAAAAAAAAAAAAAAACAAATATACAAGACCAACACTTCAAAAATACAAAGATACAAATTACACAATCTAAACTATTGACATAGACTTTATGCTCCAACATATATAAAAATTAATAACGTTTAAAAAAAGTTTGGAACTTGAAAAAATACAATAAAAATGGTCATGCCTAAAATACTAATCGAATAAAAATTTTTTTTTATAATTTAATCTTAATCATTAATTATAAAGATTGATGGTTAAGATTTTTTTTTGTACTTTTTAGATTTAAAACTCTTATCTATTTGAATCATTACCATTTTGTTATTACCATAAAATGTTTAAATTATCTAAACTATAGTAAATTTCATGATGATATAAATTTCAAAGATATATATGTACTCCAAAGCACCAAATTATCAGTAATATTATTAAATACGTAATCTATGAAAAAATCATTCTGCGGAGTAAAACCATTATAACGAGGCATTATTAAACAAAGATTTAATAAAGAATAAGAATTAAAACTTAATTATTTGGGTACATTGTTCTGATAAGTAGGTATATATTTTCGAGTAACTGGGCTGAATACTAAAAACCGTGAAAAAGTTTAAAACCATCATATATGTGGTTTTATACCCGATCACCCATCTCGAATGTTTCAAGCTTCGGATATTCGATCTATTCAGTTTAAGTCAGTTTTGCCATCCCTTAGGCCGATGATAGAGAAGATTGATCATGTATGCAAGACTTGGTATTCTTTACAACCGAACTAGCCTTCTTATTCGAAGAAACTCCAAATTCGTCTCTAGAAAGCAAAATATAATTCTTAAAGGTCACAAATCAACTTTGTTCTATGGTGTAAGGGGTATTGATGTAAATAACACATTAACATGTGGCCTAGAAATCCACTAAACTTGCCGCACGAGTGGCAACCCTAATAAATTCGCTACGCTTACGACCCGCACGTGTGCCGTTTTATTATACTAGATACGCTCCCCTTGCCAACTCCATCATAACTAAACCTCTCATATACTTTTTTTGAACGTAAAAAATATATATATAAAAAAAAATTGAACTAAACCCCTCATATTCAGTCACATCCGATAATATTAAAATCCAAGCCAAATAAATTTTAATAATCTACATTATAAATCGTTGACGGATAATAATTTACATTTGATCACGATTGACACTTGATCTCCTTACAAGCTGGATATGTTTAACTATTTTGGTTATTATTATTTTTTGAGAAGTAAAATCAAACGGAAATTAGATTTAGATTTCTATAGTAATTACGCGAATGATATTTTGTCGGTAACAAAATCAAAAGTTTCAAAAGTTTTAAGAGTGTTATCCACTAGATTGTCATATGAACTAACATTGACGAAAGAAAGTCATTTGGTTTATTAAAATTTAATATTATTAAATTTATAGCTATTAGTCAAATGATTATTATTTTCCTTGTAATTTGATAAAATATTATTATTTTCTGTAAAAGTATGAAGTTGTAAATATAATAAAAGTATTTAACGGGTCCTACTAAGTACCGCCCTTGTATTATTTTAAAATTTTAGCTATTATTAAATATGATATTTCAAAGTATATGCATATTAATTTCTCAATTTCTTTTTTCTTACACTTGCAAAATGACAAAATAAGGTTCTGCGTGCTGTTTTCTTATTCTTGTTTGTTTATTTATTATTGTGTTTTTATTAATTTTCAAATAGTAATAGTAATACCCTAATATTTGAGACCTTTTAAATAACTTCTAATCAACCTATGTGATCTATAAAGAGTCTTTACTTGTAAGTGTTGCTCGTCAAAACATATGAAGACACTAATCAA
The DNA here is from genome assembly GCA_025506505.1 of Flaveria sonorensis. Taxonomy (NCBI): domain Eukaryota; kingdom Viridiplantae; phylum Streptophyta; class Magnoliopsida; order Asterales; family Asteraceae; genus Flaveria; species Flaveria sonorensis. The sequence goes on along the minus strand of CM046436.1, from coordinate 56,500,319 downwards.
ACGAAGACATTTAAGAATATTGTTATGTGTCAGTTACTTTAATCAAACTTCATATTTTGTTTATCTAAATCGTCTGTAAAAATGCTCATTTGTGATGTTTAAGGTAACTTTCATATGATAATAACTTTCATCCCATTGTGTTTCATCTAAATCACGAGAGTCTATGAAGTTAAATAATGGGAAATAATGCCTTTAATCATGTAGACTAATTAAGTGGTTATCTCAACACATTGTATTTTGTGGAAGATATTTCTTGTGATCTATGATGGTTTTATTTAACTTTTATGGAAGTAGAGTTTTAAGATATACAGGTGTTACATAAAGTATTAGCTATGTGATTTTCAGACATGTACCATGACATGCGAGAACCATCAGCCCATTTGACAAAGTACTTTCGCTCATTTCTTGCTTATCTGATTATTTAAAAAGCCTGTGTGCGCACAAACATATATATGAGTAAATGTTCAAATGCAAAATGATACTATCATACAAAACATGCAAAGTGGATATAGACCATTGATCCACGAAATCAATGGCTTTGATGAAAAGCAGTTCCCCATGAAAAAATGCTTATATGGGTAAATTTGAATGAGGTTTTTTTTACAAAGTAATGTAGTTTAAAATTTTATTTATCAAAATGGTGTAGTTGGTAAAATATTTATCAAAATAGTGTAGTTTAAAAAAAATTTTGTTTCTCACTTTTATATTATTGACTACTTATTTAAATGTTATTTTATACTTATAGGATAATATCTTTAAATTTTAAAAATTGTTCATTGTTGAATTTTTTTATTAAGTTTTCTCGTTTCTTATATGTAAATAACTTTTTTTATATGTAATATCTTTAAGTATGCATAATTATCGTGTGTAAATATGCAATATAGGTTGCGTAATTAAAAACATATGTTTTGTAATTACTATATAGGTTGTGTTTGATAGAAGATCGTTTTTAAGCAAAGAACTTTAAGAACGTAATAAGCACTTGTTCTTATTATTGTAAATGTGATGATAAGACTGTTATTTAAGTGTATAAGTACTGTCATTCTTTTTCTGTCCACTATATTTTATCAAGACGTCATATAAATGTTTATGTGATTTTTGTAGTTTTCAACTTAATATCGATTTTGTTTCAAATACAACCCTATATATACACGTGTGTATACGAGAAGAATCAGATAAAAACACCAAAATTTATAATTAAGAAAAGTGTAGGAAATATTTAAACACCAAAATTTATAATCAGATAAACGAACGCCATTACCTCTAGCCCTTAAAAATTAAAACTCATGCATTTACAAGTTTTAATCTTAGATTAAGTTCTTTTTTATGGATTTTTGGTGTTTAAATAGTTTGGGTTGTTAAGCAAATGTCATTTGTGACGCATGGAAATAGTTTGAGTAAAGAAAATGGTTTATTCGAATGTGACTTGGCAACGTATCTATGCGTTTTGATGTTCACCGAATGGTCAAACACCCGACAAACACAGTTGCACGTAGGGCCGGTGCACGTGTATTGGATGATTGCTTATGTATTGTATCCAACACCTTTCTATTTTAAATTACTCTTAAATAATCTATTTACAGTAATCTAATCCATTGTATTACTTACATTTTCTCCAAGACTCGAAGTAGATGTTAAACCAAATCAAAACATTAACTAGGGTCGGTTAGATCGAAATTATTCGGTGGTTCATCCGAATATCTCCATTGGATACAACTCAGATGTTAATCAAAATTAAAGTATGTATTTTTGTGTGTGTTTTTGAACCAGAAGAAGAAATTCAAAAGGATGACCAAAAACATAAATCAATTCGATTTCAGGGAACGAAAGGAACTGTTGTTTGCCGGTTTTTATTTTCAAATTAAATGACAAAAAATAGGTCTTTTTCCACTCGAATTTTACATGTGAAATTCTGGAATATCAATTTGAAATGCATTTTTCCACTTGACCCCCAGCCAGGGGCTCTGCCCCTTGGACCCCGCTACCAAGGGCGATGCTCCCTTGAAACCCCCATTACTTAAGGGTTTCTCCCCTAAGAAAGTTTTCAATATCGAAGTTCATAATAAATTCAAATAAGCATGCACTCGGCACCCTGTAACTTGTTTGATGAATATTATGATCATATTGGTCACGATTCAATCCAATCCAATTACACATATATATCTAACATAATCAATGGCCGATTGGTCAAAGTTATTTAGTGCAAATAAGATTTTTCCTTCTGTTAGACTTAATTGGTTAACTTGGCTGATCTAGCTCTCTTAAAATATGTTATTGTGTTTCAAATTTTTTGTTAATTTATTAGACTCTTCTATAACAAGTCATTACTAACAATTTGATAATTATTTAAATGACATTCGGTACATAAATGAAAAAGAAATCCGGACACCTTTAAAATTTGTTGGGCCTTAAGAGTATTTACTATCATCCCTCATCTTCGTCCTTATAGTTATATTAAAACTTATTATTTTTTCTTTTTACTTTTCAATTAAATGTTATTATTTATTTCTTTATCATTATATTTTCTCTTTCATCTATTCACAATCACTTTCAAAAATATTAAAAAATTTATGGGGGTTATACCGCGTTTTTCCAAATATGAGGAAACACAATCCCCATAAATTTTCTAACTCTTTCACTCACAACAACTCACAACTATTCCCTATAATATATAACGAGCTGTGAATCCTCTAAGAGATTGGTCACTCGGCACACTCTTAGGGTCTGCCTTGTTACTAATAAAAGAATAAAACCCTTTTTTATAGATCACGTAATGGACAATATAATTAATTAGTAACTACAATTTACTTATATTAAAATAAATTCGGTGATAACAAGAGTTTTATATTAATTTTTAAAAGTTTAAAAGTGTTAAAGATGTCTTTTATTAATTTCACTAGCTTAATTATCTTTTACATAAATGTTAATTACGTATTATAATTGTTAACTTTTAAATCAACTCCCCTCACGATTTTTAAATGTATATTTATTTTTCATTAATTTTTATTTAAACAAAAACTACACCATAAAACTGAACATTTTATTATCTTTAATTTAATTATTGTATTGCTAGAGTTTTTTAATTTAAAAAAATTTATATATTGTGTCACTCGTCACATGGTGCAGACAATCCTATAGTATTATTAAATTGATATAATCATTTTATTTGTATAGAAAATTACATATACCCTCTTATAAACTTAATCAATTGCATATATATCCAACTTAAATTTTTAATTACATATATCCCTTTGTAAAATTTAGTCAATTACATATATACCCAAATTAAAGATTTAATTACATATATCCCCTTCTAAAACTTAGTTAATTACATATATATTCAAACTAAAAGTTTAATTACATATATCCGATTTATTAAACATAAATATTACATATTTACCCATTTTATTACTTTTATTAAAAATAACTTATAGAATTAATATTTTACTCTTATTTTTATTAAACTATAAAATTATGTTTTTCCTTCTTTACTTGCTTTTCCATTTTTGATTATTTATTAATATTTTTATACTAAAGGTTTTTATGTTCTTTATGTTTTTTTTTACATTTTTATACTAATTTTTTCTGATACTTGTACGAGACACTTCTAGTCAGCAATGTAAAATTATGTGTTAGGATCATGTTGTATAACGAGACTTGAAGTGTCTCGTAACAGGAACCTGAAAAAAATAGTATCAAAAGGTAAAAACACAAAAATTAGTATAGAAATCTTAGTAAATAATCAAAACTCAAAAAGCTAGTAAAAAGGAAAAACATAATTTTATAGTTTATTAAAAATAAGAGTAAATACTAATTATATAAGTTATTTTTAATGAAAATAATAAAATAGATAAATATGTGATATTTATGTTTAATAGAACGGATATATGTAATTAAACTTTTAGTTTAGGTATATATGTAATTAAATAAGTTTTAGAAGGGGATATATGAAATTAAACTTTTAATTGGGTATATATGTAATTAACTAAGTTTTATAAGGGGATATATATAATTAAAATTTTAAGTTGGGTATATATGTAATTGATAATGTTTGTATGGGGAAATATGTAATTCTCCTTTATTTGTATGTGCATTTGTGTTTGTGTGAATAGGTGTTTGCCTACATCATATGGGTTGTTATTATGGTTTTCACAACTTCTAATAAAACCTACTTAACTTACCAAACTAACATTCAACTTGATGTTAAAAACACTACTTATCAGATGATAGTCAATGAACAATTAGACATATTGTAAGGTTATATTAGAAGGCTGATGCAACCAAAGAAGCCAAAACAACCAAGAAGCTTACTGCATGCATGCATGCATTGATGTACAAGGTAAAAGTTACTTCGGAAGTTTTACACTCATCACATAAATTATTCTAAGTGTAAAATCTTCCGAAGCCAAAGACCAAATCTTCCGAAGCCAAAGATGAAGTCTTCCAAAGCTTCAAAGACAAAGTCTTTCGAAGCCAATGAAGTGAAGATTGATTTTTTTCGAAGACAGAGAGGACATGCTTTCTCTGATCTACTTTTCCATAAAGCTGACTTACTTTCCGTTGCAACTCTGAAGACTCACTAACTTATACAATTCGGTGAAACGGTCCATGCTTTAGTAAACTGTAGATTATGGTCTTGAGTCTGTAACTTCCTACTTTGTACCTTTTATCCTTTTATAATATATTAGGATGTGAGCTATGGCATGTCATAGTTACTAGTCAAAAGGCAATCTGCCTTTCGACTTTACATTGATCTTGTTGTCTAGATTAGTGTTTCCAACTGGCCTTCAAAGTATGGCCGGCTGTAGGATGTAGTATAAAGTATCTCAGGTCTTTGTATTTTTTTTTTGTAACACTTGTAAAAGAACTTGAGAGCAATATACAGAATCCTTGAAAACCATATTAGTTTGTTGTTGTTTTTAGTTCTATCTAATTTGCTTTACTTGTGTTCTTAGTATCATTTATATAAACCTGGTTCTCTATTTGATCTGTTAAGTGTTCTAACACTCTCCTTATTGTGAGACTGATTGTATTGACCATCCTTTAAACCGGTCTGCAATTGGTATCAGAGCTCATAGGCTCTTGATTGTAAGATCTCACCATCTTAAATCCCTTCAGTTTCACAAAGTCTCCACTGATCACTCCTAATGACTTTGATACTTGGTGCCAAAGAATAAAAGGCTTCATCAAGTCTCAAGACTCCAGGATATGGGGATCTGTTGTCTTTGGACCTCATGTACCATTCACCTCTTCAGCTGCTGCTGGTGGTGGTATGATACCAAAGGAAGTAGCTGATTATTCTGAAGAAGACTGGAAAAGATAGACATAGATCAGAAGGCCATGACCGCCCTCCAAACTGCTCTTCCAAACTCTATCTATAGAGGCTTCAAGAAGTGCAAGACTGCCAAGCATCTATGGGATGCAATGAAGCTTATGTATGAGGGGTCAAATAAAGCAAAAGAGAACAAGAAGGACCTCTTGAAGTAGTAGTTTAAGAACTTCACCTTTAAGGCAGGTGAAACCATGACTCAACAATACTTCAGGTATGTTGAGATTGTGTATACTCTAATGGATGTTTATGTGGTCATTAAGAGGACTGAAAACCTCAAGACCCTTACTCTCACTGAGTTGTATGGTATCCTCAGTGGCTATCAGATGGAGATGAACATGCAAAATCCATCTGGTAACTCCAACAATCAGCAGAGTTCAGCCCTTCATGTGATTGAAAAGGATTACAGAGAACCACAGCATCATCTCATCTACTATCCTGACAACTCACAAAAGGATCCTTTCATCACCTTCCCAGAGACACCTAGAGAGAGCTACAACCAAAGAAGCCCATTCCAAGAGACAAGCTCTTCACAAGACTTTGTGTCTACTGATGAAAGCACAGGCAACTTTCTCTTTACCCTTGAAGACCTGGACTGTATCCATCCAAATGATCTGGAGTACATGGAAATAGTCCAGCAGATGGCTCTTCTCACTCACAGAGCCAAGAAATTTTACAAGAGGACAGGGAGGAAGTTTCCTAGCAATGCAACCAGTGGAAAGTTTGGGCTGGACAAAAGCAAAGTGAAGTGTTACAATTGTAACCAAATGGGACACTTTGCTAGAGAGTGCAAGGCACAAAGAACAAGTGGTGGCCAAGCACAAACCAAACCAAGCTACACTGATGGAGCTCCCCAGAATGAGAAGCCCAAGCAGCAAGCTGTAGTTGCTATTGAAAAAGGAGGCTTTGATTGAGCTTTCAGGTCGAGGATGCATCTCCAAACCAAGCACTGATGGCAAATCATGAAGAAGCCAAGGTATTGGAACATTTTATACACCTAAATGTATTGCTAAAGTTAAAAGATATAGGTCCTATAACTTAGAGATGAGAACTGATCTTGAGTCCTTAAACATTTTAAAAGCTGATTTCAAAAGAGCTGAAATGATTACAAACTTAAAATAGAAGATTTAGAGAAAACCATTCTAACTCTTAAGAATGAACACACCAATTACAGGACTTAGATCAAAGATCTCATCACTAAGTTAACTAAATGCTAGGCTAAGCTTGTGATCAGCAAAGCCAGGGTAGAAAAATATGTTCTTAAAGAAGAGACCTTCAAGAACATGATATCCTCATCCTTGCATGCAAAAGTTTGTTATCAGAATAAGCAGGGACTGGGATCTACCAAGATAGCTCCTCCACACCCTTATTATCTGTAAGATCTCTAAGGTGTGAAACTTGTGAAGATTAGATTCCCCTCATAGACCCCATAGATGAAGAGGATGAAGAGGAGATAGTGAAGGATGATTCTGAGAAGAGTGAAAAAGATTATCCTAAGAAGGGTCACTATTCTCCTGAGGAGAGAAAAGAATCTGGGATGACCAAGTCTAAGAGGAAGAACTTGATTAGGAAAGCCAAGAGGAAATCAAAGAAGGCTCAAGAGATCAAGGCCACTTTCAATTCTAAGTAGAAACAAGTGTTTATCTCTACATGATTTGAAGTGGTGAAGGCTGAAGACTCAACTATGACAGGCAATGGCTCTTTGCTTGAAAATTTTGAGAAAATTAAAGGAGGGTCGGTTGCTTTTGGAGGAGATGCTGGAGGTTACATTACTTGAAGGGGCAGGGTCATAAATGATAAGCTCAGTATTGAGAAGGTAAACTTTATCAAAGAGCTTGGGTACAATCTACTGAGTGTATCCCAATTTTATGATTAAAGACACAACATGCTCTTCACTGAGCATGAGTGCATTATTCTCAAACCCGAGGTGGTCATTCCTTAAGAGCATATCCTGCTTAGAGCCCCCAGGAAAGGAAGCATGTACAAGATGGACCTGCAGGAAACATCTCCCTCAGAAGAAGTTTCTTGCTTTCTATCTAAAGCAAATAGTGATGAGTCTTTCCTGTGGCATAAAAGAATATGCCATGTAAACTTTAAAAACATGAATAAATTAATTAAGAATGATTTGGTAACTAGAATGCTAAAGAAAGAGTTTACAAGTGATGACCACTGTGTAGCATGCCTGAAAGGGAAGCAACACAAAGTGTCTCACAAGCCAAAGAAAAAAAACTCTATCACTACAGCCCTACACTTATTACATATGGATCTCTTTGGCCCTACTAGTGTAATGAGTTTAGGAGGGACCTCATATTGTTAGTGATCACAGATGACTTCACAAGATTCACTTGGGTCTTTTTTCTTAGAACTAAGGATGAGACTCCTGAGATCTTGAAGAACTTCATTCTGAAAATTAAAAATCAATGTAATCACAAGGTTAAAACCATAAGATGTGATCAAGGAACGAAATTTAAGAACCAAATCGTTGATACATTTTGTGATAAAAAAGGTATTACAAGACAAAATAGTGATCCTAAGACTCCTCAGCAAAATGGTGTTGCTGAGAGGAGAAACAGGACACTTATTAAGGCTGCAAGAACCATGTTGTCTAACTCTAAACTGCCCATCACCTTCTGGGTAGAGGCAGTCAACACAGCCAAAGTTTTAGTGGTCAAGACTCATGGTAAGACTCCTTATGAGCTGTGGCATAAAAGGATACCATTTATTTATTTCCTCAGGTCATTTGGATGTTCTTGCACCATCTTGAATACCAAAGATCAAGTAGCCAAAGTTGATGAGAAATCAGATGATGGATACTTTATTGGATACTCTTCCCAAGCTAAGGCTTATAGAGTATACAATCTTAAAACTAGAGTAGTTGAGGAGTCAGCCAATATGACCTTCAATGAGCACACTCTTAGTGTGAAAGGTTCTGGTCCTGATTAGCTATTTGATCTTGATTTAGTTACCAACTGTTTTAACAAATCTTGTGAGAATGTTTCAGGATCTACACGTAACTTATCAACAGGAGATCCTGACCCAAGATTTGAGCTGAGAAGACCAAGCAAGCATACAACCTTAGCTCCAGTGGTAACTAACTCTGCAAGTGCAGATCCTATTAGCACAAATATCAAAAATTCAGCTGATACATCTGAGATGCCTACAAATTCCAGCTCAGAGGTTTAAAACTTAGGCGAAGGAGCTTTAAATGTAGGAGGAAATGGAAGTGGTGACAGTGATCAAGAATTTTTTGATGCTGATGATAACCACTCCATAGAAGACAAAATAAATAATGTCACACACTTATTAGATCAAGCCTCTCTTGATGAGTGTGTTGATGTAGTGGGTGATACTCTATTGCCAGATCTAAATTTCTTGAATTTAGATCTTTCCAATCAACTTGCTGTGATCCCTCAACTCAGGATCCACAAGTCACACCCCACTACAAACATCATTGGAAATATTGATACAGGGGTGAGAACAAGAGGATAAACACATGACAAAATTTTTTGTCTATACTCTTGCTTCTTGCCCCAGATAGAGCCAAAGAAAGTTGATAAGGCTTTAAAGGATGGAAGTTGGGTTAAAGCAATGCAAGAGGAGCTGCTTTAATTCAAAAAACAAAAGGTTTGGAACCTATGTCCTCTTCCTCAGGGGAAGAGTACCATAGGATCCAAGTCGGTTTTTAGAAACAAGAAGGATGATAGAGGATTTGTCATCAAGAATAAGGCCAGACTATTTGTTCAAGGATACACACAAGAAGAGGGAAATGACTACACAGATGTTTTTGCTCCTGTGGCAAGAATTGAAGCTGTAAGAATATTCTTGGCTTTTGCTACATCCAAGGATTTCAAGGTCTACCAACTTGATGTCAAGTGTGCTTTCTTATATGGGGTGATTGATGAAGAGGTGTATGTCAAACAACCACCTGGCTTTGCAGACCCAAATCATCCTGATTATGTCTGCAAGCTTGATAAAGCTCTTTATAGGCTGCACCAAGCTTCGAGAAAGTGGTATGAGGCACTATCTTAGTATCTCTGTCAACATGGCTACAAGAGGGGTACTATAGATGGAACTCTCTTCATCAAAGGAACGGGAAATGACTTAATGCTAGTTCAATTATATGTAGATGACATTATCTTTGGGGCAACTAATCCAAAGCTTTGTAAAGACTTTGAGAGGCTGATGAAGAATATATTTGAAATGAGTGCCATGGGGGAACTCAATTTCTTTCTAGGAATTCAAATGAAGCAAGTTGACAATGGCATCTTCATAAGTCAGTCATAGTATGTACAAGTCATACTTACAAGATTCAACATGACTAATTGTAAGGTTGCCAAGACACCCTTAGCCAGAAACCACTCCCTTGGACCTAATCTTGAGGGGGAGTGTGTTGATGAACATCTCTACAGGGCTATAATTGGGTCTCTTATGTATCTCATAGCCAGCAGGCCTAATATCATGTTTGCTACATGCATCTGTGCAAGATATCAAGCCAACCCTAAGATGCCACACCTGGTTGCTGTCAAGAGCATTCTTAGATATCTCAAAGGGTGCTCCCAAGCTTGGCCTTTGGTATCCAAAGAATTCTGACGTCAATCTGTATGCCTATACAGATAGTGACTATGGTGGCTACAACATGACTGCAAAGTCTACATCTGGGGGATGTCAATTCCTTAGTGGAAGGATGGTCACTTGGCAATGCAAGAAACAATCCTGTGTGTCTGCATCAACTGCTGAAGCTGAATATATTGCTGCTGCAAGCTGCTATGCTCAAGTGCTTTGGATTTAAAATCATATGCTGGACTATGGATTCAACTTCAAAGAGACTCCATTCACATAGACAACAATAGTGCTATCTCTATTACAGAGAATCCTGTGCAGCACTCAAGGACAAAACACATCAACATCATGTATCATTTGATTAGAGATAATTTTGAAAAGAAATTAATCAAGCTAGTCAAAATTAACACAAATGAACAATATGCTGATCTGTTCACTAAAGCTTTTGATGAACAGAGATTCAAATATCTTGCATTAGCTATTAGGATGATTAACTTTGAGTATGTTTTCTTAAACTTAAATAAACTTTATTTCTAAAACCTGTGAGTCCTAAGTTGTCTATTTTATCACCTTCATAAGCCTAGTTTATTTTGGAAGAAAATCTTTAAAATGATATTCCTTAGATTTTTGAAAATTTTTCCAAACATATTTTCTTTCGAAAGATTTCAAGTTGTCTTTGGAAGAACATTATGTCTTCAAGTCAAATAACTACTTATAAGAAATTTACCTTCGGAAGAAATTTTGAGATATCTTCCGAAGCTTAAATATGCTTCTAAGTACTTACATGTATTTGAAGGACAATTTTCTTCCGAAAGCAATTAAGTCTCGGAAGATTTATTCTCTTTAGAATAAAAATCCCAAGTCTTAATCTCTTCCAAAACCAAACATGTCTTAGAGGTGAAAATTCTCTAAGTATTTTTCTTTAGAAGCAAAATTTTCACAAACCTTAGGAATATCTTCCGAAGCCAAAATTGGCTTTGGAAGCTTTTTCTTAAAACTTCTGAAGAAAAAATTATTTTCGGAAGATTTTCAACTTCCAAGAAAACTACATTTTTGAGCACTTTTTCAGAGGTGGGACCGACATTCGGATTTCAAAGTTTATTATTTTACATTAACATTGTCTCAAATCCATTTCATATATATTCTCTCAATGATTCCCCCTCTTTTCACTATCTTCTTCATCTGCATTTTCACTAACCTAAATTCACCCACAAACCGACATTGTTCTTATCTTCCTTCACAGTGATGCTACCTCAAATGGCTTACCCTGACCTTAGAAACCAACCTGATTTCTCCATGCATCTTCACAGGCAACATTATCAAGTTGCTCTGTTAGACTCTAAGAAAGATCCTGGTTTTTCAGAGATTTGTGGTTTTCTTTCTTTGTCAAACTACTTCACCTCCCTCACTATAAATCCTCCACTTTATGAGGATCAGCTTTTGGAATTTTGGAGGACCTACTAAGAGGTCACCATGGATGGGGAGAAGGCACTGTTTACTATAGTGCAGGGGAGGACAATCTTCATCACTCTATCCTCCATAAACACTCACCTTCAGCTGGATGATGTAGAAGGTGATTTGTCCTTTCCAAAATCAACTGTAAACCAGTCCTTTGAGCAAATAGGCTATAAAGGTGACTTCTCAGTCAGAACCTTCAGAAAGGGGAAGGTTTTCTCTCAGTGGAAGAACCTCCTCTATGTGGTTATCCACAGTTTATCCAACAAACATATAGGATGGGACCAGATTCCTGAAGATCTTTCCTTTACAGTCCATGGGATGGTTTAAGGGGTCAAGGTTAGGTATTCATAATTTGTATATACTAATTTACTTGCAAACTTGGACTCCTTGGAATATTACATGTTCCCTAGATATGTCCAACACATTCTTAATTGTGAACTGGGCTCACAGTTAAGGGGAACATAAAATGTTCTAAAATTAGGACAGATGAAGCCCGACATCTTCAAGACTATAAGGAAGCAAACTGTTGGCTTCTGAGGGGTAGAAACAGCCCTTGTCCCAAATATGTTAGAGCTTATTGCTTAAGGTGACAACCTAGCAGCACCAGCTAGTGTTGAACCCACACCTTCTACTTCTCAACCACCAATACAGCCAAAACTAACCATCACCTACCAAAGAAAATCCAAACGAACCCCTGCACATGCTACTCAGTTTGTACAGAACCCTATATCATCACCCATACAGGAGGAAGTAGACACAGGAGCCCCCACTTCTCCTGAGGAGCAAACCACTCCCATCTTACCAATGATTAGTGCTGAGGTTCCTCATGCTTAGCCTGATGAGCTCATAACCCCCCAAGCCTTAAGCCTTCACTCAGAGTCTCAAAACTCTAGTGAACAACCTTCAGGGGACAATTACCATCCCTAGCCTCTTGATCTAAACCAACTAATCCCAAACCTTGAATTCTATGATAATGAAGACATGGGCTTCAGTGAGTATCATGAGTCTCTCTTCTCCACCCCTGCTTAAGGAGAGATGAGTACTCCTATTTCTCCCATGTCTAGCCCATATCATCCACCTACTACTAAGGTGGATCTTCCTGAGTCTGCTCAGGAGGTCCATATGGAAGAGGCTCTCACTTCAGCAAGTGATTACATCATTAAGACCTTAACTATGGCAACCCAGCCCATTGACACTTCACTTGAAGCTGTCATGGTGTAGGGGAAATCCAGTAGCCAAGAACAAAGTGCTGGTGATGAAGAAGAAGACCTTGGTCATATTCTCTCATCCCCCCATGATTCTTTTGATGAAGATGAGGGGAGTCTGAAACTAAAGGTGCAAAAAACTGACAAAAACATGCACCTATTTAGTCTCAAAGATAAGTCACTTGGAATCTCAGGTGACTGTCTTACAAAGGAGGGTCAATGACCAGGAAAAATTTGCTGAAAGACCACTCAGGAGAACTCAACCAGGTCCACAAGAACATGTGGATGTGACAGACCCAACCCCAAGCTCACCTATGCAAGAAGGTGATGCTACCAAAAAAGGGGAGAAAGTCCAAACAATCACAGAACCTAGGAGTTCTTCATAGAGTATGGACTTTAAGGATTCACCACTCTCACTTGTAATGGTCCAAACGCAGCAACCTCCTCAAGTTTACATGGATGTGGACTCACTCATACAAAGTTTGTTTGAGGAGGCTATTCCCAGAGCTATGCCTACCCCATCTCCTCACTCTGAGAATCCAATCATGGGATGGAGGTATGACACTGATAGAAGAGCTCTAGTCATCTCTAGATCTCAGGGTCAACAGGAAATTTTCAACTTTTTCAACCTGAGCTTCTGTGAGGGCATCCATTTGATTGATCTTCCACTTGTCAACCCAAGTCAAAACAGACAAGCTGTAAGATTAGCAGATAGAATTCAAGAAAAGGTGTTTTAAGAATACAAGTTGAGGTCAAGACTATATAGACAGAGGCTAACATGTAAGATTTTTGGTCAACTAGATGTTAAGGTGGACCCTAAGATTAGCTTTGAAGGGGAAGCCTTGACTGAAGGCCCAGAAGTTGAACCTGTGAACCTTGAGACAGGAACTTCTTCAGACCCATTACCCTCAGTGAGGCACCAGCTGGTGAAGGTGCTTCACAGCCTCTCTCTACCAAGAGCTTGACTACTTAATCAAGCAATGAAGGCCAAAGCTCTCTCCACCCTGAGTCACCAAGGCCTGTGAGTGACAAATGGAAAAGGAAACTAACATTTGAGGAGATTGAAGAGGAGAAAAGAGAGAGGAACAGAAAGCTAAGGGGAGAAAGTTCAAGAGGGTCTCCAGGCTTTATAGAAGCTGCCATCAGGGCTACCCCTAGGTCAAATACTCAGGATGATGAGTTGAGGGTGATCCGATTGTCAAGACTCGATTAAAAACAATTTAATATATCGGTCTTAGATACATTTATAGGGTAAGTAAGGTCGTCTCCACAGGGAATATGTGGAAACTGTTTAACAACTCTAACTCTATTAACTTAAAGACATAAACTTTAATATTAAAAATTAGAACTTGGGATGAGATTAAGAACACAATTTCAAAAAGCAACAAACTTTGAAACTAATTTGATTAAATATTAAGAAACAATCACTTCCGGGTTTCCAATTCCGCAAGATCCACAATTGATACTTTTAAATTAGGGTTTGTAAGAAATAATACTCCAAGATCTTAGCTTTTGATTAAAGTGGTGACAAAGGAATAATCTTTTAAGACTCGTTCATTCACAAAGTCATCAATTCACCTATATCACGTTGTCTACTTTTCTTAATGAGCTCACGATGCAAGAAAACCGAAAACTGATAATCAAGCACACAACTTTATTTATAAGTAAACCTTTTAAATCAACCAAAACATAAGGTTTCATTCAATAATTCATTGTTCCATACAAAAACCTAATCAAACATACCAATTATTTCACTTGACAAGAATTGTACTCCCGAAAGCAATTACGAAAAGCTTAGCCACTCATAGTCTTCATCGAATCTTCAATCATGTTTTGATGATGATCAATGATGATTTGGTAGGAGTTGGGAAGCTTGAAAGCACCCAAAATCACCTTGAACTTGCTAGATTTTGGCTGTAAAAAGTTGTCCTTCGAGTTGGGGTTGGATAGGTTTAAGTAAGATCCACAAAATTCGGGTGTTTGTTGAAGACCGGCGTATGATACTCCCAAGGGCGGCGTATCATACGCCCCCCTCAGCCTCATATGCCTAAATTTCTGTAATTTTTGTCAAATACACCCACAGATACGCCACCCATACGCCGACCGACGTATTATATGCCCATACCCGGCGTATGATACGCCGGTATTCCTAATTTTGTGCCTTTTTTGTAACATTTGATGTTTACATCTTTAGTCCTTGTAGTTTCATGTTTCGCTCCTTTTTCTCCAAAATAAGCCTTCTTTAGCTCCTAACACCTATAAATCAAAACACAAACAACTTGAACCTATTCCACCATAATCATGATGTAAAATCATACATTTAGATCAATTAAACCTTGAATTATTACCACACGATCATATCCCCACACTTAACCTTTTGTTTGTCCTCAAACAAACTTACTTGCGTAATTCATCTTATTTAATCAAACATGCTAAGTTATCACAACTTTGTATAAGTTAAGGCCATAAGGCATAGTTACTTTTAAACTTTCATCATTTAAGATTCATAACCCAACATGTAATACCACTTATGGTTTAAACTTAGAATCTTTAGTTGGCATAACTTCATCTTTTGCTTCAAACATTCTTGCATTCACATTCCTTGCAATGAACACTACTCTCGGTTTGTTTTGTGGACTAGTGATTATATACTAGTATATCTGGAACTCTCAAACCAAGAATGTACAACTTCATCATATGCTCGTATATTAATCATATCGCCATCAATTAGCACAATATATATAATACATAAATCAAGAGGTCTTTCATAGGTTGTAATGTTAGGCTAAGGTTTAAGGTGAGATAGAAAGGGATTTAAGGGTGGATAATGGTGAATGAAATCTAATTTAAACATGCTAGATGTGATGTGTATCAATTTCTATCCTCTAATAGCAATCATATCATAGAATTCTCATACTATTTTTGTTGCCTCATATCTTGGTCAGTTTGACCTCATATATAGCTTTTTTATTCTCTTTTTCTTTCTTTCATTTTTTTTCTCATATTCACAACTAATTATACTATTATTGAACTATTTCTGAAACAAAAATTCTAAACATATTATGAATTAGACTTCATCACCCTATGTTTTATAAAAAGGCTAAGGCTTTGTAGGCTTATTGTGTTAGGTTATTCAAACGACAAGTGGGGCCTCAACATGGTGTCTAAAGGAAGATTATCAAGGTAAGGGATTCAAAAGAAAAGGTTTAAGCAAATGGTTCATTCCTAATGCCTCTATCACATTTATGCACATATTAGTTCATGATCTTGACACGCATCAATTACACAAGTTCTAACTTAAATGCACATTATGGACTCCCCAATTTTGCAAAAATATAAAGCAAATCAACATATGCTATGAATTGCTCAATTAGGCTCAAATTCTCATGGAAACGGTGGGAAAGTGTTAATAATATGAAGCACATATGTCATCTACAACCGGTTCGTTATGCCTCCTAAGAATTCTACCTAAATTTTTATATAAAACTCATGTTGGGATGCTTTTCTTACTATAATTTCAAAACAAACATGCCAAGGGATCTATACATGCACAAACAAGTGATAATTAACCATGTATGAAAAAAAATTAGGTCTCATACATAATTAAGCTTATTAGAAGATTTATTTTTCAAAAAGGTTCAAGTTTTTCAAATCTTCCCTCATCCCCACACTTGAGATACATTGTCCTCAATGTATGGTAGTCACAATTGGTATTTTCATAACATAGGGAAGTAGATTCTTAGTTTCATTCCTATTATTAAACAAGACAATTCATTATGAAGGGAGACTAGTATGCCACATCCTAATATATTATCAATCAATTTCAACAAAAGCATGAAAAGAATATTATTCAAAACCAAAGTAGTGGAAAGAGCACATGAACCTGATCGTTAGTGAGAGCCTTCATTAACCGACTTGTGCCTCCCCACACTTGAGTGCTTACGTCTCGTGATTGACTATCAAGACAAAAAAAAGTAAACCAAAGAAGAAAAAAAACAAAAACTAATAAAAGTGTTGAAACTCACTTTTGTAGGAATCCCGATTGCATTTAGCGTATGCAACAAGCCTTTAAACCCCTTGGTAGACCCAAGTGGATGAGTTGTAGTCCCGTGAGGGTTTCTAGTGAACATACCTATAAAGTTCTCGGGTTGCCTCCCGTAAGCGCTAAGTTTTGGGTCTTCACCCAGACCTTACCTGATACCAATTATGGTGGTCGTATTGAGTGCTTCTCTCCAAATTTCTCTTTAAAGAGCCGCTTCTCCCGACTTGATAGTTTTTCTTGTTCACTCAAGCTTTGGCCAAACATTGCATCTTTAATCCTTGAATTCTTATGATCTGGTGGTTTACCCATCTTTACCTTTCGTTTTGGTTTTTCATTCCTTGGTGGCTCCACCTTCACATTCTCCTCCTTTTCCAAATTATCAAGCTCAAACCTATAAGGATCAAAACCATTCTTCTCGGTGATATCCTCGCTTACATGTGAAATGTAAGGAGGAGCACACTCGTTAGTAGCATCTGATATAGAACAATCATTGTTAACTACATATGTAATTGATTTTGAAAACACATTAAAGAACAACTTACGGTTTTTGAATGTCATGTCGATGATTCCATCTTGACAATTGATTTGAGTTTTGGCTATTGCCAAGAATGGTCATCCTAAAATTACCTTTGGTTGCTCATTCGTCCTTACTGGTGCATAATCAAGCAACATTAGTCTACAGGGTAGTAGAACTCTCCTAACTTGATTATCACATCCTTAACCATCCCTCGGGGTTGTTTCCATGTCAAATTAGCAAGCACCACTGTTTTGTCAGTTTCATGTAATGGACTAACGTCATATTGGTCATACAAAATCCCCTAAAGGATGCTCATACCGGCTCCATAATCCAAAAGTACCCACTTGATTTTAAATTTCCTAACTTGAATAGGAATAATTGGTGCTCCTGGGTCACTTCCTTCTTCTTCATCTATTTCCTTCTCGTTACCTACAACTACTTGAAGAGTAGAGGTTAATTCATAATCAATAATTTAGATTTAGGAACGAGACTAACCGAATTGATGTGCATATTCTTTGAACTTGAGGCTTGATGTTGAGGGTTCTTTGTTATATCACTTGGAAGCTTCCCCGGTTATCGTTCGGACAATTGTTCAGCTAATTGTCCAAGTTGCTTTGCAATGGCCTCATTAGTCTTTTCTTGTACCTCTCTAAATTGCTTAAACTCTTTTATCTCCTTTGCAAGATCTTGAATTGCTGACAAAATTGCATTGTCATTGCCATTGTTAGTAGAAGCACCTTGTTGATGTTGTTGATTCCTTTGATTATATTGACCACCTTGTTGGTAGTTTCTTTGATTGTAGTTGTTCCTTTGATAACCGCCTTGATTGTATTCTTGTTGTTGGCCTTGATATTGGTTGCTTCCTTGATTTGGTACCTGAAAAGGAGGATTCAATTGATTAGTATTGTTACCATATCTAAGATTTAGGTGATTTCTAAGATCGGGATGATAAGTGTTGGAATTCATGTCGTATGTCTTTCTTTCTCCTTGGCCTTGTAATTGATGTACACTTTCACTCTTCCCCAAATTCAAGTAGCATGTGACCGATGTATGGCTGATGTCATTGCACATGTCACATACTTCATACTCACTAGATATGTTCGCCATGCCACTCTTTCCAACTTTAAGACTTGCAATTTCTCGTTCTAGAACTGCAATTCTATCCATGGCCACATGATCATTCACCATCTTTATGTTTGCACCCCTTGACCTCCGACTTGATTGTGCACGCTTCTTTAAGATTACACTCATCCTTTCAAGAATATCCCAATCATCATCCTCATGGTTTAATGTGAACATTCCTGCACTTGTGGAATTTACATCTCTAGCATCCTCCGGTGATAGCCCATCATAGAATGTTGAAATCAACTCCCACTTAGCTATGCCATGATGTGGACAAGTTCTTAGCATCTCTTTGAATCGGTGAAAAGCTACATTGAACTGTTCACCTGATTGTTGTGTAAATCCTCGAATGGCTCGCCTTGCATCACTTGTCCTTTGGGAGGTATAATATCCATCCAAGAAATGTTGTTGCATTTGTACCCATGTGTGAATACTTGCAGATGGTAGAGATAAGAAGCATTGTTTGGCCTTGTCTTTAAGGGAAAATTGGAATAGGACCAATTTATCTTCATTCGGTGAAAAGCCTTGGCCACCAATAGTGCTACATGATGCCTCAAATTTGGATATATGCAAATAGGGTTCTTTGGTTGCCATACCATGGAAATGAGGGAAAATTCCCAAGCATTGTGATCGGACTTCAAAAGCTCTCCCTCGTTGTGTTGCTGGAACAATAGGGGATGAGTTGATGGCAATGGCGGGGCGGAAATGACTATCCACGCCATGTGCAGGTACATACTGGTGAGCTCCTGGATTAGCTGGTATACCATTGAATGGTTGGCCTCCTAGATTGTGGAATTTAGGTGGTTGTGCATAACCATCTCGATCATGGTTCGGCTGACGGTTCCTATAACCTGGTTGATTTCCATAGTTTCCAAAATTTTGTTGAACCGGTCCTTCCATATCTTCTTGATCTTCAATCCAATCCTCCACGTAATTAGTATGATGACTACCCTCCATTAAAAACCATTCTTCATTACTATGCTGACTACCTTCCCCGTTATGATGAATACTTGGATTACGGATCCAAACATTGGGTATTGGCTGGAAATTTACGGGGGGAGGTTGGTGTTGCACCCCTTGATTCATAGGGATCGGCCCTTGAGGTTGAGGTTGCACAGGTTGCGGTTGAGGTGGGGGGTCATCAAGCGGAGAAAATACGGGTAATGGGATGTCTTCTAAAGGTTGGTTGGGTTGTGGCCCTCCTTGGTTTTCTGGGTTATTCATCCCTCTTAATTGATTACTTTCTGGAGCTATTGAAAGTCGACTTAAAATTCGATGAGCTGTTGCTGATGAATTCCTTCTTCTGATCTTGTTTGACCATGAATTTGAGAAGTTCTTGAAGTTGATGCTTTTTGAAACACACGATTCTCTCTAGTCTTCTCAATTTCTGGGTCAAATTATAGTGGTGAGGTCCTTCCTGAAAATCTCGTATGCATTAACGTAGTGGTTACCTGCAAACAAGAAAACACAAAATACATCGCGTAATACTGAACAATAAAAACAAGTTAAAAAGGAAAACAGAAAAATAAAATCTTTTTGGGGTTTTTTTTATTAAATTTTTAAGAAAAGAAAATAAAAACTATTAAACACTAAGCGCACTAATTCCCCGACAACGGCGTCATTTTGATCTGAAAGTCGAGACTCGATCAAAAACAATTTAATATATCGGTCTTAGCTACCTTTATTGTGTAAGGATAAGTAAGGTCGTCTCCATTGGGAATTTGTGAAAAGTGTTTAACAATTGTAACTCTATTAACTTAAAGACACAAACTTTAATATTAAAAATTGGAACTCGGGATGAGATTAAGAACACAATTGCAAAAAGCAATAAACTTTGAAACAAATTTGATTAAATATTAAGAAACAATCACTTCCGGGTTTCCAATTCCGCAAGATCCACAATTGATACTTTTAAATTAGGGTTTGTAAGAAACCATACTTCAAGATCTTAGCTTTTGATTAAAGTGGTGACAAATGATTAATCTTTTAAGACTCGTTCATTCACAAAGTCACCAATTCACCTATATCACGTTGTCTACTTTTCTTAATAAGCTCACGATGCAAGAAAACCGAAAACTGATAATCAAGCACACAACTTTATTTATAAGTAAACCTTTTAAATCAACCAAAACATAAGGTTTCATTCAATAATTCATTGTTCAATACAAAAACCTAATCAAACATACCAATTATTTCACTTGACAAGAATTGTACTCCCGAAAGCAATTACGAAAAGCCTAGCCACTCATAGTCTTCATCGAATCTTCAATCATGTTTTGATGATGATCAATGATGATTTGGTAGGAATTGGGAAGCTTGAAAGCACCCAAAATCACCTTGAACTTGCCAGATTTCGGCTGAAAAAATTTGTCTTTCGAGTTGGGGTTGGATGGGTTTAAGTAGAATCAAGATCCACAAAATCCAGGTGTTTCTTGAAGACCAGCACATGATACGCCCAGGGGCGGCGTATCATACGCCCCCCTCAGCTTCATACGCCCAACTTTCTGTAATTTTTGTCAAATACGCCCACTGATACGCCGCCCATACGCCGACCGACGTATTATATGACCATACCCGGTGTATGATACGCCGGTATGCCTAATTTTGTGCCTTTTTGTAACATTTGATGTTTACATCTTTAGTCCTTGTAGTTTCATGTTTGACTCCTTTTTCTCTAAAATAAGCCTTCTTTAGCTCCTAACACCTATAAATCAAAACACAAACAACTTGAAACTATTCCACCATAATCATGATGTAAAATCATACATTTAGATCAATTAAACCTTGAATTATTACCACGCGATCAGAGGGCAGCCAAGATAAACTACTTGGGGACAAGAAACTACAATATGGATGAACGACTCTCTCTCCCCTTAAATGAATTGAATAAACTGGCTAACAAGGAATTGTCCAAGAAGAGGAAGGAGGCAGAGGATGCAATATTGCTCCTCAAAAACATGGAAGAAAGGAGACAGAAAAGGCTCTACAAGCATGATCCTACCCTCTCCCCAGTTCAATAAAGTCCTGAGAAAGAGGCTGTGGCAACTGAATAACCTCCTCTACAAGCATGCTCCTACCCTCTCCCCAGTTCAAGAAAGCATGAGGAAGAGGCTATGGAAACTGAACAACCTCAGGTAGACAAGGAAGCTGATAGACAAAACATGATTAGCTATCTGAGTGCCACAGGTTTCTATCAAGCATCTGTACTTCTTCCCTTATCATATGAATATGTTGAATTTGAGTATCTTAAGCAGCTGGAGCAACAAGTTACCAAAGAACGAAAGGCTACTAAGAGATAAATGAGAGAAGAAGTTGCAAAGTCAAAAGCCATCATCCAAAAGAGTCAAAAGAAGTATGCTGATAGGCAGAGGATGATGAGCTTCTTGAAGCTGTATGGATTCTCTGGAAGGAGGCTTGGTCCAATGTCTCTATCCACTATGGATGAGCACATTAGGGTGATCAAGCAAAAGATTAAGAAGGGAGAGCTTGTTGTGTCACACCCTGAAATTCCACGTGCGGGATTTTATCGTGAGGCGTGTGAACAAACCAGGATCTCAGTCATTAGTTACTCAGAACGAATCTATATGCAACATTTAAACAAATCAGAGTTTAAAACTTTAAAATATTTGCGAAAGCATTTTTTAAATAACCCAAACACAAGGTACTAAAAGTAAACTGCGCAAAACACATGCCCAAACCAAAATATGTAAGTAAATGCTAAATTAAAAGTAAACAATGTTTGAACAAAGCATGCTTGACACGTGCGTGCTCCTAAGGGCAGCTGCTAGAAACAACCTGAGAAAAGCATACTAAAAGTGTCAACACGATGGTTGGTGAGTTCAAGAGTTTGTAATCAATCATAAGCAGTAGCGTTAGTAAAAGTATAAACAAGTGCATTGAAATAGATAGCTAGTCTAATTTCATTAGTAAAGAGCAATAGGGATTTCACGATCGAAGCTGACTATGTTTGTCTGTTTGCCTCCCGCCAAGACATACCAGGTTGTGACGCTATTAGTAGTTTAGTATAATATTGCACCCGTTGACTTTCGGTCACCCGGGTGGGGCTTGTCAGACCCAGTAGTACTACCCAAGATTTCCTGCTAGATTTCTTAATTAACGATCCAAAAGTGTGAGGACTTTCTATGGTATAACCCACTATGTCTTACCAAACACATGTTATATCAGTAAAGCGTTTTAAAAACAAGTATGATTTCTCCCCCAAAAAGAGAAGTAGTAAAAGTGGGGCACTAAACTCACCTGGTGTGCAAACGAATGATTGTAAAAGCTAATGATGAGTGGAAAGACAACCCTTTAAAGGTTACGTAGAACACACAAGTACATAAGTAAGTGTACACAGAAAACTTAACAATCCTAAGTGCTCAATAACCACATTGACCCAAGGTTTTGGAAAACAAGACTCATTTGACCAAGTTGACCCGTTGACCCATTGGTGACATGTCAAGTTAAATTCTTGTTTAATCAAGTATAGAAATCCATCATACATGGTTATCATACAAGTTATTCACGTATGCCACATTACAAACCCTTAAGTGCTATAAAGCTCATCATACATCATCCATTATCATGTATATTCCATAAGAGCTTAAATTTCCAAAGTTGTGCATCAAGCATTCATACAACCCAAATAACATAATCTACCACCTTAGACATCATCAACAAACATTCTAACATGGTCCTAACATCATAAACATGCTCAATTAACAATATCCAATTATCTACATAAATAAAGTTTCCCTTTCGGGAAAGTAACACCCAAAACCAAACCTAACATCCAATTCATTCAAAAATTCACCAACTTTATGTCTAATCAAGTCCATAACAATCATCTAAACATGACTAACATCATCAATTCATCATAATTCATCAATCTCATGCATAAAAGTTACTATTAATAGTAAGATATAAACAACCACTCAATTTCAATCATAGATTCATCAATATTACACCTAATCTAGTTCATAGCATTCATAATCATCCATTTGACATCAACAATTCATCAAAACATGAATTCTCGTGAATAAAAGTTTTCACTTTTGGCAATGTATGAAGTAGATGAAAAAAACCATGGATTTCTTGCATAATCTACATAGATTAACATTCACACATCATAACTAACATCATATCATCATCAAATCATCATCAATTTTGACTTCTTCTATGAAAATCGAACTAGGGTTCTTCAAGAATAAAAAAACCATGAAAACCAATCAAAATCTAACCTTTAATCACGTAGAAATCAAGAATTGATGCTTGCTACACGTTGGAATCACTTGGAATTAATCAAAATCGATGCTTGATTGTTGTTGTTGATCAAAATCGAAGTGTGTGTGGGTGCGGGGAATTCGTGGCCGAAAAGGGAGGGTGGGGGGATTAGGGTTTGATTTTTGTTAATATTTGGTAATTATCATTTTTACCATTAAACCCTCCTTAATTATATTTTGTAAAAGTTGATCTTTTTAGCAATTTTTAACAATCTTTAACTATAAAATACAAGTATTACTAATTAACAATAATAATCATATGTTTTAACTAGCAATAAAACACATGAATCAAATCTAACACGTTGGCACGTTACAAGATAAAATTCACAAATAATATTTAAATTCACAAATCACATAACTACAAATTAATAATCAACATTATTAATCAAGTTATTAATTATTATCAGATAACCATTGTTATTTATTATTAAGTCACCAACGTTCAACGACAACTAGTGTGTGCTAACGACATGTGTATGCAAGACCTAACAGAACTAACGGAGTTTGGTAACGGAAAATTACCGGATGTCACATGTTATCTTGCATTCTCCACCAAGTCCAGCTCCACCTGAAGTTGCGATCGAGGTTGAACCCCCTGAGACAACACAACCTGGACCTACAGCTGCATCTGAGCTAACTTCATCTTCTGATCCACAGCAGGGTCCTTTTCCCTCTCCTTTTAAACATGTGAGAGAAGAGAACCCAACTGAGAGAGACACAGTAGAACAACCTGGTGTTGAAAACCAATCCTCTTAGTTAAAGACTTCAAAGAGGAGGAAAAGGATGGCCATGAAGAGTGTTTCTAAGAAGAAGTCAAAGGCATCCACTTCTACATCTCAGGATGAGTCAAAGCATATTGAGGTAGTGCAAGAAGAGGCTGCTCAACCAATTCCAATTCAAGTCGAGCCTTTTACGATTGGAAAACCCATCCTGTCCTGGACTTTTGCTTCTAATCCAGACAGATGGTATGTCATCATAGATCATGGAGGTCAACATGTCTATTTCTGGCAAGACATGCTTAATCTTCCTCTACATGATCTCCATGACATGAGAAGATATTATGAGAGTCTGAGGGATCCTGACTAGATGATGAAGAAGGTATGGTCTTAATCCTAATAAGGACTATTAACATCTGAATAACTTCTCTATTTTGGTAGCATCAGCCTAGGGGGAGTTTGTAAGGTTATATTAGAAGGCTGATGCAACCAAAGAAGCCAAAACAACCAAGGAGCTTCCTGCGTGCATGCACTGATGTACAATGTAGAAGTTACCCCGGAAGTTTTACACTCATCACAAAAATTATTCTAAGTGTAAAATCTTCCGAAGCCAAAGACCAAATCTTCCGAAGCCAAAGATGAAGTCTTTCGAAGCTTCAAATACAAAGTCTTTCAAAGCCAATGAAGTGAAGACTGATTTCTTTTAAAGACAAAGAGGATATACTTATTAACAATATACAAAACCCTGAACAAAACCATTATTTACTTTGACACTACATTATTTACAATATCCACCTTAGTGACGTAAACACTAACCAAACAATCACTCAATATGCAATCTCTACAAACTCAGTGTAAACTTAGGTCCAAGTAGAACCTCAGAATATCAGCATCATTCTACAAAGTAATATACACAGATTTAACCATCACTTGACCTGAACTAATCACATCCTTTGTAAAGTGCAACCTCATAATAATGTGCTTAGTTCTATCATGAAAAAATTAGTTTTTAGACAACTGAATGACACCCTGGTTATCATAAAACATCACACTTTGACGTAGGCCAACTCCAAGTTCAGTTAAAAACCTTTCAACTACAAAGCTTCCTTCACAACTTCAGTTAATACAACATATTATGCTCCTATGGTTGACAAAGCTATAACTCTTGGAAGAGTAGCTTTCAAGCTTACAACACTACCAAGAACTTTGTAAATATGACCTGTTAAAGGCCTCCCTCGATCCAAATTTCTTGCAAAATTTGAATCAACATAGCCTTCAACGCTATTTACTTGACTATCTTCAAACTTCTAGAAATTCAAGCCAACTCCTTTAGTACCACTAAGATACCTAAGGATCCATTTAACATCTTTCTAATGAACTTTCCTGGGTTTGACAAATATCTACTGACTAGGCTCATAGCATGCCCAATATTATTGCAGACCATTAGATACATTAAGCTACCCATAACACTTGAGTATGGAACACTAGACATATCAGCCAATTCATCATCACCATTAGGACAATCCTCTAATGATAATTTGAAATGCTGACCCGTTGGAGTATTAACAGCCTTACAGCCACCCATATAGAAATTCTTTAGCACCTTCTTTATATATGACTACTGTGTCAACCTCAGCCTTTTGTTCACTCTGTCCCTATTAATTTCCATACCCAAAATCTTTCTGGTAGGGCCTAGCATTTTTATATCAAACTCCTGCATAAGTAACCTCTTAGTAGCTTCTACTTCATCCTTACTTATGCATGCTATCAACATAGAGTAACAAATTCACCCATATTATACTTCCTATAATATACATAACTATCATAGGAGTTTCTACTAAACTCATGTGTAATCATACACTCATCAAAACATTTCTACCACTGTCTTGGAGACTGTTTCAAGCCATATAGAGACTTTTTTTAGTAAACACACTTTATCTTCTTGACCCTCCACCTCAAAGCCAACAGGTTGCTTCGTATATATTTGTTCATCCAACATACCGTGTAAGAATGTTATCTTGACATCTAATTGTTCAAGCTTATAATCTTCAACTGTGGTTAAAGCTAACATTATTCTAATTAAAGTATGCTTCACAACAGGGGAAAATATTTCATTATAGTCTACCCCTGCCCTGTGGGTGAACCCTTTAGCAATAAACCTGGCTTTGAATCTGACAGCCTCTACTCCTAGTATTCCTTCCTTAGTCTTATAAATCCACTTACAATCAACTAACTTCTGATCGTGTGGTTTATCAACTAATACCCAAGTTTGATTCTTGTGCAAAGAATTAATCTCATCATTCATAGCTTTCAACCACTTCTCTTTATCCCTAGACCTAATATCATCATGATAGGTTAATGACTCACATGAGGCCTCTTGCTCAGCAGGCACAAATACAATGTTAAATATCATCATTATTTCTAAACCTCATAGGGGGCTGAATGACCCTTCTAGACATATCTCTTGCCAAGTTATAATCTCTATTACCATCTGTACAACCTTGAGAGTTACCATGAGACTCACCCTTAAGGTTCTTACCCTTATTTGGCTCTACCTCAATGTGCTCCTCCTGAGTAGTCTGATCCATAGTTTCAGCATTGGTGGATTGACTTCCCAATATATCCCTATACATAACATGCTCCTTGAATATCACCACATCTCTACTTATGATTACCTTTGGACCAATATTTCCAACCCTCCAAAGTCTATAACCTTTGACTCCCTTAGAGTACCCTAGTATAATACATTTTGATTGTAGGTTCTAACTTACCCTGATTAACATGAGCAAATGCCATAGACCTAAACACTTTAAGCCTATCATACTCAGGCTTCAATCCAGACCACATCTCTATTGGAGACTTCATATCAATAGCTGGAGATGGAGATAGGTTAATCAAATAAGCAGCAATGGACACAGCTTCTCCCTAAACCGTTTAGGCAAGCCTAACTAAGGCAACATATAACTTACCTTAGTCAAAAGGGTCCTGTTCATTCTCTTAACCAATCCATTTTGTTGTGGGGTGTCTGGTAATGTTAAGTGCCTGCCCATCCTACTTTGTTTACAAAATTGGTTGAACTGTCTATTACAAACCTCAAGATCATTGTTAGTTCTGAGCTTTTTAACTTTCCTAACTATTTAAGTTTCTACCACTGCTTTCCACTCTTTAAACCTCTCAAAGGCCTCATCTTTATGTTTCAATAGAAATACTCACACTCTTCTAGAATAATCACCTATGAGGGAGAGAAAGTACCTAGCTCCTCCAAGAGATGGAGTTTGTGTAGGCCCCCATAGACCAGAGTGTACATAGTCTAAGAATCCTTTTGAGTTATGTTTGCCTCTAATGAACTTAACCCTTATTGCCTTCCCCATCACACAATGTTCACAGGACTGTACATTCTTTCAGGTCTACTATCCTTTGTTGCTTCTTTAACTCCAACATACCTTGACCACTCATATGGCCTGGCCTCTAATGCCACTCATTTTTGAAACTTCCCTTAGTTGCTACAGCTGATGCTTCTCCCAAATCTATTGTGCCATCTAGAAGATAGATGTTATTTTCCCACCTAGTTCCGGTTAACTTGACTAGGAAATCTCTTGACACCTTGGCTTTACCATCTCCTAAGACTACTTGACATCATTCTTTCTCAAAAAAAACCCCAAAGATATTATATTCTTCTTTAAGTCTGGGATGTATCTTACATCATGTAAACTTACTTGAGTCCTATTACCCAACTTAATTAACACTACGCCAATGCCTAATATCTCACAAGGCCTATCATCCCTAAGTTTTACTATCCCATAATTTGCCTCCTTCAATTCTTTAAAGATCCCTTTATTGAGTGTCATATGCAATGAGCATCCTGAGTCCATGACCTACTCAACACCTAATATCCCATTAGACACAGTCAACACATCAGCACTGTCATATCCATCAGAACACATATCAAATGTGAGTTTTCCCATGCCCCTTAGATGAATTGAACTCATCATTCTTCTTTTTTCTATCAAGACAATATTTCTTGAGATGTTTATTTGAGTTACAAACATAACACCTCTTTTTAAACTTTGATTTCGATTTAGACACATTCTTTGGTTTTGTAGCCCTTTGTTCTAGCCTCCCTCTCATATACAATCCATCACCAGCCTCTTCATGCACATCTGATATTTTCTTTAATTCCTTAAATTTGATTGTTGCTAATACTTCTTCCATGGAGAGGGTTCCCCTTCCATACATTAAGGTGTCTACGAAATGTTCATATGATTGAGGAAACAAAGGAAAGAAAATTATGGCTTGGTCCTTATCCTTAAGTGTTACATCTATATTTTCAAGATCAAGCACTACCTTACTAAATTCATCAGTGTGATCTTTTAAGGACTTTCCTGATGTCATATGAAACGTGTATAGCCTTTTTTCATGTACAATCGATTGGCAAGTGACTTTGTCATGTACAAGCTTTCCAGTTTGGTCCAGATGCCGGCTGTAGTGGTCTCCTTCGGTACCTCACTCAATACCCGATCTCCTAGTGAAGGAATTATGGCGTTGTGAGCTTTTTCCATAACATCTTTCTTCTCTTTCTTTATGAGATTCGTTGGCAAACTGGCTTTACCCCCGAGTGCATCGACGACTCCCTGATGAACCAATAGAGCTCCCATCTTCAACCTCCACAGCCCGAAATCATTTTTCCTATCAAACTTCTCAAGATCGAACTTCATCAAAACCATCTTCCCTAAATCTACACCCGCGATTTGCCTACTTTCTTCGTGAATCAGGAGCCGTAATCTGGCTCTGATACCAATTGTTAAAAGCACCTCAAAGAATAAGATGAAATTGAAAAACGAATACAATCTTCTATTGATGAATCCATTGAACACAAGAGAGGAATTGAATTCTTTTTATGACTTACAGATCTCTTCTCTAAACTAAATCGTTAGTCTTAACTAACATTAACAAACAATGAAAAAGATTAACATTATTAACCCCCCAACTACAGAACAAATATAAAATAGCCCCTGAACTAACAAACCATTGTTTACTTTGACACTACATTAATAAATGTTTGAACTCACCCGATAATGACTGAAGGTCTTCAATTAAATCTTATAAAAATCCAAATTCGTAAGCCGCCCATGACTAATGGGCATGCCAAACTTGAGTT
The DNA here is from genome assembly GCA_025506505.1 of Flaveria sonorensis. Lineage (NCBI taxonomy): Eukaryota > Viridiplantae > Streptophyta > Magnoliopsida > Asterales > Asteraceae > Flaveria > Flaveria sonorensis. Next base: position 56,470,930 of record CM046436.1, on the reverse strand, counting down.
GTTTCTTTTTCTTTCTTTGTGCGTTTTGCTTTTAGGTTACCAGACGATTACTTACAAACTTTAAACAAAATGATTTTTCTGTTGTATTTTAGAGTTTTTGTTATTGTTATCAATGATTTATTTGTTGGTGAACATTTGTTTTCTAGTAGCGTAGTGTTAGAGACCTACATTCAGGAAAAGCATGTCGTGTGGTAGTGTGCAGCCATACTCGCTTCATGGAAGGAGGAGCGGAGGAGATGTCATCATGTCAATTTTGTCTCAAGTGAGGACGTTTGCTTAAACTCGATTCATTATAGACTGACGCCTATCTTTGACATCACGCTATATAAAAAACAATATTATAAAGATATTCTAGAACACTTGATCGCTTTGCATAATTAGAATAATCAAGCCCATGAAACGACATAAAAATGAAGCTCTCGAAGTATTGAAAGTCGAATTAGTAGAATCAGAATTTTCTTGATCCAAACGACAAGAAAGTTATCAATGAAAACAACATTGCTTGACATGGAAGAGACAAACTTAGGAAGTCTCATTTTCAAGATCAGCTGCTTAGAATACTTAATTAATAAACTAATTAAATAATAAGACGTGATAATAAGTTAATTATGAAGCCAAAAATCTACTTGGAATATTAATATTAGCAGGGTGTAGTTTGAATGGGAGGCCATTGTTCAAAGTCCAAACCACAAAATAGGGATTTAATTTATTTATATCATGACTATCATTAAACATGTTTCGATTTCTACAAATGCGACGGTGTGTATGTACAAAGATTTCTCTCTTTCGCGTAGGCGTCACATTTCTTTTCATTCCCTAAATAACTCTATTTTAATGCTAGATGTCCCTCATTCCACTTCTCAACACCCCCCTTTTATAAATGTACAAGAAATTGACACAATTTACATGTGTGTAAAAGGGGATGATGCTCGAATGAGTGATTTCATGAAATTTGGGTACCGTTACCATCGCTAGAAGGTGGGGCGGTGTTTGTTTGAGTGTCGTGCATACCAGCTAGACACCTTAGCATGCCGTCCTGCTCACGAGCTCACTCCCTCCCCTCTAATAATTGAAAACAAAAAAAGTTAATAAGTTATTGCTCTAGGTTCATCTTCATAATTATAACCGTTGTTTAATTTTTATTTTAATAATTATGTGTTTGGAACACCTACTTGAGTAGTTAAAGTTTCAATTGATTAAATAATAGATTGCATCTATTTTCTTACAATTTCTTATATATAATTAACAAAGTGAGCTTCTGAAATAAAACTTTTAGTTATCAAAATTGATGAATGTCAAGAGTATATTGTTATTTTATGCTATTTTCCTCCCGTGAGAGAAACAACTATGCCTTCTATTATAATGCAAGTCTTACCTACGGTGTTCTACAAGCTTTTTAGCTTTATGTGTAACTTTTTAGCTTTATGTGTAACTGCTTATGCATATTTTAATAATAAATATATAAATTTTCCTATCTCAATTGAGATAAATGTGGTTAAATTTGGTTTGTAGTTAAGATAGAGAAGCAATATAAATTCAAAAGAAAAGCAAGAAAAGAAAAGTATGGTATGTGTCATCATACAAAATTGATATGAGTTATAATTTGTACAAGTTTAAGATTACATAAAATTATATGTTAAAAAAAATCATTTGTTTAGAATAAAGGATAAATAAAAACACCTCTTAGCTTCTGCAATTCATATTTTGTAACTTTAAATATGCAACAGTAATCCAAGATTGCATACACAGACGGAACATTAAGCTCCTACTCGTGTGGCCGCGCTCTAAAAATAAACATAATTGCTTTTAGATACATTTAATTGTTACTCATTCCATAAAACAAGCACAACTTTTAACTGGCCTAACTTTGGTCAATGTTTAAGTGACATGGATGCTAGCACATGACGATAAAGACAAGAAAAGTGGTTGTCAATCATTCACAGGTGTAATCCAGATGATACAAAATTAAAAATATATAGCCTCTAATTTATGGTCTAAGAAAACAATATTGACACACAAGCTGTAACTCCATCATATCTTGAGGAATGTTTGACCAACTTCTCAATCATTGTCTGCTAAATTTGAACTTTTTAATGTGGTCCGGTCAAAATAGAGTTAAATGTTTATTGCGTTCACGAGGTTTCATAAAAATTATCATTTGAATTCAAAAGTTTAAAATGTTATCATTTACATTTAAATGTTTCATTAAAATTATCATTTTAATCCATTTGGCTACACCCAACTAACACGGTTAACTTTTTCCGTTAAGCTTCCAACATGAGAGTTATTTTAATCAAAAAATTACAAAATAAAGAACCAACTCACGTGAGAATTTTTATATGTTTAGCTTCTTTTGATAATTGCAGTTATGGTTTAACTCTATAATAGTCTTTTATTGTTTTGTCTTGTTAATATATTTTGGTTTAGTAATCATGTTACTTTTGTCCGTTTTATTAAACATAGATTTCTTTGGTTTAAAGTTATATGGTTACGATTATTGATGTTTATGATTATTATTATTCATGGGCAGTTATTGTTATATTATTAATTGTTTTTATACTTTTATGATAATATGTCTTTTATGGTTATGATTCAATAATTTATATTATATGAATTGTTTATATATATATAATATATATATATATTATATATATATATATATATATATATATATATATATATATTTATTTATTTATTTATTTTGTGTGTTTTATAAAGTTATAAATAAATCACTTTTAGTTAGTTATACTTATATTTTATTTTATATAATAGCGTTATTAGATTTTAATAATCCTAAATTTTATTTATTAGCCTAGATTAATCCCAACTCGAAAAATGTTTACAGACACTCCCAACTTTGAGTTTATTTTCCTCCAAAAATCTCTTAGTAATGGATCGTTGGAGGAAAATAAGCTCAAAGTTTGGGGTGTCTGTAAACATTTTTTAAGTTGGGATTAATTGTAGCCAATAAATAAAAGTTGAGATTATTAAAATCCAATAACTGTATGTAATATGATGTTCAGAGATGGTTTTCTTGATAAGATGAAAAAATGCTGACCTTTCATTTTTGGTAAATTAAAATCGCAATTGTGATTACTAAAGGAGACTGAACACCTAAAACTTATCACGTAGAGTTAATTTTTTTATTTTGTAATTGTTTTAACTAAAATACCTATAATTTAATAAACTTAACGGAAAAACTTAATGGCGTTAATTAGGAGTAGTTAAGTAGATTCAAATGACAATTTTTGTGAAATTTTTGGATGCAAATGGCAAAATTTAAACTTTTGGATTCAAATGGAAATTTATATGAAATCTCAGGGATGTAAAATGCATTTAACTCAGTCAAAATATTATTTTGTTTTTGATAGGTAAAATTAGAGCGTTTAGTTGTAAAGTGTTTTATAAGCTTTTCGAAATCGACTCGTTAAAATTTTAAATCAAGACCAACTTTAAAAAACTTAAGCTCGAGCTTTAGTCTATTTTCAGGCACAATTTGTGAATTGTACACAAACTCGAACCCGAGCTTGATATATTGATCCTGAATGGCATGTGAACATAGAAAACCCTTCTAATTATATATATTTTTATGTAGTTTATTAAATATATATTTATATAAAAGTTATTCAAAAAAGTACTATGGCATAAATAATTAAAAAGTATATATTATGTTACGTATAAAAACTAATTATAATTTTATATAAAAATATTCAAATTAAATGAATAATAAAATTAAAAATAACATGTACGGAGAGTACAAGTTTGAAAAACTACTCATGAATCAAGTTTTAGTTTTGGAAAAAGAAGCCTTCTAAATGTTTTGAGTTTAAGCTTATAAGTTCAGGTTTAGTTTGTTTACACTTTAAAGTAGAATTAACTAAATCTAGATATTTAACGTAGATCATACTCACTTTTTACCAATGGAATTCCTATTAAAAAGACCCTTAAATCAGAAGTATTGGAAACACTTCTTAAAAAATATTTTGTTGACATCCTTTCTTCTCTAGTTAATGTGATATGAGTGCGTATTATTTATTATTATTTTTGAATGACCAACTACCTTAGTTCTAGATTACACCAAACTAAACTATATTATCTTTGTGTTTGAACTTAAAGCCTCTCATCTAAAAGGTAAAACCTCTACAGAGTGTCTATTTAGTAAATATTTTCTTTCCATCATTTATTCTCTCATCATACAAGATACACAAATGTTTTTCAAATTCATCTAGGATGACAAGTTATTAGATTTATAATAAGAAACTGACTATAATCTTTTAAAAGAAATGTTCGATACTAAATTTTCCCTAAAGGCCAACAACCAAGTTAAACCTAACACATTCTGAACTGTTTATAATATTTTTCCATAGAATAAGATTATTTTCTTAGATTTAATCTTATCGTTTCAAATATGCTATAAAAATGCTACTACTTTTAAGCATCTACAAACTACATTGCTTCTAATTTTTCTCCATAGAAGTTAGGTCAAAAGTTACATAATCTTGAACTAATGTAGTAATGTACCACATGCGCTAAAATATATATGTATGTATACATCATCCATGCACATGCACACACACGTGTGTGTATGTATAATCTATGTGTATTCCAACATAATATGTATGTCATGTTGCAAGTAATGAGTGAGGGTATCCTGAGTTTGTAGCAAAAAGCGAGTACATACATGAGAGTACTTTACTTTAGATTATTTTAGGCTATCGTTTCATTAAAAAGCCCAACACCTTGTTTATATGTCTCATGGATGTACTTGTTTAATGGCATGATGTGATGAGTCGATGTACATTGATGGACCTATGGGTCATATGTACATAGTATAATACAAATTGCTTGCCAACATGGGCACCACTCATTTTCCATTGAAATCAAGTTTGTGGTTTGCAATGGTTGATTGGTTGAGGCTTTGAGCTACTTTTCTATTGGACATATTTTATTACATATGGTAAGCCCATTAATGGTTTAATGAGCCCATTAGGTGTTAAAGTGTATATTTTCTGGATTACTAGCATACTTTATACATACACACACATGTACATACATATATACATGCATGCATACATGTACATATATATGCATACATATACATTCGCATATAACCTTCCGATGCACACACACATGCGTTTATATTTGAGAAAAGTAGAATACAAAGTTTGTTTTTCATATAATTGTATAAAGTTTTCAAGAAGGAACAAATAAAATTATCATGCAGGGATGAAATTATTACATAATGACGAAAATACCACGCAAGAGGTATTCTTACATGATAAGTACATCTGTGCGTGATAATTTCACGCATGTGTAACCTTTCACTATCATATAGTACACATTTATGAAAAATAGAGTTTGTGTTTTAAACTCTCTCTCTCTCTCTTCTCTCATGTTTCCTCATTTTCTATCCCTAAAACTCAAGTCAAATAGGTTTGTGTGTTTTGTATAGACCATGTTAGAAATGACGATGGTTGTCCATATGGATTCCACTAGATTCCAGTGTCCCTTTGATCACTATGGAATTTTCAATTCAGGTTGGGACGAGGACATGGAAGGGAATGAAAGAGGTTTTTTTTGGGGGGGGGGGGGGGGGGGGGGGGGGGGGGGATCGTTAGTATATATTTTATTATTATTGCTTTTTAAGTATAAGGGAAAAAATGGTAACATATCTCAACTTATACAGATTTTTCAATTGGACATATAGATCAAAAGCGTGACAGTCGAATGAACAGTATTATCCATATTTTACTCGAGGGTTATGATACATATGATCATACCATCAAAACTTAAAAAGCTTTCATATCTATATCTAAGTGTACATCGATTAAAAAATGTGATAATCTTGGAGCTTGACAAACTCATAGTCCATGAATTACTCTTTAAAAAAAATTGTTGAAGGGGTAAACCCCAAAAACATTAAAAAGCGGAGCAAATTAGGATAATAATATCAATCATATCCAGTTAAAAGACTTAAGTCGTTTAAAAATTTATTGAACCTAAAATATAGCTTATCTATTATTTCTTCTGATTAATTTTTTTGCATGTAAATACCACCTACCTTGCAATCGTAAAATTTAACTGCACACTATTTTTACAATAGATAAATATTATAGGACTAAACCACAAAGTATGGATCATATTATTTATTATTTGTGAGCAATATGATTATTATTATCAATTAAATATTTAGAGATACAAGAGGTTAATTACCTAATAGTTGAGCAGTTAGTTTTTTTTTTTTTTCTAATGACATAAGGTGGTGATATAAGCTTAGAATATTTAAGATTTTGAGTAAATTACAATTTTCGTCCTTTAGGTTTATAGTAATTTTCAGAAATCATCCTTAAACTAAGGAAATTACAGTAAACATCCTTTATGTTTAAAAATGTTTGCACGTTTCATCCTGTCCCCTAACGCCAGTTAATTTCTGTAGTTAAATTAACCCACGTGGCTCCCACGTGAGGGTAAAATGGTCTTTTTATACCCTCTTTTTATTACCCCCTCTTCTAATAAAACCTCCCTCTTTCTCCCCTGATTTTATAGCAAGTGGATCAAGTTAGGGTTCTTCATCACCGATCGTTCATCAAGAAGAATGGTTTTTTGCTCTTGTGGTAAAGAAGCGGCAATCCAAACCTCATGGACACCTCGTAACCCAGGTCATCGCTTTTATGCGTGTTCAAAATGCATATTCTTTAGATGGTTTGATCCTCAAATGTGTCCAAGATCTATTGATATCATCCCTGGTCTGATTAAAGCAAAGAACAACTTGGAAGAAAATGTGAAAGCATCCGAAGCTGAAGTAATGAAACTGAAGAAGTTGTTGATTCTTAGTTGTAACACCTCGAATTTTCGATGAAATGAAGTTCTCGCGCGAAAGGTTGAGTTCTCGCGCGAGTCATAAAGTTCCCGCGTGGAGGGCGGTTCTCGCGCGACTAAAGGTTCTCGCGCGAGAACAGCTGCGAGGAGAGAGAGAGACACTATAAATAGACCCAGACACCTAATCTTCTCCACTTCATGCGAAAAGTCTTGTTGTTGTGCTTGAGAAGAGAGAAGTCGGTGCTAGGTGATGTCTAAGGTATGTATTCGTCGATATTCGATGTATGTATGCATGTATGAATCGTATGTAATGATATTGCGCATGATTATGTAGCTTTTGTTCAAAACACTCTTGGTTTAAGTGTTGTTCGTGTGCAAAGATATCATAAGGTGAGTTCTAGACCTCTTTACGTGTTTTCTATGTTTTGGGCTAATATGCATACCTAAATGAATGTTTTGATATAATTTGATGATATAAACTGTTATAGCACGTTTTGGGCGTTAAAGTGGTTAAAGAAGCGATAACTTGTGGATAAAGTTTTGTGCAGCAGAAAAGTTATCGCGCGGGGAGCGAGTTCTCACGCGAATAGTAGATTTTCGCAGCAAACGGTTACTTTTCAAAAGTACTCGCATGACTGATGATGTTCTCGTGCGAAAGTAGAGTTGTCGCTCGAAGGGTAAAGTTCTCGGGTGAATGTCAATGTTCTCGCGTGAAAACCTTGAACTGTTACATGTAATCTTACCCCCGTGTAACGTGCGATAATGATGAACTTAATGCTAAAGAATTAAAGTACGTATATATATATATTATATATATCATTACAGTTAAAGGCTAAAGAATGATGGTTAAGTCACATTTGAAACATTAAAGAACTTGAATAATAATTCAAGAACAGTTACCCGATAAAGCGCAGCTGTGAAAATGTTAAAGCACGCTAAAGAAGTCTTGCAAGCACTGCTAAAGGAGAATTGTATTCGTCGCATTCTCACATAGGAGCTACACATTGGTGTGCTCAAACCGCTAAAGGAGTTATGCTTGGTGCATTCTTACATAGGAGATACACATTGGTGTGCTCAAACCGCTAAAGGAGTTATGCTTGGTGCATTCTCACATAGGAGCTACACATTAGTGTGCTCAAACCGCTAAAGGAGTTATGCTTGGTGCATTCTCACATAGGAGCTACACATTGGTGTGCTCAAACCGCTAAAAGAGTTATGCCTGGTGCATTCTCACATAGGAGCTATATATCGGTGTGCTCAACTGCTATAGGAGGATGGTATTCGTTACATTCTCACATAGGGGCTATACTTTAGGCATGCCCGCCTGCTAAAGGAGAATGGCATTTGTTGCGTTCTCACCTGATAAAGGAGCTAAGCTTTGTGCTAAGTTCAAAGATAAAGTAAACAAATAAAGCTAAAGTACAGATTAAGTAAAAATAAAGTATGGGTAACACGACGATAAAGTAAACGATAAAGTAAATGTTAAAGTAAAATCTAAAGTATAGTTATCAAACAAGTTCGATAAAGATGATGAATAAAGTTAAAGTTTATGGGTTGATAAAATATGATAATGTGTATGTTCATGATAAAGTTTCGTTAAAGTAAACCTAGAGCTCACTCAGCGTCGCTGACTTTTGTATGCATATTAGGTTGACAGGTATGCTAAATATTTTGGGGTGAGCTTAGCATGGATGGGAGAGCTACCTGGCACATGGTCGAGACTAGCATCCCGGAATAGAACTTTTGATAGATAGCTAAAGTGATCTCTTGATGTAAATGTTTAAACAAATAGAAATTTTGTATGTCCCGCTGTGAATATTAATGAAATTTGATGTTCGAGAACTTGTGTTTTTGATGTCCAAATCCAACTGTGAGGTATCCTGGAACAGGGCCTTACATTAGTTGGATAGGTTTCATTTTGATAGTATCTTGGTTAAGTAGCAAGTGATTTCAGTAATGTATTTTGATTGTATTTGTAAGCTTTATGCATAATTGTAATGTAATGTTGTTTTAGTAGCATATAATTAGCCTTAATCTTGACAGTTGTACCTAGATTTGCAGACAGAAGTTCATTACATAATCCCACAACAGAGCATATATGAAATGTAATCCCCTCAACCTGTTTTTGGCTTTGACCTTGGCCATATATGCTTTCATTTAGAAACCCCAACTTCAATTGTCTTTAAACTGTTCTTGAATTGCTTTTTTACAGGTATTTCTGGGTTTTCTTCAACTTGATCTAACATCCTTGAGATAAGAAAGTGGAGGTGCAAGCATTAAGTTTCTTATTTGAAGAATTTATGTTCTGCAACTAAAGTACTTCCCCATCAAGATTTCTTATCACTTTCTTTTGATAGTAACAACACTAAGGGCATTGATATTAGTAAGGATTTGTCTTTTTCCCTTCCACCAACATTTTTCACTTTTGGCATATCTAGCCCTTTTCTTTTGTCTTTAGTCCCACTGATCCATTACCTTTAGGTTGACTACTACTGCATGACACATGGGTTCCATCTTGTCTAATTTCAAAATTTAGTAAAGAACATGACACACTGCCCTAACCATTATTTTATCATCCTTCATAATTTTGATAAGCCTTCTAGTTTCAACCGAATGTGCTTAATCAACCTTTTCCTTTCTTCTTTACGCCAAACAGTTGACACAAGATAAAAGTTTGCCTTCTTTTCATTTGACCTCCTAAGATAGTTTAATTTGTCTCTTATTATGCTTGTAGCATTCTCATCAGAATCTGATCCACTCTCAAATAAGTTATTGTTTAACACATCTACTTCAACATCTTCTTGATCACCCCTAACATTATCCTCTACATCTAAATCAACATTCAACTCTACAGGACCGTTTAAAGGGATGGTCAATACAATCAGTCTCATAATGAGGAGAGTGTTCGAATGCTTAACAGATCAACTACGGAACCGAGTTTGTGTAAATGATGCTAAGAATACAAGTAAACAATGAGACAGAACTAAGAACAAAAACAAAGTAATATGGTTTTCAAGAATGTTGTATATTGTTCTCAAGTTCTTTTACAAGTGTTAAAAAGCATAAAGAGAAAGACAAGGATATGAGATACTTTATACTACATCCTACAGCCGGCCATACTTTGAAGGCCAGCTGGAAACACTATGTAGAGTCAAAGGCAGATTACTTTTGACTAGTGACTATGACATGCCCTAGCTCACATCCTAAAATATTATAAAAGGATAAAAGCTAAAAAGTAGGAAGTTACAGACTAAAGACCATAATCTACAGTTTACTAAAGCATGGACCTCTTCACCAACTCATACAAGTTGGTGAGACTTCAGAGTTGTAGCGAAAAGTAAGTCAGCTTTATGAAAAAGTAGATCAGAGAAAGCATGTCCTCTCTGTCTTTGGAAGAAATCAGTCTTCACTTTATTGGCTTCGGAAGACTTTGTCTTTGAAGCTACGGAAGATTTCATCTTTGGCTTCGAAAGATTTGGACTTTGGCTTCGGAAGATTTTACACTTAGAATAACTTCTATGATGAGTGTAAAACTTCCGAAGTAACTTCTACCTTATACATCAGTGCATGCATGCAGGAAGCTCCTTGGTTGTTTTGGCTTCTTTGGTTGCATCAGCCTTCTAATATAACCTTACAAACTCCCCCTAGGCTGATGCTACCAAAACAAAGAAGTTATTCAAATCTTGACAGTTCTCATTAGGATCATAACTATACCTTTCTTCATCATCTGGTCAGGATCCCTCAGACTCTCATAATACCTTCTCATGTCATAGAGATCATGCAGAGGAAGATTGTAACACTCTGTATTTTTAGGTCAGCACGGTTAACTCAACTCCCCGTCAGTTGATAATTTCACGTCCTCCGGTTAATCTTTCGTTAGATATGTTTATGTAAAACTCCTATTAATAACCGAAAGAATAATATTACTTTTATTATTGTTAAAATCTAACTCTAAATTCATTAAACTAACACTATGTGTGTATATATATGTAAAAATAATAATAACAATAATAAAGTTTTAAAGTCGAGGGACCTAAGTGTCAATACCCAAAGTTGATTTGAATATACCGACTCCCCTCCCCCTATATCGATCTCTCCCTCTCCTTCTCGCGAGAACCCTAGCACCAAACTCCCTGCAGCCGACCTCATCTCTTACTACGCGTGCTTCTTAGGCAACCGCGAGAAATGTTCGTTACAACGGGATACGGTAAGTTCTTCCCACGTTATGTTTTCACGTTCGTATTGTTACAGTTTCGCCGTGGTTGCTATGTCTCGGTTATGAACGGGATCGGTTCGTATTGGGTTTATAGGGGTGTTATGGCCGTGGGCGGTCAAGGATTCGATTGGGTTCGGTTGGCTTGGTTTCGGTTGTATCGGGTTTGCTTTTGGCACGCTTGGGTTGCGCAGCAGGGTGGTTGTGTGTGTGGTTGTGAAGTTCTTGTGCAATAGATGTATGTACATTAAGTGGGGGGTGGTGCGTTCATGGTCACGGTTAGGTGGGTGATGCGGCGGTGGTTACTTGATCGTTGCATGGTGATTTTTGATGATAGAGTTAAGGGTGTGGGTTCGGATTGGGTTTGCTGTGTGTGACCGTAAGTGTGGATGGGTGTGAGCCATGGTGCTTTGCATGGTGTGGGATGCATTAGGTCAATTAGGTATGGGCAGATGTATGTGGGTAGGTGTTATTTCATGTATGTTATATATGTATGTGTGTGTTATACCTACTGTACATTATAGGAAGGTGTGTGAAATATATAATGCATGCATTTGGTGTGTTGTATGTAGCATATATAATGTTGTGTATGAATTCATATCCATATAAATTATCTTACTCTATATCACATATGGGTCATGCTTGTGATGTGGGTTTTGTATTATAAATGTATGAGTTTTATTATAAACAAGTCATATAATTAAAATAAATAAAGATTACTTTTATTGTATGATATGGGCTAAGCATCAATAGTTGGGTTGTATGCATTTAAGTGATTTGGTGTTTGAGTGTGCTTGCATGTGAATGGGGAAAATCGACAGTTTGTGTCGTAACCGAACCGTAAGCACGAAACCGTACGACCCATTGATATTATCTAATATTAATTATGTATAAAAATCGTGTATTCAGGTTGTTCGGAAACTTAATCGTTCATGTTTATACTTATTGATTTTGTTGTGCATTCAAGGTGAGTTTACAGCCTCACTTTTCATACTATACTCTCTTTTGGGGGAGAGAAACATGCTGATTTTCATAAACTGTACGTTACATTATATTTGTAATACTGCATATACTGGTGTACTATTGTGATACCACTACGCCTTATTCGGACCGTTAATACGGTATTAGCGAGGTGATTGTTAGTAGATCTACTGGGTTTGACAAACCTCGACTGGGCTAGTCGCGCTAGCTTGACTGGAGGTCAAACGGGTGAATGGTTAGCCTGTTTTACTATGTTGTGGTTTGGTACCCACAACCGGGGCATACATTACATTATTACTGTCAGCTCGGTCATGAAATTTATTCACATAGTGACTTGTTGTGGGCTAGCTACCTACTTATATGCTTTGATTACTAAATCTGGATTTCATTACTGATTCTTACTGTTTTCTATTAAACCTGTGAACTCACCAACTTTGTGTTGACACTTTAGCATGTTTCTTTCATGTTCTCAAGATGCGCACGATTAGGAACATCTCGTTCATGCATTCATCTTATGGGTCAAATGAATATTTCTTTTTCTCTTATGAACATTATTTCATTGGTTTGCGCGTGTTGCGCCATTTTAAATTGAGATTAATTATGCTTCCGCAACTATTATTGTGTTTACATTAATAACTCTGTCTTTGGAAATTTCAAACTTTAACAACTAATTATGTTTTGTAATTAACGTGTCGTTTGGTGTAACTAGTGGCTGAGATCCTAGTATGTCACACGCCTAACGGAAATACCCCGTTTGTGGAAATTGAGGGTGTGACAGATTGGTATCAGAGCCATTGGTTATAGCGAACTAAATTGACATTGCATTTCATTTGCATTGCATTTAGACTATAACTGATGCCTTAGTTACATGCATATAGACACGTTTAGTTTTGCTTGCTGGCCTTACTTGCTTTGCTTTGCTGGATTGCTTGCTTTTGCTCATTCCATTGAGCGTTCGACTACAAGGATGGTGTCTTCATCTTCTTATGTTAAGTCTAAGGGGAAAAGGCTAATTCGTCCTAATTCCCCGTTGCTACCGCCTGTTCCTTAGCGTGGGTGACTCCGAGTTATGGTGAGTCACGAGAAGGTTAATTACGATTAATGATTTACCGTACCTTTTACATCATACCTTTCGGAATCAGATACAATACCATTGGTACCTGACTTGGATGGATCATCGGGGGCATGTTCTGCCTCCTGCTGAATGCTTTCTCAAACGATAGCTTTTTCTGTCATACTTTCTTACTTCCCTTGCCACTTCACTTCCCTTCCTTGTGGAGCAGGAAATAGCTGCACTGGCGGTTACCATGGACATTAGGAGAAAACTTATCAGGATTTACTTACGATAATACTATCTTAACCATCTAACCTGAGTACATCCACGATTTCTTGCCCAAGTGAATGTTTTCCTTACTGATTCCTTCGTACAACCTTGTTAATTGACCTTTGGTTTAATGACAATATCTTTGATACTTCTATCATTGATAACATTCTTACTTGACAAGGTATGTTAGCTCGGATAGGAGGAACCAGGGGTGACCAAGCAAAGCAAATTACCATTACGGGTGCACACGGAATTATAATTTGTCATGCATAAGAAGTCTGGCTAACTCTGTCGGGTGATAACGGTCATAGTCAATACAAATTTTCATTTCTATACTTTGAGACATGAGAGTCTCGATTCTCATAAAACTTCACTATTGATATGGAAACAATCCTTCATTTCTACTCGTATGAAAGTTCTCATCTGACTCGAGCCTTAATGAGATTTAAATTACGGCATTAGTCCTAGTTTCTATGGGACGTTACTCTTTCCAGCATTTTAGTGATCGCGTAATACTATCTATCTGCAACGTGCGAGGTCCTCAAAAATTAGTAACGGAGTGATGATACTCTCTGAACATGTATTTTCTAATCATTGGATTGACCTTAAGACTTAGAGTCTTGGCAGATTGAACATTCTAGCATTCATTTCATTTGGTATTTATCATGTTTCAGCTTATGTTATGTTTCCCAATGGGGGATTCAAATTGGATTTTCCTGGTTGACTGCATTTGGTGTATGATCGATTGGCTAGGTGTTGTGACAACCCCATCCATTACCTTTTCGTGTTTCCGATTGCAACAAGTGCATCTAGCATCACAATGGGCAATGCAATAAGAACATCTGTGAGTGATGTAGGAAATTCGGTCATGCCATTAGAAACGTCGTGTGAACATCCCGGCCAAGTCACCTCAGCCACAAGAAGCACAAAGAGATGTTATGAGTGTGGATAGTCTATGTATTTCAATAGAAACTATCCAAGGCTTAAGAAGAAGGAAAACCGATAGAAATGGTTGTTTCGCCTCAATATTTTTTTGATTCGGGTGCTGACAGAAGCTACGTATCCAATAAGTTTAGCAATCTGTTAGGGGTAGCGCCTACTGGCATAAGTTCTAAATTTACCATGGAGATAGCTGATGGTAGAACTATAGCGGCTACCTAGGCATATAGCAGATGTAAACTAGGCTTAGCTGGACCTTTATTCGATATGAATCTGATTTCTGTTACACTCGGTTGCTTTGATGTTGTGGTTAGTATCCAAGAACTAAGCAGAGATCGTTTGTGGAGACAAACTCATTAAGTTACTTCTTCCTAGTGGCGAGACACTCGTTGTGGAAGGTGACAAGAGGGATGTTGTGGTTGGCATCATCTCATACTTGAAAGCACAGAACTGTCTTTGGAAGGGATAATTCGCCCTCCTGGCATTAGTTACAGAAAGGACAGTGGATGAGAAGAGCATTGAAGACATTCCAGTTGTCAAAGACTTCCTAGAATTATTTCCAGAAGACTTACTTGGCCTTCCTCCACACAGGCATGTAGAGTTTCAGATTGAGTTAGCATCGAGAGCTGCCCTGATTGCTTGAGCACCGTACCGTTTGGCACCGAACGAACTTTAGGAATTGTCGAAACAGTTGCAGGAATTGTTAGACAAAGGGTTCATACGCCCTAGTTCTTCACCTTGGGGAGCACCGGTGTTATTCATGAAAAAAGAAAAAAAAATGGAACCTTCCGGATGTGTATTGACTACCAGGAGCTGAACAAGGTAACGATCAAGAACAGATATCCACTCCCACGCATTGATGACCTGTTTGACCAGTTGCAAGGATCAAACTACTATTCCAAAATTGATCTGAGATCAGGTTATCATCAGTTACGGGTTTGGGAGGAAGACATCCCGAAGATGGCATTCTGGACTCGCTGTGGGCACTATGAGTTTGAGGTAATGCCTTTTGGACTAACCAATGCTCCAACAGTTTTCATGGACCTCATGAACCATGTTTGCAAGCCTTATTTGGATAAGTTTGTCATTGTCTTCATTGATGACATCCTAATCTACTCTCAGAATAAGGAAGATCATGAAGAACACCTGAGAATCGTTCTGGATCTGTTGAAGAATAAACAACTTTATGCAAAGTTCTCAAAATGTGACTTCTGGATGCGAGAAGTGCAATTTCTTGGGCATGTGGTGAACGAAAGGGGGATACATGTAGATCCTTCAAAGATTGAAGCAATCAAGGATTGGCCGACACCGAAAACGCCTACTGAAGTGCGGCAATTCCTTAGTTTGGTGGGCTATTATAGACGATTTATCGAAGAATTCTCAAAGTTGGCACAACCTTTGGCTGCCCTAACTCATAAGGGAACCACCTACAAATGGGGCAACAAAGAGGAATCAACATTTCAGGCACTTAAGGACAAACTTTACAGTGCGCCGATCCTAGCTTTGCTAGAAGGGACTGATGATTTTGTTTTTTACTGTGATGCATCCATTCAGGGTTCGGGATGTGTACTGATGCAACGTAACAATGTCATTGCTTATGCATCTAGACAGCTCAAGGTGCATGAGAAGAACTACATAATGTATGATCTGGAACTAGGAGCAGTAGTGTTTGCATTGAAGATCTGGAGGCACTACTTATATGGAACCAAGTGCACGATCTATATAGATCACAAGAGCCTCCAGCACATATATGATCAAAAAGATCTGAATATGCGGCAACGACGGTGGTTAGAATTGCTCAATGATTACGATTGTGCAATTAAGTATCACCCGGGTAAGGCTAATGTGGTAGCCGACGCCCTCAATCGAAAAGAAACACCGAAACCCCGTGGGTTCAGGCAATGCAAATGACCATTCATTCCGATCTACCTGTGCAAATCAAGGCTGCTCAATCTGAGGCCTTGAAAGTTGAAACCTGAAGACTGAGTCCATGCGGGGCATGGAGAAACAATTAAACACAAAGACAGATGGAATCCGTTATTTCATGGAATAGATCTGGGTACTAAGATATGGGGATTTACGAGAGCTGGTAATGGATGAAGCTCATAAGTCACGTTACTCAATTCATCCGGGTTCAGACAAGATGTACCAAGACCTGAAGGAATTCTACTGGTGGCCGAACATGAAAGCTGAGATTGCCACCTACGTAAGCAGATGCCTAACTTGTTCTAAAGTTAAGGTGAAATACCAGAGACCATTCGGTTTACTTCAGCAACCAGACATTCCAGTGTGGAAATGAGAGCAGATCTCAATGGACTTTATTACAAAGTTACCTAGGACTCCCAGCGGATGCGATACCATCTGGGTTATAGTAGATCGCTTAACAAAATCCGCATATTTCCTTGCAATCCGAGAGACTGATCGAATGGACAAGTTAACTCGAATTTACTTAAGGGAATTAGTCTCTTGGCATGGTGTGCCAGTATCTATCATATCTGATTGAGAAGCTCGGTTCACTTCTCATTTTTGGCAGTCTTTACAACGATCATTGGGAGCGCGGTTGGACATGAGTACTGCGTATCATCCGTAAACCGATGGTCAGAGTGAGCGTACGATACAGACACTGGAAGACATGTTGCGTGCCTGTGTAATCGATTTTGGCAGCAGTTGGGAAACTCATTTACCATTGGTCGAGTTCTCCTACAATAATAGTTATCACACCTCAATCAAGGCCGCACCATTTGAGGCACTATATGGACGTAAGTGTCGATCGCCTATCTATTGGGAAGAAGTTGGGGAAAGCTAACTTATAGGTCCTGAGCTTGTACACGAGACGACTGAGAAGATCATGCAAATTCGAAATCGTATGGCAGCGGCACGTGATCGACAGAAGAGTTATGCAGATAAACGCCGTAAACCATTGGAATTTCAGATTGGTGACAAGGTACTTCTGAAAGTCTCACCTTGGAAAGGTGTAATCCGGTTCGGGAAACGGGGGAAGTTAAATCCACGCTACGTGGGACCATTTGAAATTATCAAAAGAGTTGGTCTAGTAGCCTATTAGCTGAATTTACCTGAAGAGCTCAGTGGAATACACAATGTGTTTCACGTATCAAACCTGAAAAAGTGCTTAGCTGATGAATCACTAATCGTACCTTTGGAGGAACTGGAAATTGATGAATAGTTACGTTTCATTAAAGAACCAGTTGAGATAATGGATCAAGAAGTCAAGACCTTAAAGCGTAGCAAGATTCCTATTGTGCGCGTTAGATGGAATTCCAAGCATGGACCAGAGTTTACCTGGGAATGCGAGGATCAAATAAAGAAGAAGTACCCACAACTGTCAAAGATCAAGCATCCACTTCTTAAGTTATCAATTCTTAAGATGTCTTTTCTTTAAATTTCGAGACGAAATTCCATTTAACAAGGGGATGATGTCACAACTCTCGCGAAACCTTACGTTTCTTTGTTTTGGGTTTGTTTCAGAAATTCTAGAAACCCTATTTGATATGTGTTACAGATCACTGAGTCTGGTGTTCGTTGTGAACCTGGTGTTCTAAATTTTCGGGACGAAAATTCCTTTAACAAGGGGATGATGTAACACTCTGTATTTTCAGGTCAGCACGGTTAACTCAACTCCCCGTCAGTTGATAATTTCACGTCCTCCGGTTAATCTTTCATTAGATATGTTTATTTAAAACTCCTATTAATAACCGAAAGAATAATATTACTTTTATTATTGTTAAAATCTAACTCTAAATTCATTAAACTAACACTATGTATATATATATGTAAAATAATAATAATAATAATAATAATAATAATAATAATAATAATAATAATAATAATAATAATAATAATAATAATAATAATAATAATAATAATAATAATAATAATAATAATAATAATAATAATAATAATAATAATAATAATAATAATAATAATAATATAATAATAATAATAAAGTTTTAAAGTTGAGGGACCTAAGTGTCAATAACCCAAAGTTGATTTTGAATATAACCGACTCCCCTCCCCCTATATCGATCTCTCCCTCTCCTTCTCGTGAGAACCCTAGCACCAAACTCCATGCCTTCGACCTCATCTCTTACTACGCGTGCTTCTCAGGCAACCACGAGAATTGTTCGTTACAACGGGATACGGTAAGTTCTTCCCTTGTTATGTTTTCACGTTCGTATTGTTACGGTTTCGCTGTGGTTGCTATGTCTCGGTTATAAACGGGATCAGTTCGTGTTGGGTTTATAGGGCTGTTATGGCCGTGGGCGGTCAAGGATTCGAGTGGGTTCGATTGGCTTGGTTTCGGTTGTATCGGGTTTGGTTTTGGCACTGCTTGGGGTTGCGTAGCAGGGTGGTTATGTGTGTGGTTGTGAAGTTCTTGTGCAATAGATGTATGTACATTAAGTGGGGGGTGGTGCGTTCATGGTCACAGGTTAGGGGTGTGTGATGCGGCGGTGGTTACGTGATGGTTGCATGGTGGATGTATGATGATAGAGTTAAGGGTGTGGGTTCGGATTGGGTTTGCTGTGTGTGGCCATGAGTGTGGATGGGTGTGAGCCATGGGTGGCTTTGCATGGTGTGTGATGCATTTGGTTGATTAGGTATGGGCAGATGTATGTGGGTAGGTGTTATTTGATGTATGTTATATATGTATGTGTGTGTTATACCTACTGTACATTATAGGATGGTGTGTGAAATATATAAAGCATGCATTATTTGTGTGTTGTATGTAGCATATATAATGTTATGTATGAATTCATATCCATATAAATTATCTTTAGTCTATATCACATATGGGTCATGCTTGTGATGTGGGTTATGTATTATTAAATGTATGAGTTTTATTATAACAAGTCATATAATTAAAATAAATAAAGAGTACTTTCATTGTATGATCTGGGCTAAGCGTCAATAGTTGGGTTGTATGCATTTAAGGTGATTTGGTGTTTGAGTGTGATTGCATGTGAATGGGGAAAATCGATAGTTTGTGTTGTAACCGAACCGTGAGCGCGAAACCGTACGACCCATTGATATGATCTAATATTAATTATGTATGAAAATCATGTATTTAGGTTGTTCGGAAACTTAATCGTTTGTGTTTATACTTATTGATTTTGTTGTGCATTCAAGGTGAGTTTCCGGCCCCACTTTTCATACTATACTCTCTTTTGGGGGAGAGAAACGTGCTGATTTTCATAAACTGTACGTTATATTAGATTTGTAATGCTGCATATACTGGTGTACTATTGTGATACCACTACGCCTCATTCGGATCGTTAATATGGTATTAGCGAGGTGATTGTTAGTAGATCTACTGGGTTTGACAAACCCCGCCAGGGCTAGTCGTGCTAGCTTGACTGGAGGTCAAACGGGTGAATGGTTAGCCTATTTTACTGTGTTGTAGTTTGATACCCACAACCAGGGCATACATTACATTATTACTGTCAGCTCGGTCGCGAAATTCATTCACATAGTGACTTGTTGTGGGCTAGCTACCTACTTATATGCTTTGATTACTAAATCTGGATTTCATTACTAATTCTTATTGTTTTCTGTTAAATTTGTGAACTCACCAACTATGAGTTGACACTTTAGCATATTTCTTTCACGTTCTTAGGATGCGCACGATTAGGAACATCTCATTCATGCATTCATCTTATAGGTCAAATGAACATTTCTTTTTCTCTCATGAACATTATTTCATTGGTTTGCGCGTGTTGCACCATTTTAAATTGAGATTAATTATGCTTCCATAACTATTATTGTGTTTACATTAATAACTCTGTCTTTGGAAATTTCAAACGTTAACAACTAATTATGTTTTGTAATTGACGTGTCGATTGGTGTAACTAGTTGTTGAGATCCTGGTATGTCACACGCCTAATGGTAATACCCCATTTGTGGAAATTGAGGGTGTGACAAAGATCAAGCATGTCCTGCCAGAAATAGACATCTTGACCTCCTTGATCTGTGATGACATACTATCTGTCTGGATTAGCAGCAAAAGTCCAGGACAAGATTGGTCTTCCAGTTGCAAGAGGCTATACTTGAGTTGGAGTTGGTTGAGCAGCCTCTTCATGCACACCTCAGGATGCTCTAACTCTTCCTGAGGTTTGGAGGTGGATGCCTTTGACTTCTTCTTGGGAATACTCTTCATGGCCATCATTTTCCTCCTCTTTGAAGTCTTTAACTGAAAGGATTGGTCTTTAGCACTAGGTTGTTCTACTGTGTCTCTCTCAATTGGGTTCTTTTCTCTCACATGTTCAAAAGAAAAGTGAAGTGGACCCTGCTATGGATCAGAAGATGAAGTTGGCTGAAAATCAGCTCTAAGTCTAGGTTGTGTTGTCTCAGGGGGTTCAACCTTTACCTAGTTTGAGCTGGACTTGGTGGAGAATGCAAGTCAACAAGCTCTCCCTTCTTAATCTTTTGCTTGATCACTCTGATATGCTCATCTATAGTGGATAGAGACATTGGACCAAGCCTCCTTTCAGAGAATCCATACAGCTTCAAGAAGCTCATCATCCTTTGTCTGTCAGTAGACTTCCTTTGGCTCTTTTGGATGATGGCTCTTGACTTTGAAGATGCCTGATAGAGTCTTGTGCCACTCAGGTAGTTGATCATGTTCAGTTTATCAGCTTCCTGAGGTTATGCAGTTGCCACAACCTCTGTCTCAGGACTTTCTTGAACTGGGGAGAGGGTAGGAGCATGCTTGTAAAGCCTTTTCTGTCTCATTTCTTCTATGTTTTTAAGGAGCAATGCTGCATCCTCTACCTCCTTCCTCTCCTTGGACAATTCCTTATCAGCCAGTTCATTCAGTTCATCTAAGGGGAGAGAGAATAGTTCATCTACATTGTAGTTTCTAGTCTCCAAGTAGTTTATCCTAGCTGCCCTCAACTCATCATCCTGAGTATTTAGCCTAGGGGCAGCCCTGATGGCAGCTTCCATGAAGCCTGGAGACTCTCTTGAACTTTCTCCCCTTAGCTTCCTCTTCCTCTTTCTTTCCTCCTCCTCAATCTCCTCAGAAGTTAGTTTCCTTTTCCCTTTGTCACTCATAGGCCTTGGTGACTCAGGGTGGAGAGAACTTTGGCCTTCATTGCTTGATTCAACAGTCAAGCTCTGGCCAGAGAGAGGTTGTGAAACACCTTCACCAGCTGGTGCTTCACTGAGGGTAGAGGATGTTGAAGTAGTTCCTGTGACAAGGTTCACAGGTTCTATCACTAGGCCTTCAGTCAAAGTTTCCCCTTCTAAGCTAATCTTAGGGTCCACCTCAACATCTAGTTGACCAATGACATAGCCTGGTTGACTTTGTCTTCTTCTATATCTGAACTCTTCAACAATCCTGTCTTGAATTGTCTCAGCCAGTCTGTCAGCTTATCTATGTTGACTTGGGTTGGCAAATGACATATGGACTAGAGGAAGACTATCATAGTAGTTCAAGGTCTGAAAGTTGAAGGCCTTTTGATGCCCCTGAAATCTATGCAGTATCAGGGCTCTTCTATCAGCATCATACCTCCATCCCATGATTGGGTTCTCAGAGTGATGAGATGGGGATGACATAGCCCTTGGAATACCCTCCTCAAACAAACTTTGTATGAGTGATCCACATCAATGTGAACTTGAGGAGGTTGCTAAGTATGGACCATTGCAAGTGAGGGTGGTGAATCCTCAAAGTCCATACTCTGTGAAGAACTCTAAGGTTCTGTGATTGTTTGGACTTTCTCCCCCTTTTTGGTAGCATCACCTTCTAGCATAAGTGAGCTTTGGGTTGGGTCTATCACATCCACAGGTTCTTGTGGACCTGGTTGAGTTCTCCTGAGTGGTCTCTCAGCTAACTTTCCCTTGAGATTGGTTGTTGCACCTTTAGTTTCAGACTCCCCTCATCTTTATTAGAAGAATCATTGGGGGTGAGAGAATAGGACCAAGGTCTTCTTCCTCATCACCAGCATTTTGTTCTTGGCTGTTGGATTTCCACTGCACCATGACAGCTTCAAGTGAAGTGTTAATAGGCTGGGTTGCCATGGTTGAGGTCTTAATGATGTAGTCACTTGTTGAGGTAAGAGCCTCTTCCATATGGACCTCCTGAATAGGTTCAGGGAGATCCACCTCAGTAGTAGGTGGATGATGTGGGCTAGACATGGGAGAAACAGGAGTACTCATCTCTCCTTGAGCAGGGGAGGAGAAGAAAGGCTTATGATACTCACTGAATCCCATGTCTTTATTATTATAGAATTCAAGGTTTGGGATTGGTTAGTTTAGATCAAGAGGTTGGGGATGGTAACTGTCCTCTAAAGGTTGTTTACTAGAGTTTTAAGACTCTGAGTGAAGGCTTAAGGCTGTGGGGGTTGTGAGCTCATCAGGCTGAGCATGAAGAACCTCAGCACTGATCATTGGTGAGATAGGAGTGGTTTGCTCCTCAGGAGAAGTGGGAACTCCAGTGTCCACTTCCTCCTGTATGGGTGATGATATAGGGACCTGCACAAACTGAATAGCATGTGCAGGGTTTTGTTTGGATTTTCTTTGGTAGGTGATGGTTATTTTTGGCTGTATAGGTAGTTGAGAAGTAGAAGGTGTGGGTTCAACACTAGCTGGTGCTGTTAGGTTGTCACCTTAAACAATGAGCTCTAACATTTTTAGGACAAGGGTTGTTTCTACCCCTGAGAAGCCAGCAATTGGATTCCTCATAGTCTTGAAGATGTCGGGCTTCATCTGTCTTAATTTTAGAACATTTCATGTTCCCCTCAACTGTGAGCCCAGTTCACAGTTGAGAATGTGCTGGACATATCTAGGGAACATGTAATATTCTAAGGAGTCTAAGTTTGCAAGTAAATTAGTATAACCAAATTATGAATACCTAAACTTGACCCCTTGAAAAGTGATTTGAAGACAATGTAACAGTAAGTGATCCTCTGAGCAAGCTTTGAGGATCATTAGCTGTTGTTGATGAAGAACTTTCAGTCACTTGGTCTTCCTTCATCTTCCACATCATCTTTGGAAAATTAGACTTGACCTTTAATACTTAGGAAGTTTTGACAACGTTGGAAGTTTTGGAGACTGGACCTTTGGAAGATCTTGCTTTCACTACAGCAGGCTTCAGTACTTTGGAAGCATTCATTTTTCTGAGACCAAATTTTCTTCCGAAGGCAAGTTTTCACTTGTCTTCTTTTTCACCTTGGAGCTTCCAAAGGGAAAAGATTTTCCTTCCAAAGCTAGTTTTCCTTTCTTCTTCTCAGAAGTTTTTCTTTTTGATCATGTGGACAGTACTTTTAGGATTGTAGATGCAATCCTTAGCAAGATGAGAAGTACTACCACACATGATGTAATCCATTTTCTTCCTTCTGAGAGTCTTCTTTTGAGAGAAAGACTGAACTTGATCACTTTCTACCTCCATCTTCATCTTCACAGATGATGCAACAAGCTTCTTAGGGTGAGGCTTGCTCTTGGAACTGAACGGTTCAGGCTGTGTAGCAGTGGTACACAGCTGATCAGCCTTTTTCCCTTTGCTGGAATGAGTTGGACATGAACTAGAACTCCTGATACTAGAGTTCATAGTTGAGTCTGCAACCTTCACCACTTCAAATCCTGCAGAGATGAACACTTGTTTCTGCTTAGACTTGAAAGTGGCCTTTATCTTTTGAGCCTTCTTTGACTTTCTTTTGGCTTTTCTAACCAAATTCTTCCTCTTAGACTTGGTCATCCCAGATTCTTTCCTCTCCTTAGAAGAATAGTGACCCTTTTTTAGGATGATCTTCTTCACTCCTCTCAGAATCATCCTTCACTATCTTCTCTTCATCCTCTTCATCAATGGGGTCTATGGAAGCTCATCTTCACAAGTTCCACACCTTAGAGATCTTACAGACAATAGAGTGTGTGGAGGAGCTATCTCAGTAGATCCCAGTCCCTGCTTATTCTGATAACAACATTTTGCATGCAAGGATAAGGATATCATGTTCTTGAAGGTCTCTTCCTTAAAAACACGCTCTTCTGCCCAGGCTTTGCTGATCACAAGCTCAGCCTGGCAATCTGTTAACTTAGTGATGAGATCTTTTATCTGAGTACTGTAGTTGGTAGTTCATGCTTAAGAGTTGAAATGGTTTTCTTTAAATCTTCCGAGACTTAATTGCTTTTGGAAGAAAGTTGTCCTTCAAATACATGCAAGTACTTAGAAGCATATTTAAGCTTCAGAAGATATCTCAAAATTTCTTCCGAAGGTAAATTTCTTATAAGTAGTTATTTGTCTTGAAGACAAATTGTTCTTCCGAAGGCAACTTGAAATCTTCCGAAGACATAATTTTCTTCCGAAGACAACTTAATTGCTTTCGAAAGAAAATAGTCCTTCAAATACATATAAGTACTTAGAAGCATATTTAAGCTTCGGAAGATATCTCAGAATTTCTTCCGAAGATAAACTTCTTATAAGTAGCTATTTGACTTGAAGACATAATTTTCTTCCGAAGGCAACTTGAAATCTTCCGAAGGAAAATATGTTTTGAAATTTTTTTTTCAAAAAGCTAAGGAATATCATTTTCAGCTCTTTTGAAATCAGCCTTTAAAATGTTTGAGGACTCAAGATCAGTTCTCATCTTTAAGTTATAGGACCAATATATGTTAACTTTAACAATATATTCAGGTGTACAAAGATGTTCTAATACCTTGGCTTTTTCATGATCTACCATCAGTGCTTGGTTTGGAGATGCATCCTCAAACTGAAAGCTCCAGTCAAAGCCTCCTTCTTCATAAGCAACTACAGCTTGCTGCTTGGGCTTCTCATTCTGGGGAGCTCCATTAGTATAGTTTGGTCTATTTTGTGCTTGGCCACTACTTTTTCTTGGTGCCTTGCACTCTCTAGCAAAGTGTCCCATTTGGTTGCAGTTGTAACACTTCACTTTGCTTTTGTCCAGCCCAAACTTTCCACTGGTTGTATTACTGGAAAACTTCCTCCCTGTCCTCTTGTAAAACTTCATGGCTCTATGAGTGAGAAGAGCCATCTGTAGGACTATTTCCATGTACTCCAGATCATCTGGATGGATACAGTCCAGGTCTTCAAGGGTAAAGAGAAAGTTTCCTGTGCTTTCATCAGTAGACATAAAGGCTTGTAAAGAGCTTGTCTCTTGGAATGGGCTTTCTTGGATGTAGCTCTCTCTTGGTGTCTCCGGAAATGTGATGAAAGGAACCTTTTGTGAGTTGTCAGGGTAGCAGATGAGATGATGTTGTGGTTCTCTGCAATCCCTTTCAACCATATGAAGGGCTGAACTCTACTGATTGCTAGAGTTACCAAATGGATTTTGCATGTTCATCTCCATCTGGTAGCCACTAAGGATACCATACAACTCAGTGAGAGTAAGGATCTTGAGATTCTCAGTCCTCTTAATGACCACACAATAGTGTGTTCATTGTTTGGGAAGAGAGGACATGAACTTCCTCACAATGTCCCTATTCTCAAGAGTTACTCCAATATCCACTAGAGTATCCACAATCTCAACATACCTGAAGTATTGTTGAGTCATGGTTTCACCTGTCTTGAAAGTAAAGTTCTCAAACTGCTGCTTCAAGAGGTCTTTCTTATTCTCTTTTGCTTCATTTGACCCCTCATACATCAGTTTAGTGCATCCCATAGTTGCTTGGCAGTCCTTGCACTTCTTGAAGCCTCTGTAGATAGAGTTTGGAAGAGCAGTTTGGAGGGTATTCATGGCCTTCTGATCTATGTTTATCTTCTTCCAGTCTTCTTTAGAATAGTCAGCCACTTCCTTTGGTATCATACCACCACCAGCAGCAGCTGAAGAGGTGGATGGTACATGAGGTCTATAGACAACAGATCCTCACATCCTGGAGTCTTGAGACTTGATGAAACCTTCCATTCTTTGGCACCAAGTATCAAAGTCTTCAGGAGTGATCAATGAAGACTTTGTCATAGTATTAGTTTCCATATCAGCCTTTTTGATAGCTGCCATTTGAGTTGTTAAGTGTTTTGCGAAATTAAAGGGATTTAAGATGGTGAGATCTTACAATCAAGAGCCTGGAAAGCTCTGATACCAATAGCAGGACCGTTTAAAGGGATAGTCAATACAATCAGTCTCACAATGAGGAGAGTGTTAGAACACTTAACAGATCAAATAGGAAACCAGGTTTGTGTAAATAATGCTAAGAACACAAGTAAACAATAAGACAGAACTAAGAACAAGAACATAGTAATATGGTTTTTAAGAATGTTGTATATTGCTCTTAAGTTCTTTTACAAGTGTTAAAAAGCATAAAGAGAAAGACAAGGATATAAGATACTTTATACTACATCCTACAGCCGGCAATACTTTGAAGGCCAGCTGGAAACACTAATCTAGACAACAAAATCAATGTAGAGTCAAAAAGCAGATTGCCTTTTGACTAGTGATTATGACATACCATAACTCACATCATAATATATTATAAAAGGATAAAAGGTACAAAGTAGGAAGTTACAGACTAAAGACCATAATCTATAGTTTACTAAAGCATGGACCTTTTCACCAACTCATGCAAGTTGGTGAGACTTCAGAGTTGTAGCAGAAAGTAAGTTAGCTTTATGAAAAAGTATATCAGAGAAAGCATGTCCTCTCTATCTTCGAAAGAAATCAGTCTTCACTTCATTGGCTTTGGAAGACTTTGTCTTTGAAGCTTCTGAAGACTTTGTCTTTGAAGCTTCGGAAGACTTCATCTTTGGTTTCGGAAGATTTGGACTTTGGCTTTGAAAGATTTTACACTTAGAAGAATTTCTGTGATGAGTGTAAAACTTCCGAAGTAACTTCTACCTTGTACATCAATGCATGCATGCAGGAAGCTTCTTGGTTGTTTTCGCTTCTTTGGTTGCATCAGCCTTCTAATATAATCTTAAAAACTCATAATCCCTCATATCAACTTCAACATCTCCCATACTATTACTTTTATCAACTAAAAAATCACTATCATCCTCATCACTATCACTATCATCCTCATTACTATCATCACCAGACTCATCCTTTTGAAATTGATCATACTTATTATCATCCCACCTTGTATAGTCATGAAATTGATCACCTATAATATCATCCCACATTGCATTGTCTTGAAAGTGATCACCTATAATATCATCCCACATGGCATCTACATTTTCATTCTGTTCAACTTGATCATCTAAATGGTGATCCCCATTTTGATGCTAAACAGCTTGATCATCTACATGGTCATCCCCATTCTGATCTTGTTTAACTTCAGCATCTATATTGTCATTCCCATTTACATTAACATTTGCATTTTGATTCTGTTCAGCTTGATCATCTACATGGTTATCCCCATTCTGATTTTGTTAAGCTTCATCACCCACATTGACATTCCCATTACCATTCTGATCCTGATCAGTTTGATCATTCACATGCCCATCCTGATCTTGTTCAGCTTGATTAAACACAACACTACCTTCCCCAACACCACTAAATTGTCCCACTTCATGCCATCCCAGTGCCAGTCTTCTTAAAGTTTTCCTTTTTACCGAAACATCACTACCACCTTCATCACTAACCTCTTCAATAGTAAGCTTTGCCGGTGAGCAAAAATATGTATGTAGGTTTGTTATGCTAATTTTAGTGTACATACTGATCACTTTATGCACAGACACAAATTTGGATAAGTTTATATAATCTGAGTCACTACCTAGGGCATGAAGACCAAAATCTAAATCACCTCCAGAAAGTAAGAAATGATAATAGATAGGCTCTACATCAACTGGATAGTCTAACTCACCCATTATCAAATCCATCTCGTGCGCTGAGAACAAGTCAATATCGATCAAATCCACGTAGTTAATCTTACTTCCTATGTAGGTACGCCCTGGAAATCGAGTAAAGGAACCACCATGATGTAACTTGATGGAAAAAATATTAGGGAATCCAACTGCATTTTGAACAAAAATATGATTTAGTAACAACTCGAACTGACAATTCTATCATAATACAGTGAAGAATCGTACCGTATAGTTTATCAACTTCATCCTGGGTCATTTGCTTTTGTATGAAGAAATTTGGGGTTGCCATGATCACGGTTGATAATAAAGCTATGGAGAAAAAGATGAAAATGAACAGGTGCAACAAGGTTGGGGGATATCTAGGGAGGTTTTATTAGAAGATGGGGGTAATAAGAAAGAGGGTATAAAAAGACCATTTTACCCTCACGTGGGAGCCACGTGAGTTAATTTAACAAGAGAAATCAACGGGCGTTAGGAGATAGGATGAAACGTGCAAATATTTTTAAACATAAAGGATATTTACTGTAATTTTTTTTAGTTTAAGAATGATTTCTAAAAATTACTATAAACTTAAAGAACGAAAAATGTAATTTACTTTAAGATTTTAGATTCAAACTTAATACAAGTGACTTTTTCTATAGTGATGGTTCATTCTTGATAGGGTTCTTGGATGAATCAGATCCAAAATATCAAAATTTGTATGAACAGTCTCGTAAAATTTAACCGGTTTAAAAAAAAATTTACCTAATAATACTGGCCTACAAGGAAAGCTATCATATAATTTAGTTAGGGACAAATATATTCAATTTTCTTTTGAACGGCAGACATTATATTTATGTTAAACTAGGGCTCAAGCTCACAGAGGCGGAGAGCGTTTGGATATTGAAGATCGCCGACCACACGTCCACATCGCCGGTGACAGTAAATTTCTACACGATGTTCGTTTAATACTACTACATCGATTTTAATGCTGTGAATTTGTTTCTAGTTATGAGAAATCTGTTTCTTCCTGTGAATTCAAGCTTCAATTTCTAATCGCTTTTGGTTGTTAACCGTTTCGATTGCTTGCTTCTAATTTGTTTGAATCGAAGGTGTAATTTGAAGATATGATTTGATTTCGATCCAATAAGGATTGGAGTTGGAGCAAAATGAATTCGGCTTTGAGTTGTTTAAACTGCGATTCAATTCTTAATTTGAATTCAAGAATGAATTGTTAATTTTGTGTTGTGAATGAGTAGTGCTGTTGTTTAAGCTGTTTAAGTTTTAACCCATAAATTGCAACCCGTGATGACCTCTCTAACCCGTTTACAACTTGATTACAACCCATGAACCTGTTTACAACTCATCAACATATTTAACTGATTTTGGTAAACAGGTTATATGGGTCACATTCAGGTTATATGATTAAGTATCTTCATGTTAGATTAGTCTATGACACTAATAAATATAGGGGTCATGTTCCATGACACAATTGCCGCTTCCTTGAACGAGCATACTGGTTCAAGGCACTTAAAAAGCAATGGCTTTTTTAAGCAAGACGCAACGTATAAATATGCCATTTTTAAGGGTCTTAGACATGCTTTAGGCTGGTTTTAGACGTGTTACAGGACATTTATAAATGTTGCAAACCAATTTTGATCCTTCAAACCAGTTTTAGATGTTGTAGACTAGATTTGGTTGGAATTTGGCTGTGATCCTCGTTTGAGCGCCTTGACGGCCACAAGGTGGTATGGCTGCTCCTAGCCTCACCTGCAGCCTAGGTGAACGTTTTTTGCGCCTTTGACTACATAGTGTGGAACTATCGTTTGTAATCTCCATGCAGAAAACAATTCCGACTGTATGAATGGGTCGAAGAGTTTTATATAATACATTATTAAATGATAGATTATGCTCATTGTATGGTTTTTGTAGATTGACGAATGGGGGAGAAGAAGAAAAGTGCAACGCTGCTGATAAGACTGGTTTCAGCAGCAGGGACTGGTTTTTTCTATGTGAAGAAGAAGAATCCGAGAAAGATACAAACCAAGCTAGAATTCCGAAAGTATGATCCACGCGTGAATCGTCACGTTCTATTCACCGAGGCCAAGATGAAGTGATTCGAGCCAGGTTTTATACTGGTAGTCTTTTCAAGATTAGAGTACTGTCTTGTTGATTTTGTTAAACATGAATCAGTTATAACTTTCTATGATCATAACCTATGTTTTGGCCTTGGTTAGGTCTCGTCCCTCGTTATATGCATGTAAGCCACTGAATTGGTCAATGTGCTAGTTTACAAATAACTAAACCCTTCTTTTATAAAGTAGTTGTTTATATAGATAGGGTTGCTTAACGGGTTGTGTTCATGGGCTGGTGGATTTTTTAACGAACCTGAATACAACTCGCGTATTGTGGTTTAACATGGACACACCTGACTTTTGTGTGTATGCATTACTACTATTAAATTACAAATTTACAACCTAAAAACATAAATGTTTGTAAAGCAATTGCGCCTAAACTACATATCATTATGCCTATTTATCTTTTAACTTTTTAAGCTATTATATAAAATGCACAATCATTTTAAGTTTTGGACATAAAATACCTGAACAATTTAAACTTTGAGATAAATACCCTTAAAGAAGAACTGTTCAAATATAAATGGGTCAACCCATGAAAACGTCAGGTTGACTAGATACTAACTTGTTTGGTTAAACACATTTGTGGCCTCGACCTGAATCTGACTCGAACTTGTTTGGGTGAACTTAAGCTCACCAATTTCATGTTAGGTTTGTTATGTTTCAAACTTCACACCCTAGGATATGAATAAATATGGTTGGAATAAAACGATTCATAAGGTTTATGCATTTTGAATGCATTTTGGGTGGCTTACGACGTGGTCAACCACTTCATTCATAAAAGGCGGATGATTGGTGGTTTTTGATAAGTTCGACAGAATTTCAACCCCTTTATGAATGAAGTGGTTGACCACGTCGTAAGCCACCCAAAATGCATTCAAAATGCATAAACCTTATGAATCGTTTTATTCCAATGCCAAAAAGGATTGTGATGGCATGGTTGAAGATGAGTCCCAACTCAGCAGCTCATGGTGATACCAAGATTTTCATACAGCAAAAGCCGATATTGAGCGAATGAAAGCTGAAGTCAAAGGAATCCCAGATTCCGGGGTTTGAAAAGCCTGAATATTTTCGTCTAATGAAGTTTTGTTTACGTGTCAAGGATGGGTATTTAGTAGAATAGGTTTTGCGATTCAAAAAGGGATAGCGGCGCAGCTTGTTGCCCGCTTAACCATTATCAGATGTAGCTTGGTCTTTGTAAATTTATTTTATGTTACAAAAAAAAAAAAAAAAAAAGAATTTACCTAAAAAAAAAAAAAGTGCCAAAAGTGGTTTATTTGAAGGTTTTGTTTTCGTTTCGTCATGTTTGATGGTGCAATTGATCTTAAAGTGTACCATTAATCTGTAGGTAATATTTCAATGTTACACTAAAAAACACCATCAACATCGACTTTTGAAAAACTACGTTTTACCTATTAATTACATCACAATGTAACAATTTTTGTGAGCTAGAGTAACGGTTGTCACTTGGGTTGGTAGTTTAATGGTAAGAGTCAAAAACTCTTTGGAGAAGACTAAGGCTCAAATCTTGATATAAAGTAGACTAGGAATCGATGTTTAAAAGTAAAATAGATAAGTGTATGAGTCATCGTTTAAAAAATAGCTAGATATAAAAAAGGTGTTTTCTTTTGTTGTATAAGAATAAAATTTTTAGAAATAGATTAGTTTATGTTTTTGGTATTATAAAATTATGTGTATATACAACGTATGTTCCAGGTGTTTAAGGGTTAAAAAAAATAATTAATGTTATCTGCAGTTAATTTCTAAGCATCTTATGAATGTTTACACCTTTAAAAACCAAGGCTTCGGTTTTAGTGAACTTTTTATGTATTTAGGCGTTTGGTTATTTAAACTAAAAAATAAACTGAGCTGCTCTCGGTAAGTTTTAACTTAAATTAGTGTAAAATGTGTATCACAAAAACTATAATATCTCAATGATAGTATTAATAGAGTAAAATGATATTAGACGTGTCATGTACTAAATAAACAATTTAAAGTACTTTTAACCCATTTGACATAACAATTATTTCATTTTACTTTTTTGACTCATTTGACATATAACGCAACTCCAATCCACTAAAAAGTTGAATTTCTTAGCTCTATTTCTTTTCTTTGTTCTCACTCTAAGTTCATTCAATGTGTAGCTCGTGACCATGACAAGTTTAAGGGTGAAACAGATGGTAGCAGCCGCATCAATCGGACCCAAAAGGCAGCTGCTACTGGAAGAGGTGGACCGTGGGCGGATATATAGGTCAACTGACCATAAGCAATGACTTACTACAGGATAAAACCAGCCTAACGGGTCAAATCACAAAATCACACTGAAAAAAAAACATGACACACATGACATAACAATATCTGACCCATTTATAAGTAAATGGCCATCTTCAAGTAATGTTAAATCACCTAGGACAAGATAACATATAAACTTCAAATGCAAATCACACAAACCGTAGAAAAAAAATATACAAACAAGAATACAACTAAGCAAGAACATCACTACATGGATCTTCAACAACTCCTTGCAAGAATAAAAATCCTATATTTGTTTCAATAACCAAACTTCAAAAAAGAACTCATCGTCATATCGTTGACCCGTTTTCCATAGTCAAACTTAAATCACCAACCTTGTGGCCATCTCCCCTTCGGGTCGAACTCAGGCAACCATCTCCTTCTCTTAAGTCTAGCACCCAAGGTTTTGCTTCCCTCTATCTTTTTATCACGCCATATCAACTTCAACAAGAATACCTTTCGAAATGTTTTACGTGTTTGACTCTGACTCTGACTTTGACTTTGAGGTGGGTTTATGAACACATTATCATGAGTAGTAAGAAAGATTTCATCATGTGTTCTGGTGGTGTTGAACCTAACATACCTTTGTTCCAATGATTCTTTAGGTATTTCTCTAGCTAACATAGGAGATGCACCACCCCAATTATTGGTGCCTAATGATGGATGTTGGGGTGTTCTAAATTCCAATAGTTCTCTTTGCCTCATCTTCAAAGATCCACTAGAGGGTAACTGTTGTGTAACTGGTGTTTGATCAATCGGATTTTGTATCGCTATATGAAGATAAAAGATTCTTGATTCGAGTATAACAACTGTTGGACAGGAAATAGACAACAAATGACGGAAACTTCAAGGTTCAAACGATGAAGAATGACAAAAAATGGTTTATTTAGGGCGTATTTTATATTAAGTATATCAAATCAAGCAGCCTAAAACAAGATACTTTGCTTAAGATGTTTAACAAGGTCTAAAGAGTATAAAATGGCAAGTTGGTAACTGCATCTTCTATATCAAGAGACCTTAACCAAAGGATTGCCTCGGTCGGTGATTATCAAATGGTTTAAAATTATCATGTGTGTAAGTTCCTCTATTCGATTAATTCACGTCTGCTTGATTGGAAGAACAGAAGACTGTTAAAGTGTTGAGATAACCTTGCAAAAGAGATCCCGAAGTTTAAAAGACAAAACGGTCCTGATATAATGTAAACGCAAAAAGGCATCCAGAAACTATAGAGACAAAATGACACAAAATAACAAGAAACATATACAATTGATGGTTGTAAAGATCAGTAGTTAATTACCAAGGGTCATGACTGCTTACCAATGACAAAAACATATATGCAATTTCATCATCTATATCTCTGATTCAGTTTCTCATCATTGTGGATGCTATTGAAATTTAAATTTTCATCAAGTTGTGGTTTATGATTGAACAAACTAGGGGTGTCAATTGTGTCAGGCTAGCTGGTGAACTGTTCAACATAAACACGATCCATATGTTATTCATGTTGAAAACATCAAGTGCAACTCAAATACACTTAAACTGTATAACTCAAACACGACTCGTTCAACTTATAATTATAAATTTGTCAAACGGTTGACAATAGTAATCAAGATATGAACCGTGTTATTTGGGTTGCAGGTGGTTATAAATAGGTTAAACAGGTCATAAATAGGTTAATGAGTTGACAAATAGGTTGAATAATTTAACCCAAACACAACCCTTTTTAAACGGGTCAAATTGCCACTCCTAAAACAAACCATCCGGTGTATCAATCTACTAAACATCCATACATTCACACAGATCCTTCATATAGAAGATTGTTAGCTATTGAAGAACTTATCAAGCAACTCATAGTCTCATACACATAGTGTCATCAACATTTTAATAGAAGAAGATAACTTTCACCATAAAAACAGTACCAGACAGAATGAAACCAATCATCATTTCCTGGTAAAGTTTCCGAGGTGTTTGGTTTGGTTAACAGACCAAAGGAAAACGACGGTTTTCGTAATCGCAGTGCTTTGACGAAGATATGTAGTTTGAATCGGAAGACACTAATAGGAGGTAGCATTACCACATAAAAACAAAATCAATTATACAAGAAACCAGAAGACTTAGAAATTGTGTTTCTTATTTCAAAAGCAGAAACTTATGTACAAACAACCTAAAACAATTACAATGACTAATATGCTCTTTTAATCATATCTATGTGAGCAACTCAAATTAGTTCTCTTGGTTAGCTTCTAATAGTCTTGTGCGTATCAACTCTGGGCTCGATATCTTGTTAACACTGCAAATGAAAAAAAACTTTGTCAAGAAAATGAATCAAACATAATGTATTGAGTTCGATATTACTTTGAGAGATTGTGGTCTTACCAAAACAAAAGATCACCACTAGATGCTGTTTTCTCATAGACCCATTCAGGGGCTAGCTCTCGCAACAATCTGAGCTGCTCATCAACTTCTCCTGTAAACATTCAAGACCAAGGTTAGATTTTGTGGCCTTTACAATAATCAGATTAGTAGCAACTTTGACCATGAAGATCATGATGGCTTACTTGGGTCAACATTTTCAAATTGGTTTGAAATGATCATGTTCACAAGCTCCACTTTTGCGATAACTGTTCGTTTCGTCGATTGAAAGAAAAACAAGAGTGTGTCAAACAGTTTAGGTAATTTTGCAATCATCTGCTTCCTCCTTTTAGCCTGTGAGATTTCTGGATTCTTTTCATGTAATGCTTTCAATTCTGATTCTTTAATCTGCAATAAACCATCAATTAGGAATAATTACTACATTTAGTATAAAGATTCTGCAAATGTATATAAGGATCGTATAACAAAGTTACCGATGCTAGAAGATCATGCGACAGAATATCAGAAAGATCATCATCTTCATCATCAGTAGATACCCTTTTGCCAACAGGAGTTTTATTCTTCACCGGAGTATCAAACGTTATCGCTCTTTTGCCGCTTGCACGCCTGGTTAATTTGCTATGAGGCATGGTTGGTTCTTCATCCGGGGTCATAAAACACCTAACCGGTGGCCGAGCTGATTGTGCAGGTGTCGCACTGAATGGACTCGATACAAGCTTAACTGGAGTCGCATCAATGCAAGAAACATCTTCTTTCGCCGAATCCAAGCCCTTGACAGGTGTTTCAGGTAGCTTTGCAGACCATTTTACTGGTGAAAGAACATTTGACACACGAGCTACTTTGGTTGAACCATTATCAACCTCAGTTACAGAAGTCAACACCATGGATTCTTTCTCAGCTGTTTCTACATTGCGAGTCGAAATTTGCTTTGAAAAACGTCTTTTGAAAGATTGAGGCATGTGAGATGCAGCAATTGGCTGTTGTTCATACAGTTGATTTGTTACATCCTCAACTGATTCAATGTCTGGCGTTTGAATTGCAATTGAAGGTGTCGATCTGCGCGATCGATTAAACGGCTCAGGTAACTCCTCCTCTGGAACTTCATCTCCCTAATCACAAACACCATGAATAAACAACACTATAAGCAACACAAAGACCTCAAAAAACCTTTCAAAACTTCAAAACCTAATTCAGAATCACACAGTTCATACCTCAGGGTTGGATTTCCAAAAGCTCACAAGCCTCGATCGAAACAATTTGCTCATCATCAAGTAAGCACTATCAGAAGTCAGATTCTCATCCTTTTGAACAATACTGACATTCAAAGAGACATGAAGCTCTGGCTTCATACAACTCGTTCGATCATCACGAACAAGGATCTTCTTAATCTCAAAAGCATCTGGTAAGATGAACTTAAGCTGAGCTAAATGATTATAAGCAAAACTCCTGAAAAATACACACGAACAGATTCAAACAAATCAGAAAACACGTAAACACACACAGTGGATTATCAATTCAAATACATATACAGATTTAAACAAATCATTCTATATACCTATCTGTTAAGATCTCGACCTGTCGACTGATGTTCGTAAACGTCGACATAGATCCTTTCAATCGGAGCAATCGAATCGAAGATCCTAAGCTATGAAAGAACTTACTCAACATCTCATACCTATAAACACCAAATTCACATCAATATCATCAACATTCCGATTTGCACAATTAAAACTCGATTAACAACAACATCAGAGAGAGTAACAAA
This sequence comes from Flaveria sonorensis, assembly GCA_025506505.1. Classification (NCBI taxonomy): domain Eukaryota; kingdom Viridiplantae; phylum Streptophyta; class Magnoliopsida; order Asterales; family Asteraceae; genus Flaveria; species Flaveria sonorensis. Next base: position 56,434,345 of record CM046436.1, on the reverse strand, counting down.
ACGTACTTTTCCGGAAGCGATTCGGAGGTTTTCGCCTTCGTGATTCGGATCTCCGACGAAGCTTCGGATGACGTTAACGGATCGGAGGAAACCGAAGGTTTCAGATCTGATTGCCGGAGCTGTTTCGCCGCCTCTCTGACTTGCTTCACCGACCGCAGTGATTGCCGGCGAGTGACGACTCTTCGCGGCGGATGCGATGGTTTTTCAGGCGTTTTGGAGCTCCAGGGGCTCTGATCTGGTGTTTCAAACGCTTCGCCGGAGGAATGTTGTTTGTTGACAGATGATCGGAGGATTTTAGTCGATTTGAACGGCGACGATGAAGCTCCGGCGGAGTCCATTGGTGTAGAATGTGTGTGGTGTGTAGGGATGAAGATGGTGATTGTGGGGGGAGATGTGAAATACTAGGGTTTTTGGCGCGAATGCTTGTGTGGAAGCTGACGTGTGTGGTTGACAGGTCAGCTTTGGCGCCAAATCACACGTGGACGCGGGATGGGTGCTGTTTGTAACTTTTAGGTTTTGGTTTGGACCCTGATTTTTTAAAAGTTTGGAGTTTTGATCCTTGCAGTTTAAGAATTTGCTTGTTTGGGTTTTTTTTTTTAGAAATTACGTTTTGGACCCAATGTTTTTTAATTTAATGTAGATCTGGTTTATTCGAGTTCTAAATGGTCAAACATGTTAGTGTATAAACTAAGACGAAGAACCAGCCGTTTAATTATGGTTAATTTTGGTTTTTGAGTCTTAAAAAATATTATATTAATAGGTAAAATATGAATCAAACTTTGAAATAATTTTTTTTAGCAAAAAGATTATGAAAATTAATTAATATTGACTATAGCTTTGAGACAATATCTATATCGGTAATGAATTGTAGAGTTCTTTTCCTTTTTCTTCAATGAATATTTCTTATATTATCATTATCTGTGAAAATCTAAAGCTTACAATTGCTTGTCCGAAGTTGAGATCTTTTTTTGTTAAAATTTCAAACAGTCAAACTCGTTATAGTATGTGTTAAAACGGATCACGGTTTCAACCCCTAAATGTGGTTCATTTAGGTTTTGAGTCTAAACAAATAACGTATTACTAGATAAATATCAATCAAAATATGATATAATTTTCTCAGTAAAGAAACAAAAACATGTAAATGAATTAATAAAAGCAAAATACGTAATTATATCTTTGAAATAATTTTTGTGTAACGAATCGTAGAGTACTTTTCCTTTTCCCCCAAGAACTCAAAGATACCTTACACTATCATTAAAAATGTAAAGCAACAATCGCTTTTGCAAAATTCAGAAATGTTTCAATAGATAAATTTTAATCAATATTTGACTAATTAGCTTAGTAAAAACCCAAAACTAGCTACACGAAAGAATAAAACATAATACCTTTTTCTATCTTTGTGACGACAGTTAACGAACAATAGACTCTTATCCTCTTTCTCTAACGAACTCAAGATTTCTTAAACTAAACAACAATCGTCTTACATAAATGAATTTGCTCACTACGTTTACCAAATATTGAGTAATAAAGATCAAGATTTTTCAAATGTTTTCAAACCATCTATACATATATATATGGCTACAATTGTCGACCGTTGGCATTCATATTCGGTATAGGTTTTTATATAGTATAATCTTCAATTAGTTAGCCGTTAGCAACCAAAAAACATCATTCAAATTTCACCCATGATCCAAAACCCAGCCCATTTGTAATCAGGCCCACTTTTTCAGCCCATTGGGCCTACACATCCTCAAGAGTCAAGCCCATTCATTACCACTGCCGTGTGACCGCTGCATAATCAAGATACAAACGATTACGAAATACGAATAACCACAAGTAATTATCATTCTCACGTCTTCTTCATCGTCTTTGTTAAAATCAAGATTCTAGAGAGAGAAACACTAGAGAGAGAAAGTCTTGAATTAATGAATAACAAAATAAAGCTTCTTGCTTTGCAGCATATGAACCAATTCGACTGTCTTCTTCTTCACGCAATCGAACCCAGATTTCCCTTTTGTTAATCGTGTTTCCACTTCAATTTCTCAATCACTTCTGGGGTTCACTGGTTCGTCGATTCAGTTTCTGGGGTTTACAGTTCAGGTTTCTTGATTTTGATCGGTATGCTGTTGGGTAATCGGTGGTTTGTGTATTGGGTTTCCAACAGGTAAACTGTTTTGGGTTTTGATTTTTGGGGAATTTGGTGAATCCTTTGATGTGGGTTTTGTTTGTTTACAGCTGATTTTGCCCCAAATTTGTTCAAGAATAATAACTTGCTTTTGGGTGGTGTGATTGTTATAAAGATGCAAACTTTGTGGTTTCTACATGATTTTGTTAACACTTCTGTTGTTTTCTTTTTTTATATCTTTGATAGGTGCTGTTGATTTTCTTGGAGCTTCTGTGGATATCTGATATATATTGGTTGCATAAACCTGATTGAATTGGTTTGTGATGGTAAAATTACATTAGCAGTTCATATAAATAGATACTTAGAATTTATTAGGCTTGTTAAATTTGGTGGTCTTCTAGTGATCTTATATTCTGTTTCTCTGAATTTGAATGTTCAGATACTATGATAGAACTTATTGGTGCCCTTTTGCTCTTTGGTTCTTGTTTTTGTGAGAATGTGGTATAAGGTAATGCCCTTATGGAATACATTCTGGGGCATAGTCATTGATACTAGCAGCAACGAAGTCAGTTTATAGTAAAAAAGTCCTTCAGAATGAGAATAGCTACTATATAAAAACCTAAGAAAATGTAGGATGATATAAATTACCGGTATATAGTTAGAAAGCATCTATCTTAGACCCATAAAGATTATAATTTACTAGAAAGTAAGCATTGGAGGTTGATTGCTATATAATAATTCCCAAAGAGGTTTCACTTTGAGATTCTTGACTGATGCATTACTTGATAATTTTCAGTAGATTCCTGTGTGTTTTTTTGTTTCTTTTCTTGCTTACTATCCTTATAGATTCTTATATTATGTGAACCATATATTTTGGATACTAAAGGAGAATAGAAATTGCATAGCAATTGTATTGGCACTTTCCTTTTAATATGACACATTCCTGAAGAAAGCATTAAGAGGTTTCTTGTTTAGGATCGAAATAATCAGATTTAGAGACCACATGAGATACTGATATACGAAAACTGATTATTGAGATAAATGTAAATGACCTATCACCTATGTAAACGGATTTAGAAAAGCAGGTAAGATGTTATAAGATAATAAATTATTCACATAAATTTGAGATTACCTAATTATCCTTAACTTTAAACAGCAAGTTGCCTGGTGCCTGCTTTCAAAACCATCTGAAAACTTGTGTTTTTTTTTCTCTTTATCTAGTTTTGAGATGTTGATATTCAGTTGTTACATTATTCTTAAATAATTTTTGTCTTTTACAGAATATTGTGTAAATATTTATCGTCTTTTGGGGATGGACGACATGTTCCTGCATATTTATAATCTTATATGACAATGTTTGGTGGGCAACAAGGTAGCACAGCTCTCCACCATTTGAAACAAAAGTTACTTGGTGAATCACGTTATACAACATTGAATGACGACGTCACCCCTGAAATAGAGTTATCTGATTATCAACGGGCCCCAAGTGTTGGTAGTGAAAGCCCGTCTGGGCTTCTTAATGGTGAAAGCTTGAAAGTTCAACCAATTGCTGATTTGGATTTATTCTTTGAGAGACTTTACAGCTACTATTGTGAAAAAGGTCTATGGTGCATCATCATTAAGTGGATTGTTGAACTTTTGAGTTTGGCTTTTACCATATGTTTTTCTGGCTTCTTTATATTATTTGTTGATTGGAATGGTCTTCGAAGGGCAAAATGTGGCATGGATGCTGTAGAATCTGGGATAAAACCGTGTGATCTTGCTAAAGAGGCTCTTCATGAGCATCCTTTGACACCTTTAACAACTTTTAAGGTTGTCATCTTTGGTTATTTGGGAATCACCTTCATTTATTGGATTTTTTGCTTTGTAAGGTTCTTTGTACAGTTGAAGGATACACTAGAGATACGCCAGTTCTACATTAACAGGTATTCGTTAACATGTTACATGTAATTAAGTTTAGGGCTTGTTTGGATGTGTTTTCTTTGAGAGTGTAGGCAACAAAATAGGCAATTTGTAACAGGTCAAAACATGCATGTTTATTACATATACAAACTCGGTCTGACCCGACAACACTTTTTCGTCTTCTATTTAGTTTTGTAATTAAGTTTATGTATTACTTTAGTTTCAATGCTGTATTGTTGAAACTGTAATCTGAATTGTAGTAATAATGATGTGGTTTAGGAGGTTTTAAGCATTTGAAAACACTTTGGATGAGTTCTGACCCGTTTTCATTTTAGCCTACTTTTAAAATTATTACTAATACAATGCATTTTGAGAAAATGGGTTGAAATCGCTACCCCTATGGCCCTACCTTAAAGTGGTTATATGATGAATGTTACTAGTTTATAGTGTTTGGGTAACTTGATTCTGTTTATAATTATTTAGAAATATTAGAAATACAACAAAAATTAACCCATTTAATTATTTAGCAACTTGATTATGCTTATGATTGTTTAATGTTTGAGTTACTTGATTCTGCTTATATATCCTTTATTTCATCTACTACTTAGAAAATTAAATTTTCTTAAATAAACATCATCAGAAGTATGTTTCTTATAGCTGGTTATTGGTTTCTGGTTATACAATATCAGTTGATTGTTCTCAAAACACCCATCCAAACATCCCCTTAAATGAAAAACTAGAGTGTTTTTCTTCTATTGTTCGAAATAAGCAAAGTTGTTTTAATTTGTTTGTTTGCAAGTCTTGGTGTGACTGACAATGAGATACAAACCATGCCATGGGCATCGATTCTTGAAAAAGTTGTTCAAATTCAAGAATCACAACAATTATGCGTGGTCAAGGATCTTTCAGCCCATGATATAGTGATGAGATTGATGAGGAAGGAAAACTACTTGATTGGAATGTTGAACAAAGGGGTGCTAGCCTTCCCAATATCTTCATGGGTCCCGGGTGCTGGTCCCACTGTCAAGAAAGATCCAAATGGTACACGGTATTGCCTAATGCTACCCAAGACCCTTGAATGGACTCTAAATTGGTGCATATTGCACAGCATGTTCGATAGGTATGTAATCTCTATTTCTCTCTCTTGTAAGGAACTCATAAAATTTGATAATGTCAAAAGATCTAATGGTTGTTTTAAGTGTAAAAAAAGTTATTGTAAAACCTGTTCACTTCTGAATGGTCGATTTAGGATATGTTTATCTTTAACGGGTCAAATGGGCAACATAAAGGATATTAAGCTATAAAGAAAACAAGTTAAATCAGTTGAAAGTCCCTCACAATGTATTTTTGATGCATAAGACATAATCATTTATAAAAATTGGATTTTTATTGAAACAATTTGCTTTCTGTAATCACATTTGACCACACTAATTGCTTACAAAAATATGAACCAAAAAGTGTTTGTGGTCAACTGGGCTTGTTTTGACCCGTTAATGACCTTTTTTGATCCGTTACCTACCTTTCCCACCCAACCCATTTTGTCACCTCTATATGTTGTGTGCCACTAGAGCAAGTTGTTAAGTTGTTACTCATTGATCTGATTCATTTGACTTGTGAAAAACAGCACAAAAATTTTATTCACATGTACTAACATCATATAAATCTTTTGCAGAAACTTTTGCATTAGAAAGGACTTTGTTAGTGACCGCAATACATTAAAGAAAAGGCTGATGTTTGTTGGGATTGCCATGCTTCTTCTCTCTCCATTTCTTGTGGTTTTTATGCTCGTGTATCTCTTTCTAAGACACGCAGAACAATTTTATAATCATCCTAGTACAGCTTCATCTAGAAGATGGTCAAATCTTTCAAAATGGATATTCAGGGAATTCAATGAGGTGATTTCCCAATTTTTTTTATTTATTGGTACTATCTTTGCCTTCTAAAACATATTTGATATGCTCGTTTATAAAAAAAAATATACTATTTTCGACAAAAACCACCAATCCATACCAAAAGTAGCCATTTTTTAACCTGTTACCTGGTCTGGCCATTTTGTGAAATCTGTTTCTTGTGTTTTATCTTTGAAATTTTACATCTTAGGTGGATCATTTGTTCAAGCACCGGATAAACAGCAGTGTTACACACGCCTCAGATTATTTAAAGCAATTCCCGTCTCCTATTCTTTCAATCATTGCAAAGTTTGTATCGTTTGTTTCTGGTGGCTTTGCTGCAATCTTGATCATCATTGCATTTCTTGAGGAATCCTTACTTGAAGGCCATGTAATGTTTTCTCACGTGTTTTTATCATAATCTGCAAAGTCGAACTGACCACCTTTTTGACTAAAGTCTTGATCTTTATGATTGCAGATTTTTGGGCGTAATCTGTTCTGGTATGCGGCTGTTTTTGGAGCAATAACAGCCATAAGTCGAGCTCTTGTGTCAGATGAACTTTTAGTACTTGATCCGCACGGGACTATGTCTTTAACAGTTCAACAGACACATTATATGCCGAAGAAATGGCGTGGGAAGGAGAATACCGAATTTGTTCGGGTGGAGTTTGAAACTCTTTTTCAGGTATACCCTTTTTGCTAAAATTGACAATTTCGATCAATTTGCCTATGAATCTGTTGATTTGGGTGTGTTTTTCTCTCAAACAAGTCAAAGACTTAAGGGTTTGAATGGGTTGACACTTGACAGTCGTCCTGAGTTGATTTTTAATGCATACAACCACTAAATCGTTTTATTTTATAGATTTAGATGTTTGTTAGAGTTATTTTGTTTTCGCCGTTACACATTTTTTGTTGTGATGCTTATGTGGCATTGTATATGGTTATGTAGTACACCGGAAAGATGCTGCTGGAAGAGATGGCTTCAATCTTTTTAACTCCATTCTTGCTTATCTTCGTAGTACCAAAGGTATCGTTAATTTTTCAGAGTTAACTACCACTCCCTCTAAACCATGACAATTGCAACACTAGTGGAAAATTCTATTATATCATTTTGACTTGAACTTACCATGTTCAATTTTTGATATTTTGATAAAATAATTCTGATTCTGATCATCTGGATATCTAGGTGTTAAATAATCACTTTAAAACTATACAAGGGAAATTTCAAAGGATTTATATACCTTATAATTGATGTTTCTCTCACAAAGAAGTTACTTTGAAAATAATTTATTTTACAAGTTTTCCAATAAGTAATATATGAAAATAATGTTCCAGTTTATATAAATAAGCTGTTATATTTTAAAATTTAGATATTTTAACACTATATGTAAATTTTTCAATGGTGCAGAGGGTTGACGAGATTTTGCAGTTCATCGAGGACTTCACTGTTAATGTTGAAGGCGTTGGTCATGTTTGCAGGTTCATACGTGCTTCATTTCTTTTTTCATATTTGCTTGTAGTTTCATTTTTTTCTCATGTGCCTTAGTTTTTATATCTCCAACTAACATGTAGTAAAATCATTTGATAATTATATTTTTGCAGTTTTAGTTTATTCGACTTTCAAAGACACGGGAATATCAAGTATGCATCGCCACATAACTCATCAAGTACTTACAGAAGTTCCCAAGGGAAAATGGAGAAATCATTCCTAAGGTATTCTTGAGCCTCACATGATTTTAACTTCACTTTCATTGCGTAAAAGTTGCAAGCGTCATTCAGCATTAAATTTATGGAATTTTTTGAATAGATGTTAAATGTTTAAAATAACAATGATTAATATGAGAATCTTCCTACTTAAACCTCTTGAAGGCCACCTACCCAATGTTTGTACTTAGTTGCATTTTACATGGTCTTACGGGTTAGCAGGATATTGTGGGTCCGTGAGTTTTTCCCTAACACTTATCACGGTTACCAAAAAGATAGAATCTTGTCAACGTAAACGAAAAGTTTACAAAACTGGAAATAATGCATTTTTATGGGCTTGTTGATTTTTAATGTTCTTGCAGCTTTCAAACTAGCTATCCTTCATGGGAACCAAGCATAGATGGAAAGCTGTTTCTTTCAACACTCAAGGCGTTCAAGGAACGGAAGTTTAAAGAACAGGGTATTCAACCGGGCTATGTAAGCCCGACCCAATTGCCACGATGGGCTCCTACATGCCCAGCTCAAGGCGACCCGAACAGCTACTTTTCTAGGGACACGGGCCTGAACATTTCAAGAAGTGCTTACCAACGAGATTGTATGTGGTTCATTGATCCCATTCACAAGAACCACCCGTACATTCTCGACTGGTACTACACATCTTCTCACCATCACAGGCCACGTGATGTTGAGGCAGGCCCGATTGATGTAGAAGAGACCATTGCAAACGTGTGGGACCCACCCATATTAGGTGGGCACCAGGTCCAGTATGACGAGAACTGGGGAAGCTTTTTTGAGGACCGAGTTGGGAGTAATCTAGAAGCTTCCACCTCGGCTCCATTGTTACGTAGAAGTGTTCTACAACATCATGACTCGGGCAATGTGGGCCCAATAGGTAGGAGCCATTGGTGGGACCGTGGTGATGGTGGCTCACGAGGGGTGGGCCCAGGACCTCAAACTAGCTTTCTTGAACCACCAAACTTCAATCGAGATGATCACGACTACCATGATAATCTCTCAGACCGGAGCTTTGAAGACCACGGGCCGCCGTTTGACTGGAAGGTTTCAACGTCAAACGGGTTGTCAAAGACTTTTTATATGGATGATATCGAAGGAGGAAAATTCGATCTCCCGTTTGATGATATCTATGAAAGACGTTCTCAAAGCCCGCCAAGAACCCCTGTAGAGGAGCTCGACGTTGATGATATCTATCGTTCTCGAAGCCCGCCAAGAACCCATGTAGAGGAGCTCCTCGTTGATGATATCTACCGTTCCCAAAGCCCGCCAAGAACCAGAATGTAGGAGCTCTTTGTGAAATCTGTGTTTGGGGTTTGAATCTTATAATGTTTCAATGGAAAAACTGTTAGAACATTCTTTTATTGTATATAATTTTATTTAGGAAAGTTAAAAGTTGTACAGAATCACTTTCAACCAAAATGTTGTAAACAAGAAACCAAGTAACCAATTGATGATTTGTTCATATTCATGTAACTTATGTGTGTCTAAAGTAATTATTATGATTTAAAGTCATAATCATCAGTTCGATTAAAGATAATTGCAATTTGATTTTTTTATTTTAAATACCAAACAAATGGTTGAACGAGAAAACTAAAACAAACGTATTTTTTTGTTCGTTTGTTAAGAAAATAGACGGGTTTGTTTATTTTTATTACGGTTGAAAGTGAACTAAAACAAATAAATTCTTTTGTTCTTTTGTTAAGAAAATAGACGTGTTTATTTATGTTTGTTTTTTAATAAACAAAACACTAACAAACATCAATTAAATTAATAACAATGTCCAAATTATAGTAATTGATAAATACATTTAGGTAAAAAAAAAAAAGTCTTAACACTTTATTATAAAATTTTAAAAAAATAAGAAACACTATTAACACTAAAGTCTAAATATTTAAAAAAAAAATTAATAAGGTGTTAGCAATAACTAATGAATAAATTTGTATGAATATACAATCAGATATAAATGATTATTAACAAATGAACGTGAACAAATGTAATAACGAACATAATATAATATACACACACATAAATGAACGAACAAACAAAATATACGATGATGTTTGTTGTTCAATTAAATGAATAATTTCTTTTAATAAATAAACAACCACTTCTCATCAAACCGTTGAGTGAAGTAGTGAACATTACAGTAGAATCTCATCCTTAAAAATCAGTTTTAAGACGGGCTAAAATCCTTAAAGGCTTAAAAAGGGGGAGAAGAGTGGGCTGTTAGTTTTTGGGCCCAGAAATAACAAAAATGAGGTCTGATGTTTGTTGGGCTGCTTGTTTGAATATGGACTGGGTCTCATAACATAACAAAAACAAGAAAGCCTGGGTCGTGGCTAGAGGTGCACATTTCGGTTTTCCCTTGAACTGGTTTGTGTTCGAACCGGTTCGGTATGGGTCAATAGCAGTCAAAGTTGGTTCTCGTTGAAACAAGTTTTAGTTCAAACTGGATTTGAAGTGAAAAATGATCGGTTTGTTTTAACACCAAGTTTTATCGAGTACCTTCCGATTTCAAACTGATTTCGAAAAGTATACTATCTATTGCCTGGCGCCACAAGCCCATAACTTACACCAGATTGGATCGTGATTTCCTAACGTTAGAAACGTGATGAAAGTTCAACTTGTTTAAAAAAAGAAAATATTCATTACCGACCAATTCTTTATCATTCTCATAGTTTCTGAATAAAATTTGGTTGTGGTGGGTTTACATTTTATACATGTGTTTTCATAACTTTCGATGATTGTTTTGCTTTGGCAACCCCTATTAGGTTGTTAAAAAACTCATGGTTAGAGGTTTATTCGATAAAGACTCTCTCACAATTAACTTGTTTGTAAATGAGGCGAGCCTAAGCCAGGGTAAGTTTAGCTAGTTGGCTCTTTCTTCAACTAGTTTAAACTACAACCTAGATTTTAATATACTAACACATATACAAATAACTCAAAATTACAAAATAATTTTCTTTTTAAATTTCTTTAACCAATATTAAATTTGGCTGTAATCATAAATATTTAGAAAATGCAAATATAAAAGTATAGAAGAGTTAAAAGAATTGAAGAAATTAATCGAATTATGTGTGAAAAGTGGCTTTTTTGTGTGTGTAAAACATAACAAATTTTAAAATTTTTTAAAACTAAACAAGCCGGCTTGAGCTTTTCGCTTAAAATTTCATCTCATTAAAATGAAAGAGTCGAGCGCAAGCTCAACCTAACTCGACTTGTTTAAGGCCTACGTGTAGTCTGTTGGATTTTCTTAGGAGACATGTAAGATGATATTAACCGAAGGGTTTTGGCTTAATATTATAAAGGTTTTTTTATTCAATAAACTTGTTTTTAACATTGAAAAATAGAAAAACAAAAAGGCTACCTACTCCGGTTACATAATTTGACTGCAAACATAACTTTAATCGAATCTAACATGTCAAGTCAATAACTATATTTAACGAAATATACCCACTCACCCACGTTACATTAACGTGTAATTGGATTATGTAATCAAGCCAACGTAAGCTTTAACGTCACCGCACTTACATTATCAAATCAAATCCTAATTTATATTATCTTATTATTAATTAATTAGTCCTCTAACCTCTAGCTAGCTTTGTCATGTTAGTAGACAATTAATGATTCTTATTGGTGGTCATAAACGACGTCCTCATCATGATGTCACTTTCTTTATAGTTTAGTGCATCCAATCACACTCAACCTAGTCTACGATTTGTCATGGAAAAGTTTTCCCCAAATCGTGTCTTGTTAGTATATCGGAATCCATATATTTATTATTAGTGTTAAACATATCAACTCTAACATAAGCAGGTTTAAGATCATTTATTTTTAACATGATCTGTTTAATTCTTTTATTTAAACATGCCAATTGAAGACAACTAGTAATCAAGATATAAATGTGTTAATCAGGTTGATAGGTTGAAATAAATGTCTCAAAATGAGGGTTGTAAATGAGTTGACGGATTGATTTGTTTATAAACATTAGTTAAACATACCCAACCAAACATGACATGTTTATTAAACAGGTTAAGCATGATAGCCTAAAACCCGATACTACATAACATTACCAACCATAGTCCAAATTTTATGGCTAAAGTTCATAAAACTTCATTAATTTTCGTTCACGTTAATTTGCAAGAGTAAAATATAGAAAACTAACTCCTTGAAAGCTCTGTTAATTTAAAATTTGGTTTTGTTGGAGTGTTAAAGAACAACAAAACACCTACAGTTTTACCAATTACAGCACGCAAAAAACCAGCTTGAGTACTGGAAGAGGTTTTTAACACATGGGAATCGTTTTCGAAACCAGATCAATTGAAACCGAACTATAGGTTTCAAATGGGTTTGTAACCCCTCTGCTGAAATAGACTTGAAACCGGTCAAAGCCAAGCCGAACAAAAAGAACAGTTCAAATCTGATCGAACAAAAAAAAACGGTTTCAAATAGCTCAAAACCCAATGTTCAAATAACCTGTAGTTTGAATCTCGCTCGAAAGAAACTTGTTTGAAATCGGCTCATGGACCCACTTGGCTCGTCTCGCGAACAGCCCTATACCAAGAACTAGTTTGACCGCAGTTAAGACAAACCAAACCGGTTTAGGAGAAAAAACGCACTTAGTAAGGCCTTTTAAACACTTGTATCTCTCTTAATCAACGAAAATCTTAAAAATTTAACAAACACAAAAATCACAAAATAGACGAGGGACTAAAAGTGTTAACCCTCAAATCACTGGCCCCTCTGTTCCTATTGGTCAGAATAACCATTGAATCCAGTCACTCTCACATACTCCCCACATCTCTTATGTCTCTTATATATAATAACAAACATTATACGACTATATTCTCTAACCCAATATAATTCCCCCAAATTCACACCCAAAATCACCCACTTTTGTTCATCTATTCATCTTCTTCAACCCATTTGATTCTTCACCATTTTGGACCACAAAATCGCTTTACAAATTCCATTTTCAGGTACCCTTTACACCTTTTCACTCTTTTCAAATCCATGAAGCCTTTTCGGTCACCTATAAATGCCACAGCAGCTTCAATAATCACCTGCAGATCATCAAACCCCTCCGCGATGGACCCCGGTGGCGGCAGCGGCTCCAAACAGGGCCACAAAGGCGCAGACGCTGGCGGAGACGAGGTCAAATACCGAGGTGTTAGACGCCGTCCCTGGGGCAAGTACGCGGCCGAGATACGCGATCCCAACAAGCAAGGCGCTCGGGTGTGGCTCGGGACATTCGCCACCGCGGAGGAGGCCGCGAGGGCGTATGACCGAGCCGCGTTTGAAATGAGAGGGCATATGGCGGTTTTGAACTTTCCGGCCGAATACCCTCCAACTTTCTCTGCTGCGGCTTACAACGCCGCCTCGGCCGCCTCCTCGGGATCCGCGTCCTCGGTGGCGAACCGGGAGGTGTTTGAGTTTGAGTGTTTGGATGATAAGTTGTTAGAGGATCTGCTTGATTATGATGAGGGGAGAAACAAGAAATGAGACACAATGAAAAGCTATGTTGTATTGTATGGGACTATGGATGAATGTTAATTACTATTATTATTATTATTATGTAGTGAAATAACACATGAGAGATAGTTGCATGAATGTTATTTTCTTGCAAAGGTTATGTGAAATGTGATGTAATAATTTGGTGTAGATATTTGGGATTATGACGTATTTGTAGAATAAAAATGGCTTCTTTTTGGGAAAAAGTGAAGCGGTTGATTGTGTGTTTGAGTGGTTTGTACTTTCTTGTTTGACTTATGGAAGTCAAAACTTAAAGATATGATAAGAAGGTTTGATTATTTTCTTGGTCTAACTAAGAATTGATTATTAGTGACTGATTTTTTTTTTTCTTTCATCTTAGAACATCGACAACAAGTCAATAACATAACAAAAATAACATAGAAGCTAGCAAGACTACAATGAAACTTAATAGAAAATCCTTGCTAGCAAGATTACAGTAATGTTTAATAGAAAATATAGAGAATTTAAAATAAACAAATTGGATAATCTAAGAGACAAGAATAACACTTTAAGATTGAAACTATTCGGTGGTTCACTTTCATAAATTAACGGATACAACTCAAACGAGGTCTAGAACAGGTATGATCGATTGTGTGATTTTCAAACAAGAGAACCGTGACCAGAAATTGAGACTGTATCTTGCTAGATAATGAGAAAACATATCTTCCAAGGAATGGGGTCTCACCTTCGAAAAAACTGCATTTATGTTAGTATTCTTTTAAATTCAAAATCCATTAAAGATACCGTTCTGTTCCATGAATAAAACTACTCCTAATTTGCAACCGAGAACTCATTAAAGAAAGTGTGATTAGTTTCTTTGTCAACCGACTGACAATAAAAACAAACAATAAATGGTAATAAGCTCTAAATTTTACGTTTTTGTTGATATAAACTATTAATAATTAGATAACCCTTAATAGCTTATTAAGATTGATTTTGATAACGTGACATATGACTTGATAATTAATTTTAATTTTACTTTGAGATGTTTGACTTGGTTTTTTTTTAACTTTACTTTCTTATTTCATCAAATGTTTTGATCTCTTTCATGATTTAAAATGAATGCTATCCAACTAGTTTTGATCTTTTCAACTACAATTTTTATCCGCAATCTAACCAAATCCATACACACAAACACAAATAAAAATGAGCTTACCATTACAACTAGTTTTAAACACACAGCCCTAAATTTGCTTAAAAATCCCAAAGGAAAATCCAACACTTGAAAATCTAAATATTGGCATACAAATTTGATTATCCAAACACAATGAATCATATCAATGTAAACCCTAAATTGTAATAAGCTCTAAATTGCAAAACAAAATCAATTGTTTCTGACTTGATAACCCCAAATCAACTCATTGTAGTTAATATATGTTGTAAATTTCATTGAAACCTTGAAATAAGACACGTATATGAAGAATCTTGAAGAATTCAAGCAGGTATCATAAACTCAATTCGAAAGTGATAATCTTTATTCAAGCTTCAAAGCCCTTAAATAGACTTACAGACTCCAAACTGACTCAAAGGTTCACCTCTCAACAAGGAGAAAGACCCGGACTAAAAACGAACAACTAAAGACTCGGTAAACAATAAACTAACCCAACATGGGCTGGACTGACCCAACAAGCAGAGGCTAACCAAACGCCCACTTATTAACATACTAAATAAACCCAACAAATTCCTCCCCTTAAACAAGAAAGCATCAAGCATCTTGTTTAATTTCCTGAACTCCAATCTGACTTCTGATCCAAGCATAAGAATCCAATTTCAAAGGCTTTGTCATACCGTCTGCTAGCTGTTCTTCTGTTCCACAGAATTCAAGCACCACAACTCCCCGATTAACCAGATCTCTAAGATAATGAAATCGCACATCTATGTGTTTAGTTCTCCTATGCATTACCGGGTTCTTCGATAGCTTAATTGTTGAACTATTGTCACATAAGATGCTGATCGTTCCCATCGATTTTTCTTCAAAATCTTCGAGCAGGCCCTTCAGCCAAACACAATGACAGGCACATCCTGTTGCTGCAACATATTCTGCTTCCGTAGTTGACAAAGTCACCACGTCTTGTTTCCTAGAACACCAACAAATAGCTGTACCATTGAACAAGCAAACATAACCGGAAGTACACCGACGATCTTCCAAATCCCTCGCATAGTCACTGTCCGTATAGACTTGAAGCTTTGTACTTGGATACCTTTGATAAAGCAAACCAAAATTACAGGTTCCTCTTATATACCTTAAAACACGCTTTGCAACCTCCATATGTTCTTCTCTTGGGTTGGACATGAATCTTGAAATTAAGCTCACCACATACATGATATCCGGACGTGTTACTGTTAAACACATCAAGCTTCCCACGAGTCTCTTATACATGGTGGCATCAACCTCCTCCCCGACTCCTGATTTTGTTAACATAGCTCCTGGAACAATCGGATTTTTGACCGCATTAGCATCCCACATTCTAAACCGTTTGAGCACCTCCTGTGCATATTTTCTTTGACAAAGAGAAATACCAATTGAACTTTGTTGCACCTCAACTCCAAGGAAATACTTCATTTCTCCCAGATCAGTCATCTCGAACTCCCGCTGCATTGACCTTTTAAAACTTTCACACAACATTTTGTCATTTCCTGCGTATATTAAGTCATCCACATACAAACTCACCAAAAGAATTTTATTCCATACCCTTTTAATGAATAAGGTATGATCGTAACTACTCTTCTTAAACCCCTCCTTTGCAAAATATTTCTCTATTCGATTAAACCAAGCTCTCGGGGCTTGTTTTAAACCGTATAAGGCTTTATTCAGCCGATAGACTTTGGTTTCCTCCCCTGTTTTAACAAACCCTTGAGGCTGAAATACATACACTGTTTCTTTCAGTTCACCGTGAAGAAAGGCGCTCTTAACATCGAGTTGAGATACGGTCCAGTTTCTTTCAGCCGCCACTGCCAACATAGTTCGTATTGTATCCCACCGCGCTACCGGAGCAAAAACTTCGGTGTAGTCGATTCCTTTCTTTTGGGCATATCCTTTTACCACGAGCCGAGCTTTATATTTATCTACTTCTCCTTTTTCATTTAATTTCGTCTTGAACACCCATTTAACTCTTATTGGCTTGACTCCAGTAGGTGCTTCTACCAATTCCCAAGTATTGTTTTGTTCAATCGATGCAATTTCACTTTTCATTGCTTCAATCCATTTTCTTTCCTTACAAGCTTCTTCATAGGTCAAAGGATCATCAAGAGAGCTGTACAATGCAAAGCCAACTTCATCTTCTAATAGATTTGAATAGTAATCATTCATCCAAGCTGGAGGTTTTCTATTACTGGTGGAAGGTTCACCAATAACAGTTTGTGAAGGCTGCTCGTTGGACTGATTTTCAGCCGTTTCAGAGGAAAGACCTGTATTATTACTCTCAGCTGATGAATTTAAATTTGTACCTGTACCTTCTGTTTCAGTTTGCGCATCCAGAGGACTTGTTTGTTCTGAACTTGTTTCAGTTTCTTCAACTGCTTCATCGCCTGTTGTTTTTTCTTCCTCATCTTCAATAACAAGCTCCTCTCCTTTGTCTACCCATTCCCATTTTCTTTCTTCATCAAATACCACGTCTCGACTGATTACTACTCGTTTGGCTACTGGATCATATAGGCGGTAGGCTTTGGACTCTTGACTAACCCCAAGGAAAATGCACTTATGACTCCGGGCGTCAAGCTTGGTTCTCAACTGTGCAGGTACGTGCACGTGACCTACACAGCCAAAAATCTTAAAGTGCTCCACGGTTGGCTTCGAACCTGTCCATAATTTTTCCGGGACCTTGTCGTCCAAACTTCTACTAATACATCGGTTTACCACATGACACGCCCATCTAGCAGCTTCTGACCAAAAATACTTAGGCATTGATTTTTCAGCTAAAAGACACCGAACCATGTTCATGATAGTCCGGTTGCGTCGCTCGGCCACTCCATTTTGTTGTGGAGTGTAGGCTGCTGTTAACTGTCTTTTAATTCCCCGTGACTCACAAAATGCCTTAAATGGAAGCGAATTGAACTCCCCTCCCCTATCACTTCTAAGGCACTTGATTTTCGTTCCAGTTTCATTTTCTACTAAATTCTTGAAACTTTTGAATAAATCAAATGTTTCTCCCTTATGGGAAAGAAAATATACCCAGTTTTTTCGCAAAAAATCATCAATAAAAACGAGTATATATCGCTTACCGCTTTGAGAGGCAGGGTTGATTGGCCCACATAAATCGGTATGAATCAATTGTAATCGGTCAGTGGCACGCCAGGCACTCTTCTTCGGTATGGCCACCCTTTGTTGTTTTCCAATCGCACACGTCTCACACACTTTGTACCTTTCAATATCTGTAGGTAAGCCCTTCACCATCTTCTTGTATTGCATCGTTCTTATTGCCTTGTGGTTTACATGCCCGAATCTCCTATGCCAAATCTGATCTTGTTTATCTTCACCTACTTGAAAGCATTTAGTTGTTGAAGGCTGACTCATTTCGCTAAACACAGGAAACATTTTATTTTTTGACATCTTAGAAGTGATAATCAGCCCCCTTGTAGGATGGAATACTTCACATTTTCCTCCTTGAATGATGAAAGTCAATGCTTTGTCTTGCAATTGACCTACACTAATGAGATTGGATGTTAATAACGGCACATAATACACATTAGAGATAACCTGAGTGATTCCTTCTATGTTGAGACGAACGTCACCCTTGCCCTTCACCTCTAGCCTTACATCGTTTCCAAGTCGAACCGTGTGTTTGAATCTTTCATCTATGTGAACAAACCATTCTTTCATCCCGGACATGTGATTGGAACACGCCGAATCAAGAAACCATATATGTTCTCCTTTTATTTTCCCGGGTTCCACTGATGCCATCAGCAGCAAGCTTTCTTCTTCATATCGTTCAATGTCAACCGATGCCATCAGGAGCAGTTCTTCATTCTCCTCATATTCTGTATAGTTGACTGTTTTATCCCCGACTGGACATTCGTATTGAAAATGTCCCTTTTGATGGCATCTGTAACATTCAACCAGTGTTTTATCAAACTGAGATCGACCACGACCTCGTCCTCTACCCCCGCCAAAGCCTCCTCTTCCTCGACCTCTGCCTCGTCCAGTGCTTGATTCCTTTTCCACTTTTAGTACTTGTTCTTCAACAGTCACTCTCCCCGTCAATTTTTGTTCGTGAACCAGCAACGAGCTTTGAAGCTCATCAACTGTTAAGTCATCAGTATCTCGGGATTCTTCGATGGAGCATACTACAAAGTTAAAGCTCATCGTCAGCGATCGAAGGATTTTCTCAACTATCTTTACATCCGGCATTTCTTCTCCGCAATTCCTCATATTGTTTGCCACCACCATCACACGATTGAAGTACTCTGTCACGCTTTCCCCTTCCTTCATTTCTAGGGTTTCGAAATCACGCCTGAGCCGTTGCAATTGGGCTCTCTTGACCCTAGCATTACCATGATACTTCAATTTCATGGCATCCCAAATTGCTTTTGCCGAATCCTTCCGAGTAATTGTCTTGATTATTTGTTTATCAATCGATCGAAACAAATAATTTCTTGCCTTCAGATCCTTCAGCCTCATCACATCCGTATTGGTTCTTTGGGTGGGAGTCAACTGTTCACCTGCGGCAGGTTCTTGGAACCCTCTTTCAATTACCACCCAATATTCCTTTTATCGGAGTAAGGTTTCCATGACCAAGCTCCAATGGTCATAGTCTCCATCAAAACAAGGAACGTTGGTTTTGTGTGACTCTTCTTCTGCCATTAGAACCCGCTGCTCTCACCGAACTATTACCCAAGTTAGGCTCTGATACCACTTGAAGAATCTTGAAGAATTCAAGCAGGTATCATAAACTCAATTCGAAAGTGATAATCTTTATTCAAGCTTCAAAGCCCTTAAATAGACTTACAGACTCCAAACTGACTCAAACGTTCACCTCTCAACAAGGAGAAAGACCCGGACTAAAAACGAACAACTAAAGACTCGGTAAACAATAAACTAACCCAACATGGGCTGGACTGACGCAACAAGCAGAGGCTAACCAAACGCCCACTTATTAACATACTAAATAAACCCAACAGTATACATATACATGTTAGATTAAGATTTTTCGAGTAGGGTGATAAGATTTTAGCTTGCCATATATAAACTATCGACATCTTAGATGGATATGAGTCATTTTACTAACAAACTATCTCCCGTTAGGAAAAGAAAAACATTATATCTTTCCACAAAATGTAGATCACCAAAGATAAATAATAAATATTATCTAACGTAAGGTTAGCCCTTTTGATAAAATATTTGCCTTTTAAAAAGAAGATTTTAAATTTAAATACTTATATAAATTAGTTTAAAGTAATTTAAAGTTGATGTATTTGTGGTTTAATAATAATAATAATAATAATAATAATAATAATAATAATATAATAATAATAATAATAATAATAATAATAATAATAATAATAATTATTATTATTATTATTATTATTATTATTATTATTTATATTATTATTATTATTATTATTATTATTATTATAAATATTAAATATTTAACGAAATCAAAACTGAACAATAGTCCTCATGACGTGTACAATGACGTTACAAAGTATGATATCATTGTATCATGCGTCATGCCTATGAATGCTATGCCTTTGTCATTCTTCCTAATCAACCTAATTAATATTTAATTACCGGCATATTTGTCCTAAATTAATTATTTTATTACTTTAATTCAGTATAAAAATGACACACTTAATAATTAAAATTTATTCTAGTTTGACGTCATCAAGATGACGTGCCAGTAATATGTCTTGTAAAATTACGTTTACAATTTTTATGATAAAAGGTATCTAATTTATTTTAGTATTTGGTAAAATTAAATATACTTTAATCCTTATTCCAAGTTATTAATGTGAGGTATCTCAAGATAAATAGAAGAAGGTTTTTTATCCAAGTCTCACATGTAACCAAAAAAAAAGCTTTTCAGATTAGGTCATTAGGTTTTTTTATATAAGATGAGTTTCAACCTGATGGTGATTTTGTGTTCGAGACTGATAGGGACGGACTACTTTACGCGCTTAACTTAGGAGACCTGCCAGCCAGCGCCTCAAGGTATCGTACCTTAGTAATGGAGATTATCGGATGCCCAGTGACCCGTCAGTGATCTAATTAATTGTTATAAAAAGATAAAATTTAAATATAGTGAACCTTGTCTCATATAAACTAGTAACAAATTAAATATCAATATTCATCTCGCTAAAGTTGTTCGTTCTCTTATGTCTTTTTATTATGAGTTAATCATTTATGTAACCACCTTAGGTGACGTATTGGTTGGCGACCTGAATTCTCCAAAGATGATCAAGCTTTAAATCTCACTTGGGTAACATCTTGAGATGTCCAACTCACAATGAAGATCGGGGGCCCAAACTATGGTTTAAAGCAAACGTTACTTTAAGACAAAGAAATAGTTCGAACCCTACCCTTGTATCTAGTTAAACCCGTGAGTCACATTGCCACTTATAGCTTCTTGAAGCGAAGGTGCTACAGGCTGGTTTGTGAGTCCGGTAATACTTATTTATTTTAATTTAATCATTTTTGTTGACTAATTTGATTAAAATTATATAAAATAAAATATATATTTATTCCATTTAGATATACACTAGAAATTTTATTTACAAGACTAAAAAACACAAAATCTTTTATTTATCATGACATTAACCATAAATCGAAAGCCCAAACCCGGGTTTTATTAAAAATTATTGATACTTTATCACTTTTATACGTCCATTAAGCATGAAACAGTTTTATAAGGCCGTGAATTCGAATTCACGTGAAGAAACTAATTTTTCAGAAAATATATTGCTTAGTTAACTATGATACATGCTTAACTCAAGAATCAATTTTGTATTACAATTAGTGTGATTAGTAAAGCCATATGTGTTAAAACTACATGCTTAATTCATGAATCAATTTTGTATTACAATTAGTGTAAATAGTAAAGACATCTGTGTTAAAACTTTAATATTTTCATCTTTGGTTATATTGGTTCACCGGTCAACCCCGTCACTACACTTGATGGTTTTCTTTCATTTCAAATAATGGCTTCCGGAAAAAAAAAATGAAGAGGATTTTGTATAGAATGTCCAGGGAAAAAAAGCAGATCATGAACCACTATAAAATTTGAAGACATTTATATTAAGTAAACTTTAAATCATGAACATTATGATACAAATTAATTTAACGTCTATCGTCATCAATTATGTAATAGTAACATGTCAGATTGAAAACACACATTTTGGCATCTCTAGCATCTACAATTAAACTACACACTAGACTAGTTATATTATATTTTTAGAAGAAAAAAGAACTTAATTATTAAACTATCATTAGTTTATTTATTTATTATTAGAAACACTTATTATAGATGTGGTCCTAGCCTTGGTCCCCATAATCCCATAAGAGATTAAAAGGCCCGCTTTCAGGGATTCTTTTTATCCACGATTAAAATAAATTTAGATATTCTTCCTTTAGATTAGGTGTACGTAATACAAAAAATTAATAAATAATATTATATTAATTTGTTTAACCTATTGTAATATATAATAAAAAGCCAATCACGTGTGATTGTCAACTTGCAAGTTGCAGTATAATTACCATTCCCAGGATCCATTGCAACTGGTCTAAATCTTTGCCAATTGTCTAATTCATATGTATGAATATATAATAAATTAATAATAACAATAACAATAATAATAATTATTATGATTACTATTGTCATTGATGAAACCAAATGTTACATAAGCCGGCACTGCAAATTTATGCACGTTTGATGCATTGAAATTTTATCTTATAAATTTTAGCATGAATTATTATTTTATTATACACATTCAAGTTGAGGATATATGTATTCACATACTTTATTATTATAGAAATAGGTTCAAATACAAAGTGTATTTTTGCTAAAAAGTGTGAGAAGACACAATGAGTAAAAAAAGTCACAAAAAAATTATATCTCACAATTTAAATCGAATTTCAAAAAAGTAATTCCGAGATTTTATTTCCTTAGCCGTCCTCACTAAGAAAAAAAATAAACGAAAAATAAAAAAATAAAAAAATTAACGTTTTTCATTGTGTCATTTATGAAAGACACAATGACGTCATTGTATCAATATGAAAGACATAATGACATAATGACGTCATTGTCTCATAAAAAGACACAATGAAATTTTGTTTATTTATTTATTTTTTTTCTGAAATAGTAAGACGAGAGGAACAGATACTCCGAAGTACTTTTTTGAAATTCGATTTAGATTGTGAGATATAATTTTTTGTGACTTTTTTAGTCTCATTGTGTCTTCTCACACTTTGTAGCAAAAATACACTTTGTAGAATAATCTCACCCATTATTATAAATACAAGACTTCAAATTTAAATACTATAATGTTAACTTACCAAAACAATAAGCATTTTAATTTTAGGGATTAAGGAATTAGAATACAAAGATCTTCTTCTGCACACGTCATCCATCGAACATCATATGTTGTCAGCATGTTGATGACATCATTTACAATCGTCTGTTTAGCATCATAAAGGTTCATACGACTTCTTTCCCTTTTTTTTTTTTTGTTTTTGAACGGCTGGTTAGTGGTTAGTTATTAGTATCACCAAGTTAGTAATATTCGCCAATGCCAAGGTTTGAACCTTGAACCTTCAAGAGAGACAAAGCCTCCCACCTCCCTCTTGACCACTAGGCCAAGAGATCATTGGCGACTTCTTCGCCTTTTAATATACACTTATTTACTAAACCAATTATTTATTTACATAAATTTAAATATGTAGTAATACTCGGATATTATGATATAAAGTAGCTCATATATGTAAAGAAATTAAAAGAGCATTAGGCCAAGCCAGTGTAACAAATGAGTTAACAAGAATACGACACGCTAACTAAATAACTAGGTTAGTTAGTTAGCCCGTTTAACTGTAAGTGTTTTTGTTAAAAAATCGTATTTAGACTTAAAAGTAGATATTTAGAAAACATTAAAATTTTAAAGTTGTTGTAAAACTAGCCGAATAGCAATACAATATGAGAAATATATAGTGAGAGAGATGTAAGATACAAAAGGTATTTATAACAGTAGGAAACCTAATCCTTTCATAACTCCAACAATCATTTGAATAACATGATGAGGATATCTCTAATAAAGTTTATCTATATATTTGTTGATAACCATAATAAATAATATTTATAACACTCTCCCTTGGTTATCAACATAATACGCTTGAAGATCTGCCTCGTTAAAAACCTTTCCAGGAAAACCCAGTGAGACAAACCCATAGCTAACGAAAAAAGAGTGCAGCACGTATTAACTCCCCCTGTTTGCATCAGCTATGTTGCCTCGTTAAAAACTTACTAAGAAAGCCTAATGAGTCAAAACTTAGTGAAGGAAAAAAGAGTTCAAGTTGAATAATACTTCCCTCATTTAAATATGCATTATTTAAGTGATTAGTGCTGATCTTCAATGAACTTGATGATTCGTCAGTTGATCCTTTAATGTGCAATTGCTGAAGTTGATCAATTACATAGATCTTTATTGAAACTTCCGTTGCATTTCTTTATAAACAAATACCACAAGATCCACAATTATGTTGTGTTACATTACCCGAATCTACAATACTAACTAAACTTGTTTTGTTGTGTTAGTAAATATAAACTCATAATTTTCGTACCTTGGAGATAAAATATTTAAATTACTATAGATCATTGTCTTTTCATTGGACATGATATAAATAATATATCTAATCGTGTATAACTAGAATGAAACAATAATATATCAATTGCAATGAACTATGAACTTCTAGATTAATGGGTAGGGTTATTTTAAGAACCACTCTTTTTTATGAGAACTTTAGAATCAAAATGAGCCACACATTTAAGTCACATACAAGTCGCATGCCATTTTCACATTTTTATAAAACGTTCATAGCTTTTTTTTTACGACATTATTTTTTTTAAAAGATTTATCATTAAATTTCAGTAATTTTTATCTTTCCAATGCCTACGATATTGATATACGTTTTTTTTTAAATCATCACCCGTTATTTACACGTGTGTAAATCTCGTTATACACATATGTAATACTGGTGTAAACGAATTTCGTAAAAAATAATATTTTTTATTTTTTATAATTTTTTATGAAAGAGGGAAACGAGAAAAATTTTTGTATTTTTATTTTTTTTAATTTTTATATTTTTTTTGTTTTATAATTTTTTTATTACGTTTTCGTTAATTACTATTTTGCCATTGAAAATTAGTGGCTCACATTGGTTCCTAGATTTCTCATAAAATATTTTGTTATTTATTTGATAAGAGATGATGATTGAAAAACCTTTTAACATATTTAAAATGACAAGTTTAATCTATATTAAATATTTCAACATCTTCTTGTTATCGTTTGATTGACTGATAAAACACAAATGGTATTTCAACATATAAAATCATAAATTTATAACATCATATTTTATTTCAAATTATTCCTTCAATAATTTGAACTCTTTTAATGAATTGAAAAGATACAAATTAGATCATCAACATATCATATGATACTTATACACCTCATGTTGTTCTTTTCATAAAAGCATATAGACGAACTATATCAATTAATATTTATATTTTTGAGATAATCGTTGAGTCGATTATACACACTCACCTCGACTACTATTAATCCATATTCACTTACATAACACATTTCTTGAAGTTTTGATGTCAATGCTTTCAGTATTTACGATCATTCACAAACTTTATTTGGTAATTACTTATGTGCATGCAATCATGAAGAATTTTGGCACATAACATCTTTAACACATGATATTTGTATCATATATAAATGTTTCATCAAATAAACTTCCAACATAAATATCACACCATTCTTGTATATAGATTCATTGAGATACCATCATCAACTGATATAATTTTATTTGTATGTGTTTATTGGTGCACAAGATTTACATCTTTAAGATGTTTCCAGTTACGTTTTAAAGACTCAACTGCTTTTGAAAACTCACAAGGAGTTCAAGTTATATTCAGTGTAATAACATATACAATAAACATAATGCATTCAAATCCGAATATGTATATAAAAATAATAGTGTTCTCGAGAACTCGTTTTACATAATTATAGCAGTTTAAATCATTTATGGAGTTTCATGTAAGTTTCAGTGTCAAGTGAATCACGACATTCGTACTACGCATATCAATTCTCTCTTTGTACTGCCAGAATAACGAGGTGTTGGTACGTTATTACATCCACCATAGGAGAATGCGTCTCCTCATAATAAATTATAGGTCTTTGCAAAACTCCTTGTACCACCAATTTTTCTTTGCATCTTTCTTTTACTATTTTATATAATTCATTCGCACAAAAAACCTCGTTTATAACCAACATATTAGAGACTTCAACTCCGCCTAATTTGTGTATGTTCATTTTGGTCAATCATTTATACATCTCTATACAAATGCAAAATTTAGTTCTTGATTCTCGTCTTTTCATAATCTCAAGCGCTACATATAAAGTATTATCGACATAAATTTTATTTAGATTCCATTTATTGTAGATATAATATATTTAATGAGATTTTCAGGTACTTGAGGTTCATTTTGAACTATCATGTCTAGTGTCTCTGTAGTAGACCCTTATATTATACCTCCACTTGACCATGTTTATACTTGCTCTATTTTCTGATGATTTGCATTCTTGGAATCGACTAGACTATCACGATTTAGACGTGTCATAGCCTCATACCAATATATAGTTATCGTTATAGGACACTCATTTCAATTGGAGCATTAGTAATTGGTATATGTAACATAGTCACTATTTTTACAATCAGTTATAACGCCTGGTATTTAATTCGCTACCCTTTATAAACGAATTATCTTTTGAACTTTTGATTTGTATCTAAGAGTTTGAGGATCAAGATAATATAGTGATAATTCATTATAGTTTATTTCACTTTTCAACTACTTTTTATCTCCCCCGAATGTTGATTCATCAAAATGCAAATCAGCGAATTAAGCCACAGAAAAATATATCTATAATGGCTCTATATTTTAATTATAGATATTATTTATAGCCATGATATATTCCTAACTTTCTTTATATTCTCATCTTTGTGCGTTTTGGTGGAGCAATTGCAGTATATACCACACAACTATAAAAGATAACTTAGATGTGATCTATTTGATTCGTGACCAAAACCCAACTGTAATAGGGAGAAAGTCTTATAACTTTTTGGCTTGATGTGAATTAATGTTTTTGCATGTAAAACTTCATGCTCACAGACATACACATTTGCTCCCATGATCATTGGCTTTGCAATCAATTGAGTGGTGGTCTCAACAAAAGCAATTTGTTACGAACTTAAGCTATAGGAAGTTCTACCACACCCCGACCGACGGCGGAATCATTGGGGTGGACGAATATAAATCGATTGCTCATAACACATGGTAGTAAATACGTTAAAATAATATTAAATGATATTTTCATTGAATAATACTAATCAAATAATACATTGCAATCAAAGTAAACATAATGAATTTTCTTTTATTTTTCACTAAGTTCAAGCCCTAAATGTGCATTTAGAAGTCCATTAATCTGTATTCCTGAAATCATATGAAAAAATAACGAGTCAGCTAACGAATTATCCGGTGTGTAAACACAGGTTTGAATACATATACAGATTGATTATATAGATTGAAAACAATTCAATTCACATGGCTATCAATACTTATAATGCAATAGTCCAACATAAAAGACAAACCAACACAATCAAACCTAATGAATGAATTGACTCGGTCCGCAGATGAAACCTTATAGAATGAATGATTCCGATTCCAATCACCACGCGACTAAACAAATAGGGTGGGTTTGTCAAACCAATAAATCTATTATTGTTACCGTGGTTGTATGAATTAATGATTGTGTTCTCATCTAGTTTATCTATCTATGCACACATAATTGCAAGTAATAAAATAGCATGTAATGAATTGAATTTTGAAATAGAATAATGAATAATAATGAATGACAATGAATAACAATGTTTGCATATAAATAACATAATTTTCTTAAAATGTAAAACATGAAAATAGGCTATAAATACTCACATTGATATTTGAATATGATTGATTTGAATATTAGAATGCGAGAATACACGCAACGGTTTTACTCACGCTTAACCTATGAGTGGAGTCGTAAATTAGAATAATAATATGATTTGTAGACTAGATAGGGATTAGGGTTACAATTGAGTTTTGGGGTTTTTAGAAATAGTTTAAAGATAATGTAATAGCTTGACTAATTAAAGTAGAATAATATTTTAAGTAATTAGGATTGAAAATGATAGTGAATTATTAGTGAAATTGAATATTACTTAAATATTTAATTTATAATAATTGATTAAATAATAGTTGAATATTATGAAAGTGTGAAAAAGAATAATTACTTTAATAATTAATTATTTAAAACTTTATTAAAAATAATTACTTGAATAATTAATTATTCAAATGACTTGCAAAGTAATTTGAAACAATTTAAGTTGGATTTAAACATTATTTTATAATGTTTTTTTTTAATAATTTTTATAATGGTTTTATATTGTTAAGCCTTAAAAAAAAAAAGAAATAGGAAAATTATATGATTTAGAATTTCAATAAATTAAATACAGATTTCTAGAATAAATATGATTAACAAAATAATTTTTATACTATTTTAAGACTTATAAGTAAATTTGATAATAACTTTATAACACTTTTATTCTTTAAAAGATAATTAAATATAAAAATTATATCTTTTAAAATCTTCAAAAATTAATTAATAATTTCTGAAATGATTTTAGTTCACAAAATGATTTTTATATCAATTTAATGATATGATACTAATTTTCTGTGATTTAAAATTATAAAAAGTATGTTTTAAAAATAAAGGGGGATGCCTGGGTTTGAACCCGGGTCTTCTGTGTGTACTAGCGTGTGTTTATTAATGGGCTGGAAGCCCGCTTCTATTTTGATTTGATTTATAATTTACAAGAACATTAAATGGAGAAAAACCTCAAATTCATATGAACCCTAGTTTCGATTTGGTTCATATTGAGCCACAATTTACGAATGTTAATGGAATCAAACTTAGGGCTTTCGCTCCCTAAGTGAACCGAGTGTGTGTGGGTTTGACTTACTTGGATTGAAGTCGATTCAATGAAAAGAGATGAAGCTGGGTCGCGACTGAGAGATGATCGGATTTGATGTGTGTGTGTGTTTAGATTAAAATTAAGTTGGCAGAGAGATGAGAGGATTCGAATTCAATTGTGGAAATCAATGGTTCAAATCGAAACCGAACCTTCCTTTAAGAATCAAACTGTTACAAGATGTTTATTTCCTGAATTCGTCAAAATCTTTGACTAGCAATGATCTTGTAATCATGTTGATCATTATTAACAAACCAATTTGAGTCGATAACGCTCGAATCATTTGAAATTCAGTTTGAAACACCCGAATTATACTGTAACAAGCAGGAAACCACACCGGATATTATCCGTTACTTGGGGTGAATACCATTCACCCCATCACGGGTTTAAAACGCATCCGATAGGGGAAGGTATCCAGCCCCTTATAAAAAGACTTTCGTTCCCCTTCCCAACCGATGAGGGATGTTACATCCTTCCCCACTTGGGAGACAAGCGTTCTCGCTGGCACACTGGCCCGACCCTGGCTCTGATACCAACTGTAACAAGCAGGAAACCGCACCAGATATTGTCCGTACTTGGGGAGAATACCCCCATCACAGGTTTAAAACTCGTCCGATAGGGGAAGGTATCCAGCCCCTTATAAATAGATTTTCGTTCCCCTTTCCAACCGATATGGGATGTTACAAGTTTGACAGTTATTCCAAAATTCATCAGTATCTTGAGAATTAAACTCACTATTTTTTTTACCAAAAGTAATATGATAACCTGGAATCATGTGTGCTTACTACCGCGTTAGCTAAGCCTTGCACATACAACTTCAAGTTGTGAATTTGATAACCATTTAGACGATGCATTGATTTTAAACACTAAATGGTATACACATTAGGATATATGTATCCTTTATCACTTCCAGAATTTTAAGAATTCACTTGAGAGCACACATTGTTTGCTTAATTATCAGGAAGAATATTTTAATTCTTTAATACTTTTTACATCATTGTTGACTTAGTGTAGTCTAACTGGTCATGCCAATTAATATAATCAAAATCTATAAACTTCTTGTTTATAATCATATGTGCATTTTGTTGTGTATGCTTACAAGATAGAAATATGAGAGAGCAATGTATTATCATCTCATACAATCATGGATAAAATTTGTATCTGTTTCATACTCTCGTACAATCACTTTCTTAGTTTGCTACTGTGGTGATCAATCTCATTATTTTTATAACCATCTTTATAACTTTTTCAATTATGCCCATTATCATGGCATTTACAAGATCGTTATATAATTACATTCACTTCTGGGAACGGAGTAGAACCATATAAGTTTTATGGTTCTTTTTTATTTTCTATGATATACAGATATTCTATCCATTTTTTAATTTTTTCATAATATTGATACTAAGGACCATTGTTCGATTTTGCCTCCCTCGTAAAAGTAATTTTCTCGTAACAACAATCGAGAAGTAGTTACATGTTTAAGTCTGGTAAGATTTATCAGTCTTAAATCTTACGATCCTTTGTAAATTGGTAATCAAAGTATTTGGACACTTTCATCAATACCATAACCAATTATATTTATAGCCATAATGATGATGTTGAAAAATAAATTGACTAAACCATATATAATCAGATTGAGCATGAAAGCCTAATATTTAGATTGATCTAATAATGAATTAAGAAAATAGCAAAAGGAATCTTTTATTTCCTTCATTGTTCTCAATAACGGGGAAATATATTTTTAAAAATTAACATTTTTTTCTATATTTTTTTGTTTTATCTGTGAGGTTTCTTCACAATTAAAATCTATTGATGATAGCAAGGAAAACAACAAAGAAACATGAGATGATATTTAGTAATTATCCAACTATTTTTAAAAAATATAGTGATTATACACGTGTGATTTAAGTTATCAAATATATTTAGAGATCAAGATAATATGGGTATGTGTATTGTAACATCCACAAATAAACAATACACATGATAAACTCCATTAACTTAGAGAAAACATGTAACAAACCGATATATTCTTCTTCATGATTGACTATAGCCAAATATATCAGATTATATAATTAAAATGTTAAAAGTATTATAAGTATATTATAAGTGTATGAGTTAATCATTTCAAAATCATTCATAGGTTTATTTGATAACCAATGAAAGAAAGATCATAGATCATATGTCTGCAATTAAAGTAACATAGTGTGTGCTTATGTGTTATTCGTTATGATGAAAGGAATATATCATATCTCTAGAAAAGAATAATATGAAATTTGCCTATCACCCGGAGATCTTGATTGTGTTTCGATTAAACTTTTCCATGAAAACCAGATAATCACCATATTTTGAAACATGATTGTCGTCGTTAAATAGTCGACACATACGGCTAAATAATAAACACACAATCATGCCACACATTCACATAATGAGACTTGAGACTTGAGAGTAACCACAATAACAAAAACATATAAATAAACATGGAGACGGAAGAGTGAATTACTAGAACCAAGAGCAAATTTCTAAAGCTATGAAACACTCTAATCTCGATTCGTTATAGATGCTCGCTAATTCCATTCTGAAATTGCGGATCTTAATCTTTTTATTTTCTTTCTTCACAACACAGATTTTCTAAGCTTTATTTGTAAGTGTTTGTTTGTGAAGTACTGAGTATAAGGGCTTTGTTTGTGCAAGAAAGTGTTCAGCATCGTGAATGCATAGAAAACTAAATAAAGACGTAAAATATTATGATGCTAGTTAATTAATGATGGCATCAACGTTGTTGTTGAGGATTTTAATCTCAAACCGAAACAAGAAAAAAAATCAAAAGAAACATTAGTTAATTTGCAAGTTTTATCATACTAGCAAATAACAATCGACGAGAAACATGGATAAAATTAAAGAAAAGGGTTTTCCAACCAGATCAATAGTTTTGATTTGAATGATCTTTTGCCAACGTTGATATATTGCCGTCTTAATTTTCTAGCTTATGATGATGAATTGATGATCCAACAAAAAGCAACTCGTGCCGATAACGTGTTGTAAAACTAACCTAATAGCAATACAATATGAGAAAGATATAGGAAGAGAGATGTTTATATTATTGATTGATGTTTACAAATACGATACAAGGGGTATTTATAGGAGTAGAAAACCTAATACTTTCATAACTCCGACAACCATTTGAATAACATGATAAGCATATCTCTAATAAAGTCTATTTGTATAATTGTTGATAAGCATAATATATAATATTTATAACAAAAGTTTATAATTATGGTTTTATATTCTCTTTAACCATCAATCTATATGTTAATAAAGCAAGTAAATGAGTCGTTTGTTTCTTAGGTTCTTTCATTTTGACCACATGAGTTTTAATCTTTTGATTTGCATGTAGTGGCGGTTGTACAGGTGTATAAAGCACTCTCTTCACATTGCATTTTCACTTTCTTCCTGTGCATCGTTTTTTAGAGAGAGAATGACGGTTGCGGTAAAACGCTATGGAGGGATTTGTGGTGCTGGCTATCGTGGTTGTCACCACCGTTGCCCAACGCCGACGCATCGCCTTGGCTTCCCATTTGTTGTTCAGGATCACACCGGTGGTGGTGCAAACACCTTTATTGATGTTCATTGTCGTTTCAGAGGTGCTTTGTGGCGGTGGTAATGGTGGTGGAGAACATGGAGATGGTGGCGGTGCAGCCACTTTCTTTCCTGGGTAACATTTCTTTGGTTGGTTAGAAGTTAAGGGTTTTAGATCTACACGATCTACCCATGGTTTATAATGGTGGCGATGGTTGTGGACTCGATTGCCGCTCCACCTCCCATTATCGGTTGAGGTAGAGTCGGCAATCGCCTTGGACTTCGGCTACCTTTGTTGGCAGTCGACAGAGGACCGATGGCGGCATCACCTCTTGTTTCCGACAAAGTTACTCATGTATGCATGTTCTTTGAATCTATGTTTGACTTCGTTATGATGTGCTAATGCTCATCTGAGAGTTAGGGTTACAGTTAATCGTAATCGTCTTCTATGGGTTTTCCTAGTTGGATGTTATTTCTCTCATGCTTGAGGGTTTCTTTTGGATATTTTTTATCTTAACCCTAATTTTAGGTTGATGATAATGATGGTTGCCTTATGTGAGAACCTATTAAATTTTTTTTGTTGCATTTTTAGGTTTTGTTGGTTGTTATTTATCTCTATCTTCTCTGCTATTTATAACTTTTGTTTGGTATAAACCTTGATTTATGCTGGGATCATGTTGGAAGATGATTATAAAATTAGTGCAAACTAACCGGTTGTTATACTCTCATCTGAGAGATGTAGTGATGATGATAGCTTTGTTGTTACCTGAACCAAGACTTCACTTGGTTTTTTACATCTACCTATGATTTGGTTGGGTCCTTACACTATGATAGTCACCATGTGTTCATCTAGGCCCAGACTTGGTTTTCGTTTTGAGTGTTCGAAGCTATTGTTGCTCGATGTTATATTTGACTGATGAGCTGTATATGCTTTTGCTTATGAGTGTTTATGGAAACAATTGCTATGGCATTTTTTAGTGTTCTTGATTATAACGGTTGTTTAGTTGCCCTCGAATCTAGTTGTTTCTTAAACGCTAATGGTTCCTTATGTTGTTTA